>CM019148.1:235789126-236248607 GCA_009733165.1 Naja naja | reverse complement strand
GATGACTTGATACCCAGAGTTAGGTATGCAATTAACAAGGAGAAAATAGGTTGATCAGTGCTGTGCAGAAGTTCACTCAGATCTAAGATGTGAGAGCATGCCATCTTACTTCTTTGCCAAAGGTACGAAATAACTTTAAATAACCCTGCTGAGAAATATTACCTGATACAACCATTTTCATTAAAGCTGAACTTAATTTGTTCTGTGCAGACATTTGGGGCTTAACAAATCAACAAATCCTGCCAATTATTTTAGCTTTCACATTAGTCACAGTTGAAATTATACTCAAATAAAAAAATTATCATGCTCCCTTAGGCCTATTTGTGCAATCTTAATGTTTCTCACAGAAATATTGCCTTTTTTGAGACTATTTGGGCAAGCTGTATCAACCAACTAAGCAAGAAAAATGGAAGCATCTAGAGTTCAGAGATATATAATTGCAGTTGAGCTAAATTATTGATGTCAGGCGGGTTGTCTGGTAGAAGCCATGATGACATCACATATATAACGTGATGCCATTGTGCAAATGTAATTTGCAACAGTTGCTCAATGATGTCATGATGCATGTAATGCTACTTGTCCCCTCATGTTCCCCTGCAAATGTTCACAATGTCAATTAGTTAAAGTAACAATATCAAAAATTATAGTTTGATCAGAAATATAAGACCTTCAGCAAGAGAAAACTGAAATAGTGGAATTAAAGGAAAAAGCTATTTTTTGTTTGGTTGAAGCTGTATACAATGTCTATTTCTCCTCTTCCCTCTAGCACAGTGGTAGTCAACCTGGTCCCTACCGCCCACTAGTTGGCGTTCTGGCTTTCATGATGGATGGTAGGGGTTTTATCCCCTACTTTATAAATCACCATTACTGTGGAACCGGTGGGCGGTTAGAAAATTTTACTACTAACAGAGATACAAAAGTGGGCAGTAGGTATAGAAAGGTTGACTACCCATGCTTTAGCATGAGGGTTCGCTGCTGTTCTTGAGCTAACTTCATAACTCTTAGCTCCTAGAATTTATCTATTTTTTCTCAACAGACACTTTTCCTTTTCCCTTCTCCCTTCTCCTTCCCCTCTTTCTTCTCCTCCTCTTTCTCCCTCTTCTCCTTCTGTTTATAGCTTTCTAGGAAGGCTATTCACAGGGTAGAGACTGCCATGGAAAAAGCACATTTCCTAGGTCCCACTATAAGGCAGTGGCAACATGACCTGGTGGTTGTTATCTGTTCTAATATGAAGCTCCCAACTATCATGGTAAAGAAGTGTTGTTTTAGTAGCCCATAATGTCCAGCTAGCTATCTGTTGTGGCACAGTAGCTTCCCTCAAAGAAGGAGTTTGTGTGTTTATTTGTTTGCTTGTTAAATTTATATGAGTTGATCATTGTCAGGTGGTTCTCTCCCCATTCCCAAGAAAAGTGGAAGGGGCAGGCGATACATATGGATTCTGCTCTAGTTGAATATGAATTCTGTTAGAAGAAAGAAGTCATTAGCGCCCAGGGTAGGTTAGGGTCAGGAGAAGGGAAACTTTTCTTACATACTAGCTACATAGCAATAGCATTTAATTGATTAGCCAATTAAAATGCAAAATATTAATTAAAATCATCCATAATTTATCACAAAAAAATCTCAGCTCATTTGACTTACATGGTAAAGTATTCTGCCTATTTGTTTTGTGAAGTGGGAATGTAAGATACAAACATTGCAATGAGAAGAGAGTTGTGTCCACTTGAACTGGCATTGAGTGAATCTAAGACGTATGTCAGTGTTCCAAATTATTACGGTCAGCTCATGCCTCAAAAGATGTTCTGTCCCTTTGGGGAGACAGCAATAATACTGAAAGGCTATTTTGAGAGTCAAAAGCACATTGTTTAAAATGTACTGAAAGGAGTCTCTTAGAAAAAAAATCAGGGAAGGAAGGTGTTCTTAACTGTGGGATGGATGATAAAAGCACACATCCCGGGACAAAATCAGAAGCATTAAAATGATGGATGGAATATGGAAATGCACTGAGAAGTGAATCCCTGAATAGAAGGAAATTGGTTGGACACTGGAATTCCACTTAAAAGAATCTCCCTGTTTGTTAGGCATATTTGTGGTTGTATATTCACAAGAATCAGTGTTGGGAAGACAGTTTTCATGAGAAAAATGAATTCAGGAGGAAACCTAGCATCATTGAAGAATAAAAATAGTTTTATCAGACCTGTTGCATTAAATGATGCAATAAAGAATCCAAAAAGAATTTTTTAAAAGGCATTGATTTTCCAGTAAGGAGATTTACTTGCTTTATTGAATACTTCTTCTTTTCCTACAGATTAATTATCGGCACAAAAATTAAACAGGGCAATTATTCAATTCTCCATTAATTTAATATCATTGATGTCATATTCTCATTCAAATGACATTTCTCCCTTACTTTTTGTGTAATATCTAATTTCAATTTAAAATTTCTGATGGGTCCAGGATACTTACGAGAACGACTCCTCCCAGCATCAAGTACCAACTGCCCTGTACGGGCCCACAGGCGGGGTCTCCTCAGGGTCCCATCTGTGACCCAATGTCGCTTGGTGGGAACCGGGAGGGCCTATTCTGTGCCCCGCTTTATGGAATCTTCTTCCGCTGGAGCTCTGGTTGGCTCGATCTCGCACCTTCCGCCATGAGTTAAAAACCTGGCTGTTTTTACAATCTGGGCTATGTTGACTCTTGGGGTTTTGTTTTAATATGGGGGTTTTAAGTTGCTTATTCGGCTTATAACCTGTTTAATATAGTTTTAAGTAATTTATTGTTGTATTGTATTTTAGTGTGAGCCTTGAGTCCCTTGGGAGAGGGAGGCATATAAGTCGAATTAATAAATAAATAATAAATAAATAAATAAATAATTAGGCTGAAATGACTATTTATTTTTCCTGGATTATGATGGCATGAATTGTATCAGCAACATAGACATTTTTGTTTTCACTTAAACCTGTTCTTTAGTTGAATTCCATTATCATTGCATTATCACACCTGCATTGTTGATATGGTGTTCTTGAGGGTTTAGGGATACATTAATTTTAATGTCTTGGTTTTTTGTGCCATAAATAAATGATTTGTAGTAGCTAGAATTTTATTGTCAGTTATGCTCAGTTACATCCTCTGATATGCTCTCAGTTAACCCCATGTCCATCAGTGTCTTCCTCTGAAGGGCATACTAGTTCTAGCAGTTAATTTCCCAGCAAGTAGCAATTCTGCATTGATTTTGCTTCAGTCATGATCCTTTTTATTGCTGCCAAAAGACTCAGGTGAAAAAGATACTAGATGAGAAAGGGATACTAAGGTAGTAGTCTCTAGAGAAATGTATCAGCATCATACCACCCTTCCCTAGAATTTATTTAAAATTCCATTCTTTTATTATCTGCATGGTAAGTAGTCTCACATGAGTACCATATTCACCTCTCAAAAAAAAAACATCAAGTGCATCTTTTGCTCTGCATGGGGAGTTTCTATATCAACCATAGCTTGGGGTTAATCCACAATATTTATTCAATTAATTTTTTTTTATTTGAGATACTAACTTGGTTGAAATATCTATAATGATATTTTTGGATCCTACTGAGGTTAGTATTAATTGATTTATTTAAAACAGGGGTCTTCAAACTTGTGTCTTTAAGACTTGTGGACTTCAACTCCCAGAATTCCTCCTCCAGTCACGTTAGCTCAGGAACTCTGGGAGTTGAAGTCCACAAGTCTTAAACTTGCCAAGTTTGAAGACCCTTGATTTAAAACATTTAAGTGAAGACAGATTGGAGAGTCAGTGTGGTGTAGTGATCAAGACATTAGGATAGAAATCAGGAGACTATGAGTTAAGAGTTAAAGCTGTCTGGGTAACTTTGGGCCATTCATTCTCTCTCAGCCCAACTCCCTTTACAAGGTGGTTATGGCGGGACAAGGGAATAGTATATTTGCTGCCTTGGGTTATTTATAAAAATAATAAAGGTTAAATACTAAAATAAATAAAGAACTGTCTGTTTTAAAACCAAATGCTGGGTTTGTCTCAGCAAAAGAATAAACTAATATATACAGAGAATCAAAAGAGAGAACAATAAAACCAAAACCACAAAAATCCTGCGCCACTGGACACTGAACTTCCTGGATGTAGCCCACAATGTTTATTTCACTGTGAAGAACTGATAAATACTTCCATGTTAATAAGTTAGATTGAAGCAATGTCTTTAGTTAGGTAAAAATCCAAGGAAATTTCTTAGTTGGGAAGAGATTTCAAAACTTTGAAGGATTACTACTTGACTCAATCTTGGTTTTCAGCATTGATTTAAAATAAAATATCAGGTCACAGCTGAAGTTTGCATTTATTCATGTATGCTTAATGCTTTTTATGCTTATTTATTTATGTTTATACACATCCATTGCATAAATTATGGATACTGATAAAGTATCGTTGTCTAGAAAATGTTTCTATTCTGAGAAGTTTCAAACTCAAAATACTTCTTTTTCATTCCAAAGTCTTGCTCTGAAGATGAAACATTTGCAATTGGCATTTGATTAGCTTAACATTTCTTGTCAGAACACTTTTAGGCTTTCTTTTTTTGTTTAACCAGCACCTCAAAGGCTAAATTAAAAAGAAATATTTGCAGACGTGTAATACCTGAAATTTTAATGATTATCTAGAGGCTTGAACTAATTGTTAATTAAATTTGGAGGGAAGGCATGAAGGTACAGAGATGTCATTTCAGGTTTCACGGGGAAAGTTCGTTTTGATACATAGAAGCAAGTATACTCAAAATACAGAAATATTTGAGAAGTTTTTGTTACATATAATCTAAAATCATTGTTTTACTGAAATGTCATTGCTGTGGCAGGGCTGCTTCTCTCAATTTCAGAAAGGCCATTTTGTATTTGGTTAATTCTTTAATTAGGACAATCCCCTTAGAAGAGGGGTCTCCAATCTTGGCAACTTTAAGCCTGGTGGACTTCAATTCCCAGAATTCCCCAGCCTGGAGTTGAAGTCCTCCAGGCTTAAAATTGCCAAGCTTGGAGACCCCTGCCCTAGAATACCTCCCACCCTGAGTCCTGTATTTTAATGGCTGCATCTGAACTGCCTAGCATCACGTTAATTGTACACTGTTTTTCTACAACTTATTGGGCAAATTTTAGCGTGCAACATCTGAAGCCACTTGTGGGATACTATTAGTTAATTCTGGGTAATTTGCCACTGGCAAAATTGCCTCCTGCTAATTGCCACTTATTTAGAAAATAAAATTTATAGATTAGTAGATACAATGGTTGGTATAACAATTGTGAGAAGATGACAGATCTTCAGATCAGGTTACAGTGCTCCCATGTTTAAAACTTTTCTTAAAAAAAATACAGTTAGTTAAGCTTTCATTATGGCCTTACAGCATTTGAGCATCAGCAACTGAATACAGCATCTTAGTTATTAATTTTAAAATCTGTGCTATTGCAATATTGTAGCTATATATCATTTTAGTATTAGAGCTATATATCTTTGCAACTCTTATGCGTAAGAATTTTGATCAATATAATATTGGTGCTCTCCGGGGTTATTCGTGTAAAAGTCTGTATTGTTTTGACTCTAGTCTAAGCAATGTTAAACACAGCTTCCTGTAGAACTGTATCCCATCTTCTGATACAGATAGTTCTTGCTTAGTGGTAGGTCGCTTTGCAATTGTTCAAAGTTACAACAGATGCTTCCAAAGGTACTTACGTCCTGACTGTGAAGTTTTGACAGGCACCCGTCCCTCCCAGCCCTGTGATCCAGTGGTTGCATTTTGGATGTTTGACAACCAGTTTATAACTTTAAGTTCTTTTTTTTCCTTGCACTTCCTTCTTTTCCTTTTTTAGATATGTCTTTTACTTTGCTCTCTGTAAAATTCTCGATAAATATAAACCAGTTTTTGTGGAGAGTGAATTTGCAAACATGGAATGCATGAATAATAAAGATTGACTGTGTGTGTTTTACAAATTCTAGATAATTCAGAGATACGTTATTTTAACAGTCTAATTAAGGGAGAGGGTTCTGTTATTTACAAATGTCTTTTGAAGTGCAAAAGTATGCCACCATATAATCAGCTTAATGATGTCATTACACAAATGACACAAATGTATGCCATTAGTCTGATGATATCTTTAAGCTAATAAAACTACTAGACTTAGAAAAATTGGTCCACTGCATGTCAAGTATATTGTTTCAAGGTCCGCTAAACCTTTTGAAGAGATGTATAGTATCAAATTCATTCACACTTAAAAATTCACTTCATGATATTGAGGAAACTAGCACTTAATCTCTCTTGTATAGTGAGTCACAATGAATTATATCATGCGATTAATCTAAAGGTAAATTAATGCACAGGCTGTTGAGCAAATGTGCAAGTTGTTCAGTTAATGCTTTAATATTGTAGAAGAGCATATTTAGGAACAGAACAATGGTTATTGATCTGCAATCTGTGAATATATGAATCAGGTCTGAAGAGATGAAATGTCTGTTTAACGTCAACTTCATATTTCTGAAACCTATTCTGGATATAATTTATTCAATGTTTAATCCCTACAGTGAAGATGTCTGCAAACGTGGTTTCACAGTCATCATTGATATGAGGGGGTCTAAGTGGGACCTGATCAAACCTCTCCTGAAGACTCTTCAGGAGGCCTTTCCTGCAGAAATTCATGTTGCCCTGATAATCAAGCCTGATAACTTTTGGCAGAAGCAGAAGACAAATTTTGGAAGTTCAAAATTTATCTTTGAGGTAAGATGGAGAAGATTCACTAATTAAGAACTATTATGAAAACTAGCAGTGCCTGTTATTTTAGATTACTAATCAAACATTGCTTTGACCCACATATGTGTAATGCATGGAACATGGATCTAATTTTTTTATAAGAAACAGAAGACAAATTGTACATAGTTGTAGTTGTATACTTCTTTCTTATTCTAAACAAATAATTCTAATTTTTTGTTTATTCTAAACAAATAAAACTCTGCTAAACAACTAATTCCCTCAACACTGTCAAACTATTTACTAAGTCTGCATTACTATTACTATTAATCTTCCCATCCTTCCTTTCACCCATCTCCTCCCACTTATAACTGTATGACTGTAACTTTGTCGCTTGTATCCTTACGATTTATATTGACTGTTTCCTAGTATGATTTGATTGCTTATTGTACCCTATGGCTATTATTAAGTGTTGTACCTTATGATTCTTGACAAATGTATTTTTTCTTTTATGTACGCTGAGAGCATAAGCACCAAGACAAATTCCTTGTCTGTCCAATCACACTTGGTCAATAAAGCATTTTATTCTGTTCTGCTCGGTTCTATTCTATTCTATCCTACTGAATTAAAATAAAATAAAATAATATAAATAGTTGAATATGCCCAAATGAACAGTCTATCCATAACAATACACTTGCATGCTGGTGGCTTAACTGTTATGTTGACTGAGCAAAATATATAGGCAGAGATCTTTAATGGCAGTCGGTTGAAATTCAAGCTATACAATTTAGCAGCTATAAGTCATTGAAAAGCCCACTGATACCTGCCAATGTCAACTTGAAAGAAAGATACTGCCCTTAGGCAAAGAGGAAGGATTATAAACAGAAAGTATGTTACTCTGACAGCTGCTTCTGCAGAAAAAAACCTTCTCTCTTGAAGAACCCCAGTAATAGCCAGGTTTATGCTCCTATTTTCCCTTCAGGGCCTGTCAGTCACAAGTTGTTGGTAAGCAAAAAAAAAAGGAGCAGGGTTGACATGTGACTGACAAATGCAGATTTCTGGAATTTCCTGTTAACACTGGAGATGACCCAACAAGCCTCCTTGTCATTAATTCAGGCTTTTTACAAATTACTTTTCTTTCCTCCTGAAAAGACTGAATGAGCAGGCTGTGTTTTGATTGGTTGCATTTGAACTGGAAAGAAATATGACAGCTGATAGGATGTTACCCTGTCCTTGCACATCTTCTCTTCCTTTCTGATGAAGTTTGATAATGTATTCCTATTCATCTCAAATTCCCCAGGGAGCATCTATCTGAATAATAAATGTATCTGCAGAATGCTTTAAACAAAGAGCCCTCCTTTCCTACCTCCATGTTAAAAAGACCAATTATGGCCAGGGAAGAATATTTGAAACAGACTGAAAAAACAAGCGAGAAATTTTCAGCCTGCATCGACATGTCCTACCCTAAATTTAATTAGAATTTAAATGTAAAGAATTAACTGTTTGAATTAACATGCTCTGCTTATGGTGCATTTTTGAAATATAGTACTGTGCCATCTACTGACTCAATATTAGTAAAAACAGTGCAGAAATATATCTTAAATAACTGTTTAGCTATTTTCATGGGCTTTTTTTTCTAGTTTTACATGTTGTCCAGAGTCTATTGGAATTGGGCAGCCAATAGATATAAATAAATAAATACTAATTTTTCAAATGAAGCAGAAAATGTATTTGTGCAGTGTTGTTTACGTCCAGGTAGGATATGAAAAAACATCATCATAGTGCTACAATTTCAAAATTGGTTGACATTTCACTCTTTAGACCTGAGGCATTGCACTGCTTCAAGGAGCAACTTTGAAGAATCTTTGCTTCAGGCATTGTTGAAGTGAAACATCCTATCAAAGCTTTGCACAGTCTGGATAAAATTATCAAGTTATATACCACCTAAGCTTAAAAAAATATCAACAATAAGAATTTTTGGCAAGAAAACCCAGAGCAGAAGAATTGGAAAGATCTGGGAAACAAAATGGTCTCAGTGAAGCAAGAAAGAAAAAACAATCTAAAATCTCTATTAGAAAAAGTACCTAGCAGGTGCGTCAAGGTAAGCTATTTTTTTAAAAAAAGTATTCCAACAAAGAACTGGAAGTATGCAGAACTATGGACAATGGACTATAGACAATGGAACAAGCTCCCTACTCAAGAACTGAGAAATAAGAAGATTCCAGTGAGAGAGGAATAATGAGAAGTATACTTTGGCAGTCACATGCCTGATATCTGTTTCATAACTATTTCAAGTTGGGAGTCTTGAGTGTTATATCAGTTACCCAGCTAGGAGTGTATTTGTATCAGAAGACTTAAGGATCAAAGGCAAGAGTTATATTCAGTGTATTAGAAGCTATGAATTCCAGTTTAGCATAGCAATAGCACTTAGACTTAGATACCACTTCATAGTGCTTTATAGCAGTCTCTAACCAGTTTACAGAGTCAGCCCCTAACAATATGACCTTGGATTTTATTGACCTTGGAAGGATGGAAGGCTGAGTCAACCTTGAGCTGGTCAGGATCGAACTCCTGGCTGTGAGTCTGTCTGCAATACTGCATTCTAACCACTGAATCATCATGGTTCCCAGATGGCTTCTGATATTGTGAAATCCTAAACTCTTCAAGGCCTTAATGGACGAAAGTATCACTTTAAATTGTACCAACTAAATCACTGGCTGTAAGTGTAATTCTTTCGGTGGAGGCATCATATAATTCCTGTATTTTGTTCTGTATAGCATTCTAGCTGACACATTTTGTATTAGTTCCAGTTTCTGCAAACTCTTCAAGGGTAGCCCAGCATTGATCACACTGTCTAGTGCACCGCAAAGATCAAGATGAAATGTAACCAAGGCGTGGATAACTGTTGCTGAGTCTGACCATCTCAAAAACGGATGATGTAATACTGTAATTGATGTAGTAGTCCTAACTGCATAAATGTGCACCATGTCACAGCCATCATGAATTCAATGACAGATGAGGGTCAAGGAGTATTTTCAAACTGGAAACCATTCCTTTCATGGGGATTGCATACTAAACAAAACAGACTAAATCTCCATCCCAAAGTCTAATTTCTTATTTATCAAAAACTCATCATTTTGATCTGGATTTAATCTCAGTGCATTCTTCCTCATCCAGGACTTTATCAAATTTAAGCAATGGTCAAGACAGTGATTGCCTTTTGAAATTGGATAATAAGGTGCAATATGATTAGGGGTCAAAGTTTTTATTGAATTTCCCCCAACTTCAGTTTCATATACTGTAGCTACTGAACAGTATGGGAGGCAAAAATGCAGTCTTGCAGGAAACAAGGATACTTTCTAGATGCAGCTTCACAGTAAGGCCTAGCGCCAGGGGTGGGATTCTACCAGTTCACACCTATTTTCTAGAACCGGTTGTTAACATTCTAAGCAGTTCGGAGAACTGGTTGTTAGAAGAAATTACTGGCTTAGTCCTGTAAGGAAGGCAGGAAGGAAACATTCTGGTGTTGCTTACAGAAACTGCCTCTCCGTTAACCCTTATTACATTCTTGGCAGGACTAGACTTCCTGTCTCAGGAACGTCTCTGAAGTTTTTCCCCTCCTTTGCTGGTACTTTGCTTGTGTAGAGTGACCATTTAAAGTTAAAATGGCACTGAAAAAAGTGACTTATGACCATTTTTCACACTTACAACTGTTGCAGCATCCCCACAGTCATGAGAGGCCAAGCGAGGAGATGCGTGCCTCAATGTGAGTGATATTGAGTTGGCCACACCCAGCCAATAACATGACCACCAAGCCATGTCCACCCAATCACATGACCACCAAGCCACGCCCACCACCTAAGCCATGCCCACAGAACCGGTTGTTAAAAATTTTGAATCCCACCCCTGCCTAGAGCCATTATAAAATAGGAGTCCTAAATTGCATATACTTTGCAGCATAAGTCATTCCCTAAGACAAAGGTCTTCAAACTTGGCAAGTTTAAGACTTGTGGACTTCAATTCCCAGAATTCCTGAGCTAACATGACTGGAAGAGGAATTCTGGGAGCTGAAGTCCACAAGTCTTAAAGCTGTCAAGTTTGAAGACCCCTGCCCCAAGACAACCAGAGGAATTAATACTTCTCCAAGCTAAAACAGCTTGACTGAAAAGGGTCCAGATAATCTCTAAATGTATCCTCTAAAACATCATTTTTGGAGGACAAGAACCATTGTTTGCTTTAAATGGCACACTGAGGGCTGTAGTTTGAAAAGTGTCTATGAACATGGGGGGGGACATAAATTAATTTACAGTGTTTAATTAAGCACAGTGAATACATTATTATACATATAGCAATCATTTTCCCTCCTGTCAATTAAAATTACAATTGGTGACATCCTTTGGAGAGGCTCTTTGGGCTGTATCAAAAGTTTAGGAAGCTACATGAAGTTTTAAGCCTTTAGGATGAACACTTCTGCTGAAAATTTATATACAGATATATATATATATACACAGCTTTCATAACAAGTAGTATTTAGTGTGTGGATTTTGTGAAAAGGGCTGTGTAGTGTGAAAACAGGTGGGCAAAATGATCCAGTTTTTCAAACGATTCCCCATTATGAAGGCATCCTGATTGTATATGTTGATGGAGAGGTGAAAATGTACTTTCATAATATTAGTTGTGGGCATAGGATCCATCCCAAAGGAATTTATGTACGACAGAAGCAATGCTTCATTTCTTGCTGATTTCTAGTAACACTGATGATGCCACAACAATCATGAGTTCTCTTTCTCACAAGGTCCATTTCTTTTCCCCTGTTGTTGTGAGAGCCAAGGCATAGACAATTCACAGCCCTATTGAAATAGGATGTATTCTTATCTGGCTGCTAAGCATTTTTCCTGCTTGCTTATACTGTCTGATGAATAGTTAATGGTATCCTTAATTTTATTTATTTTTTATTTATTTTATTTTGTCAAGTGATTATAAGGTAATGGGTATAAGTATAAACATAGTTATGAATACATGAAATGGATACATATAAGAAAAATAAAAGAAACAATAGGACAGGGATGGTAGGCATGTTGGTGTGTTTATGCACGCCCCCTACAGACCTCTTAGGAAAGGGTGAGGTCAATAGTAGACAGTCTAAGGTTAAAGTTTTGGGGTTTGAGGAAGAAACCACAGATTCACGTAGAGTATTCCAGACATTGACCACTCTGTTGCTGAAGTCGTATTTCCTGCAATCAAATTTGGTGTGGTTAACCTTGAGTTTGTATCTATTGTGTGCTCTTGTATTGCTATGGTTGAAGCTGAAGTATTCATTGACAGGTAGGACATTGCAATATACAATTTTATGTACTATACTTAGATCGGACCAAAGGCGGCATAGTTCTAGGTTTTCTAGGTCTAGAATTTCAAGTCGGGTGGCATAAGGTATTCTGCAACGAGTAGAGGAGTGTAGAACTCTTCTTGTGAAATATTTCTGGACTTTCTCAATTGTATTAATATCAGATACATTAATTGTTACAGGATTTCTATATAATTACTTAAAAACTAAATCACCCCTTTTTTTTAACTCCTTAGACAAGCATGGTCTCCGTTGAAGGTTTAACAAAACTGGTTGATCCCTCCCAACTAACAGAAGAGTTTGAAGGAACTCTGGATTACAATCATGATGAATGGATAGAGCTGAGAGTTTCCTTGGAAGAATTTTTCAATAGTGCCATCCATTTATTATCCAGGCTGGAGGACCTTCAGGAAATGCTGGCTAGGAAGGAATTTCCAGTGGATGTGGAGGGTTCAAGAAGACTCATAGATGAACATACGCAGCTCAAGAAGAAAGTAATCAAAGCTCCAGTGGAAGAATTGGACCGTGAAGGTCAACGGTTATTACAATGCATAAGGTGCAGTGATGGTTTCTCTGGTAGGAACTGCATTCCTGGCAGTGCAGATTTCCAAAGTCTTGTGCCAAAGATTACCAGCCTTTTAGATAAGCTGCATTCAACACGACAGCACTTGCATCAGATGTGGCATGTCCGTAAGCTGAAACTAGATCAGTGCTTTCAACTTCGACTTTTTGAACAAGATGCAGAAAAGGTAAGATGCAGCCTTTTTTTTCTTCTTCTTGGCAATGAGAAAGTTGTAGCCAAATCTTTTTCTCCATTTTACCAAGATGAAAGATTAATCAGGGATATCAGTCTCAAGTTACTTGTAAAGAAAAATCACTGAACTAATTGTTAGAATGGCAAGAAGCATTAGAGCCAAAAATTACTCCCTCATGATTTTTCTGATAAAAGGTGATCTTTATTCAATAATTCCAAGCTGATGTGACACATCTCAAATTACCTTTTTTTTTTCATTTCACCAAACCTGTTAATAAAAGACCATCATAATCAGAACTATGGAACAATTTCACTTGGGAGAAGTTGTCAAAAAGGAAACTTGGAAAACCAAAGAAAGGCGTAACCTATGCATACTGAGAAACAGCCTCTTTGGTTGAGAACATGTGGCAACAGCTGAATCCAAACAATGTAAATTCACTTTCTAAATCAGGGATGAATAATCTGCAGTTGTGAGAGATATCCACAGGGGGATGTAAAACAAAATGAACTACGTGACCAGAGCCCTCTTCCTGTAGATGCTCCTGTTCAGTGTCTAGCCTCATTTTTTTTAATTCTTCAGGGCCACTCTTAGATCGTGGTTCTGTAATTCACCAGTGTGATTTCTGATAGGTTATTTACTTGACCCAAAAGCAAAATAGGTGCACTAAATCTTTAGTAGGCTTAGAACCCGTACTTTATTTACATTCAAAAATCTTGATCACTCCTCTCCAAAAAGTGGGTTGAACTTGTCAGTCCTGACTGCTCCAACTTTGTCACTGCATCATTGTCACACTCTTTGTGATAACTAAAGGCAATGGTGTTTTTGTAAGAACTATGGATATCAGCCTTATCTAAGGTGATGAATAGTAGTCATTTAACTATGTGTTCTATCATGAGTGTCAGGGAGGTTAATGCTTCAAGTACCAGAACTGGGCAATTGTCCTTTTTCCAATCAGGGTACATAATACTGGATGGATTATTTTATTTTATTGAACAGATATGTGTTAAAAACAACAGCAAACTGTTACTGTTGTTTGTTCAATAAGTAATTTAATTCCTTTTCTGTAGTTCTTCGGGTTTTTCTAGACTTCACTGTGGAATGACTCTGCAATTCATGAGCATTATTACGTTAAATCTGTTCATAAGAAAAGTTTCTGATTCAAGCAAAAGATGATGTAACATTTTTTTTCATTTCCACACTTGAAAATGCAACTTGAGGCAAAATAACTATTTCACCTAGATCATTCTTTTTTCTCCTTTAGCAGTGAACATTCTTTTTAAAATGCCATAGTACTTGAACCTTTCCATTTTTGCTAGAGTTGTTTTATTTATTTTATATGTCACCTGCGACCCTTCAGAGGAATAGTTTCTTTTCCTAGCAAATAGGTTACTCACCAAATTGATTTTGATTAAACCTTGAAGTTAGATGTCAGTAAGATGGACCTGTGAATTTCTTTAAACATGATTAAAAGCTAAGTGGCCTCAGATGGTTTGGCAAAACTGCATAGATAGGACAGAGAAGAAACATCCCACAGATCAACAGTCTCCGACCTTTTTGGCTTCACCAGGGGGAGAAGAGGAGATAGTTCCCTACGAGTGGCAGGCACACACATGTTTGTGCGAGCAATAGACACATGCACCTGCCGCTCATGTGAAGGGAGCTTCCTGCGCGAAGGGAAATTTGTATGCATGCGCTCACCCGCTGCCTGTGGCCTTGTAGTGGGCTATGGCCCAGGACTTGGGGACCCTTGCCCTAGATCACAGAGGTAGGGCATAGAACTCAGTGTGGGTGTGTGAAATATGTAATAGGTATATGTAGTTCAATTACAAGGAGACTTTCATCTTCTAGGCGTCCTCCACTAAAAGGTTGGCTTATCATCTGGGGTATATTGACTGACCCACAGGAAGCTGTTACATATTGCAGGTAGTCCTCGACTTACAACAATTCACTTAGTCACCATTTTAAGTTACAGCAGCACTGAAAAAGTGACTTCTGACCGTTTTCCACACTTAACAACCGTTACAGCATCCCTATGGTCACAGGATCAATTCGGATGCTTGACAATTTGTTCATAGTTATGACAGTTGCAGTGTCCCAGGGTCATGTGATCTCCTTTTGTGGCCTTTTGACAAGCAAAGTAAATGGGGAAGTCAGATTTACTTAAGAACCATGTTACTAACCTAACAACTGCAGTGATTCACTTAATATCTGTGGCAAGAAAGATTGTAAAAATGGAGCAAAATTAGCAAGAGAAATGCAGGGCTCAGTTGCGATAATAAATCGAGGATGATGTGTATGCATGCTAAAAACAACTGCCTTATTATGTAACATTTAACTTTCAGGATAAAAATCTCTGACATATGTTGTTTGTATTACTTCTTGACATAAGAGAAAGAGAGATGTTTGGCAGAGTTGGCTATGTCTCTGCAGGGAAAGGAAATATGTGAATAACAATATCTGTATTTGTCTATTATATATTGTGGTTATTGCAATCCACAGGCTGCTTACTTTCAGAAAACAAGGGATGTTATTGGGGATGTTAATAAATTGTTTATGATTATGATTATTGGGCAGGGAAAGTAAGGGTGGATGTTTCATGTTATAATGGAATAAGGACAGAAAATATTTAACCACCTATGTACTGCCTGCAGAAATACTTTGGAAATTCTTCGTGCTGGTGTTCCTGCTGATTCTTCTTTTGATTCTTTTTTCCTGGAGTGAATAATCCCACGTCAGTATTGCTATCTCAGTACATCTGAATCAAAATACCTCTCCTATGGCAATGAATACCCAATTATAATAAATACCTAGGCTAGTCAGTAGAGAGAATTACATCCTTATACCACAAAAATAAGTAAAAACAGATGTCATATTGAGCCCAGCATGTTATCAGTCCTCATTATAAGTGTTGGATTGTGATCAGGCAAATTCAGTTTAAATCTTCATAGATATGAAGATCATTTGTTGACCTTGGATTAGTTACACACTCAGGGGCAGATAACATCGGAGACTTTCTAAAGGAACAGTATCTGAAAATATGGCAAAGGTATAGGAAGGATGTATGCCATTTTGAGATCCTTGAAAAAAGAACAGAATAATAATGTATTCATAAATCATAATCCTGAAGTTCTTATAGCAAAAAACACAAGTATAATACTTCATAAAACTGAGCGTAGAAGTGCATGAGAAATGTTTTAACCTGAGTAAGAATTTATTATATTTATGCTTCCCAAACCTCTGTGAAAAACACAACACAGCATGCCAGCATGCTGAAATCCATGTTTTCAGTATTAGTGATGCAGCTCACCGATTGAAAAATGGTTGTCAAATATGCTTAGTAAGGAAAAATTAGTATAAAACATATACATTAGGAAACAATATGCATTAAAGCATTGTTCAAAATTGTTCAAAATTAATGGAGTAAAATATAAAATGCACATGTGCATTGCTCATAAAAATGCATACAAAGGGAGTGGTTTGTACACATAAACACTATAAATATGTGCAACCGGAAGAAAGCTGAAGAGATAGGTATAAAGAATAGTTGGCTAGGCAGATACTCATTACAGTAGTGAGGATTTTTAAATCCCTCACTCCATGACTTGCTTAACCTCTTTCTCACACTCAGGTGTTATTGGGGCATGGAATAAAATCTGAGGCTGTACCTTTATTCCAAGGGGGAAGGAAGCAGTGGTGGGATTCAAAAAATTTTACTACTGGTTCTGTGGGCATGGCTTGGTGGGCATGGTGTGGCTTGGTGGGCATGACTGGGTGGACATAGCAGGGAAAAGATACTGCAAAACCCCAGTCCCTCCCCACCCCACTAACCTGCTTTCCAGCTCTGTTCTCCTGTGCAGGGCAACAAAAGAAGACCCAGTCGATCAGCTGGGACTCGGGAGGCAGAGAATAGGTGGGGGCGGGGCCAGTCAGAGGTGGTATTGGCCGGTTCTCCGAACTACTCAAAAATTTCCGCTACCAGTTCTCCAGAACTGGTCAGAAGCTGCTGAATAACACCTCTGGAAGCAAGCCATCAGAAAAACTTCACTCAGCCAAAGAAACACACCAAGCTATATAGTTTTAGCCAATGTTTCAGCCAGTGGATTAGATACCGATCTTCACCAAAATTAATTTGACAGACAACTCAGAGCAATGACTGTAGTTCTTTTAAAAAGTTATGGTTTGATACATAGAGCTGCACACCATAGAACCAAAGCATAGCACATTAGCTCTGAATCTCTGTTTTATATTGGGACAAATGCAGTGGTGGGATTCAAATAATTTAACAACTGGTTCTCTGCCCTAATGAGTTCTTCCAACAACCAGTTTGACAAACTGCTGAGCAAGTTAACAACCAGTTTTCCCGAAGTGGTGCGAACTGGCTGAATCCCACCACTAGACATATGTCCAGCCCAGGGTATTCTTCATTTGGCAACCACAATTGGGACTGGCAGCTCTGTTGTTAAGCAAAGCAATCTTTAAGTGAGAAATCACATGACCTCAGCTGTGCTTTTCTTTTCTCTACTCCCTTGCCATTTGGAATGCTCAGCCCAGTTCTGAAATAATTAACAAGAAGAGAATTACTGGGTTTTTTTTAAATTCACATTTATATGCCTTTCTCCGGAGACTCAGGGCGGCTTACAATCTTTGGAGCACAACCCAATGTGCTCAGCAATAGCCTTCATTCCATTGTATATGCCTGCTTATTACTAGGGCTTTTGCCCCCAATTGGCATTTTTACAAAATCAGCTTATTGCCCCAAACAATCTTGGGTCCTCAATTTACCTACCCCGAGAGGATGGAAGGCTGAGTCAACCTTGAGCCTGGTGGGATTCGAGCCTGCACTAATTGCAGGCAGCTGGAGCTAAGTGCTAGGTGTTTAACAGCCTGCACCACCAAGGTTTTATTTATATCCATTGGAGAGATGGGATTATAAAAGAGCAAGAGAGTAAGCAGGCATCTAATAGGGAATGCACATGGAAAGGAATAAGAGCTGGGGGTGGGAGCCATGGGTGTGCTTCACAGGCAGCATATTCCCCATTGGATGCCTGCTTACTTTCTTGTAATCCCTTCATCTCCCATCTTTCTGCTCTGTGGGAGGTGGAGGGAGGGGAAAAAAACAGGTCAAACACAAGAGGGATTATTTGAAGGAATTGCTTGGTTTCCCCGCCTCTTTCCTCCCTCCACTTTCTCCACTCTGGGAGGGGGCAAAACTCAAGCTAATACATTGGTTGTTTGCGTAGTTTGCTCAGGGCTGCTAGCACTACTGCATTCTTTTCATGTCTATTTCTCACAGAGTACCTACATACTCTCTTGTAATCCCTTCCTCTGCAATCTCTCTGCTTTGGGCAGGGGAAGGAAAACAACCAGTCAAGCATAGGATAACACATAAGGACTATAATTATGATCAGGTTGTGAAGGAAGGTGTTTGTATTAAGTTATTTTTTCACCACCACTGTAACTTTTTTTAAATTCATATTTATATCCCGCCCTTCTCCGGAGACTCAGGGCAGCTTACAATTTTTGGAGCACAACCCAATGCGCTCAGCAATAGCCTTCATTCCATTGTATATGCCTGCTTATTACTAAGCGGCATTTTTACAAAGTCAGCTTATTGCCCCCAACAATCTTGGGTCCTCAATTTACCTACCCCGAGAGGATGGAAGGCTGAGTCAACCTTGAGCCTGGTGGGATTCGAGCCTGCAGTAATTGCAGGCAGCTGGAACTAAGTGCTAGGCTATTAACAGCCTGCACCACCAAGGCTGTGAACTTTGAATGGTTGCTGAATGTGGCAGTTGATAAAATGGTACAATTTTTTTTAGTGGGCACCTCTGTTAGAAAGGCTGGCATGGCATCAGCCCCTATCCCCCCAAAAAACCTTTTCAAGATATCTATGTCTATTTTTAGAGCACTGCTGTAACAGAAAAAAAATTATGCAGAATTCAATCTTTCCAATCTTAAGAATCGAGATTGTCTTAGAAGGTTATTGGAATCGGTATTGAGATATAAAGCACAGATGAAAAACTTTACATTCTTTTAAAAAACCAAAGGTCTGGCAAGGAGGGATTTTTTAAAGTGAAGAAACAAAGTGGACAGGCAGGAAAGAAAATCTTAAGCACTGCGGCCAACCACAATATGTTTTCAAGCAATGTTTCTCTTAAAAATTAGCAAGCAAAACAATCAAGCTATTAATACTGAAATTAACTCTAAAGTACTTCAAGAATATTTGGATATTGAATTTTTATTATTATTAGATTAAATAATTTTAATCTAATTTTATTTTACTATTATTAGATTTTATTTTATTATATTTAAATTTTATTATTATTAAAAATATATGAGTAATATCTGGGTATTTGAGTATTTGGGTAATGTTTATGATCCCATAAAGAATAATTCTATCTATCTATCTATCTATCTATCTATCTATCTATCTATCCATCTACCATCCATCCATCTATCTATCTATCTGACTGCCATCTTACCACAAAGTAACAGTTTACAATATCAAAAACTTAAAATTTTATAAAACAATATGAATTAAATAATATAAACAGATTAATATTCAACCCTAACTAAAAGATGTGAGGTGGGGAAAGTAAGATTAGCAGGAGGTGGGATCTGTTATGTCTGTCAACCACCCCAAACGTGAAGCACTCCCACTGAAGCCCCAAGTCAACTGGCAGAGCTCTTTATGCCGTAGAGGTGTCAAAATCAATTTCATTGAGGGCTGCATCAGGGTTGTGTTTGACCTTGGGTGTGGCCAGCTCAATGTCACCCGTGTTGGGGGCTCCTGTGGTGGCCTGAGCACTCTGCCAGTGAAAACGGGATCCCGAGCTCCATTTTCTGCTGCGATGGCCTCCTGCAACCCTCTGCCAGTGAAAACAGAGCTCAGGAGGGCCACCCATGGCCCTCCTAAGCTCCATTTTCGCTGGCAGAGGCACCACAGGCCGGAACTTCACTGTTTCCAGGGCAGCCCCGCGGGCCAGATCTAAGCACCCCATGGACCGGATCTGGCCCCTGGATGACACCCCTGCCATAGATGTTTCAGATTTATTTTCAAAATTCAGTATAATTTCAAAGGTTTTGTTGGACTTTTTCATCTTGGTTTTGATTTTTATATGGGTCAGAGTACCCAACCAAAAATGTATTTTTGATCAGAATTTGAACATGCATTATGTTTTTTGCAGGAATTTAATTTGCAAAATATTTGGTATAAACTTAATCTGATCACCAGAGATTGTATGTTTACTTCCCATGCCTATACTAGGCATAATAGACTGGATATTTTTTAATAAAATACTCTTTTCTAATTGATCAGGTTATAGACTCCAAGATTAATTATATACTTTATCAGATCATGCTCTGATCACATTAATCTTTTAATTTAAAATGTCAAGTTAGTCAATGATGGATGGTATTTTAATACTTCTATATTACTGGATGATATTTTTTAATCTATTGTATATTAAGCAACAAATGGTACAGTTTTTTTGAAGTCAGTGGTAATTCAGCAAGGCTTGGAAGCTCAATTGTGATTTATGCAGCTAATAAAAGAAAGCAGAAATGTTGTTTACCAGTAGATAGATATCATGACTGAAGAAAGTGTTTTGATATGCAAAGAACCCTACAGAAAAAAACCTTTAAAAGCTTGTATGTTCACTAAGGTAAAGCTGGTTGTTTTCTATGCTAAACAGGAGGAATTTTCTTTGAAGAAATTGAAATATTGGGATTCGGGCAAAAAAGCTGGCAAATTGCTGCTTATCAATTGTAATGGTATACATGGCATGTAATGGAACACATTTTCTATTTGCATCAAGGTGCTCTCAAAAATGGAATAAGTATTCCATTAAATCTGCAAATAGATAGAAACAGTTTTGGCCATCCTAGTGGAGTATTTCTGCTGGGGAAGAGCTACAGCAAATGCAATTCTTTTTTTTTTTCTAAACTACATACACTGGATTTCATGCTTCCTGGATAGATAATAGTTCTGCAGCTGATTTGCAACTGATACCCACTTCTCTTTCTGCCTATGGAAAGAGGCTGTATAAGTCCTGAGTGTGTTCAGGCCTGTAATTTTAGAATGTATGAAAGCAAATAAATTAAATGACAGTTTAGATAAAATGGAAATACTGGGGATCTATACCATATATCATCATATGTCATCAATCATCTACATATCATACTGTATCTTATTCTTGTCTTGCTCCTATGGGTGGTATGTATGTTCCTCAATGTCAGGTCCTCTACTAGAGGCCCAGAGGTGGTATTCAGCCAGTTCTGACTGGTTCTGGTGTACTGGTTGTGACTGGTTCGGAGAATCGGCAAATACCACCTCTGACTGGCCCCGCCCACCTGACCCTGCTCTTACCTCTCCTATATTCTGTTTTTTATTAGCTGATTCGCGTGGCAGAGTGGATTGCCGTGCCTCAGCTGAGCTAAAAAACAGCACAGCTCACCATCGTTGATAAAGAGGGCGGTCTCTAAGCCCTTTTCACTCGTGCACGAAATGTGCATTTGGCGTGCATGCACATTTGGCGTGTGTGCACAGCTCACTAGCGTTGATACAAAGGGCGGTGTTTGAGCCCTGCGCATGCGTGTGAAGCATGTGTGTGCAAGCGAAGCAAGCTCTCTGAACTGGTAGGAAATTTTTTTGAAACCCACCACTGCAACGGCCTGGGAATGTGATGGTTCTGCACAGTATCTTAGCTGTTCCTAACACTTATTGTTTGGAGGTCTTCCCTGTTCTGAAAGAAAATATATTGTAGCTTAGGTCATTCTGTCACATTAGAAAAAGGATACTTTCCAAAACACACTATGCTGTTTTGGAAATATTCAACCAAAGGCTGGATAATCATGGAAGGCAAGTTCATAATACAAATCTCTTTACTCCGTTTTCCTAATATAATTCAGTTACTGTAAATGGAGAACAGCACTTGGTTCTTCAAGGTCCTTTAGGAAAACTGCAGTGTTCCCCAGTGCAAAAATGTTGGTCACAGCAGCTGAAAAATGTGCAGCTTCTGCTGTAGACATTGGTGATGCAAACTTGCAACTTCATTTGAGGAGGGGAGGCAGCAAGACCCATATTTCTGATCTCCCAGTGAATGGGTTCCTAAAAAAAACAATCCCATTTGCTTGCAGCACCTGCAGGGCCGAGTGCTAACTGGATTGTAAAATCAAAACATTGTGTTTGATAGAAACGTGCCAGAATGAACTCCAGATCTTTCACACTGGAGGAGTCTTGGATGCTGCTGTTTTCCTGAACATCCATTCAAATTGCAGTCTTGGTGCTCTGGGTGTTGTTAGCATTATGAGCAATGACTTTTCATCTTTCAGCCATCTGTAAAGAGCTTGGTCTATGTTAAACAGTCTGAGAGTCTGATCCTTCCAGATGGTCCTTTTTAAAAAATTCTTGTTGAAGGGAGAAATGGAACAAAATATCTGAGAAGACATTGACGTAGGTCTCACGGCATTCAATGGAGTTTTGAGTCACTATGTATATGATTATTGAATTGAATTGTCCATTAGACTTGGCTTCCTTATCCTTATAATCATTTTGTTCATTTAGTATGAGTAGGGTGATTTGTAATCCGGATAAAATTATAACATCTGCTGTTTCTTTTCATCTCCAGTTAACTTCTGTCTGTTCACATACTTTCTCCCCCATCAAGAATCAGGAGAGCAGATACAATATAGAACAGCAGCCAAGAACCGAATAATAGGGAAATAGTTAGTTTACCAGCTCTGCTTATCCATTGTTTAAGGAATCATGGTTAATCAAATTAATTCAACTACTCATGTTTGCATGATATACTAAACTACTAATCACATTGTCAATAATTGAACAATATGCTAAGCTAACCCATTGCTGTCTAGTTTGTGAATCTGAATGTTGTTTCAGCATAGGCAAGGGGTGGGGTGCTTTGGCCTGGCAGATAAGGTGATAGACTCCTGCAAAACAAAAAATATATCTATCTTTTCAGGATTTCACAATTTAAAAGTGCCATTTTTCATTCCCTTTCTATCTTTGGCCTTTGTTCAATATCTTTCTGCAAAAGTCCAAGATTTTAGGGCTTTTGTGTTGGTTTCAAAATATTGTATAAATCGAAATGTTTCCCACTCACTATAGAAAAAGAGTATAGAACCGTGGTGGCAAACCTATGGCATGCGTGCCGGAAGTGGCACGCAGAGCCATTACTGCCAGCACGCGAGCCCTTGCCCAGAAAAGGTACTGGGCATGTGCGTGCACCGCCCGCCCGCTGATTGTTGGGTATCTGGTGCGCATGCACGATGGTGTGGCAGCACGCAGGAGACATGTGCATACGCAGAAGCATGTGGCACGTGGGGCGGTCACGCACACATGCATAAAAGCTCACTGTGTAGGTCATGCACGCATGCGTAGGGCGCATGGGGGGCCATACGCATTGCCTTCTGGGTGATGGCATGCGAGCACACAAGCACGCATGCAATTATCAGCACAGGAGCCCAAAATGGTTAGACACCACTGGTATAGAATAAGGATAACAAGAGATAATGGACAAAATATTAATGGAAAAGACATATATCTCCTGTTTAAAAAGAGTTTTGGAATCTCACCCTACAATCTCTTTATAGCAATGAGAAATGTGACACACTATCATGCTGATTTAGAATACTACGTGGTAAATTCTCTTTAAAACATCTGGGACCCAGCAGTTAATATTTAGCATGCAAAGTTTTATTCTTTTCTTACAAGTATTAGAAATGGCTTACTAAGCATTTGAGCACTAAATCTTTAGACAGATCTCCTGTATTGTACTTCACAAGATTTCATGTATTTTTTTCATTATTATAATTTGGAGATGTTGCAGTAGTTTTATGGAATTCAGAAATCATAAATGAATGCCTCCTGCTTTTCGGAACAATAAATGAATAAAAAAATAAAAAAGGATGCTATGCAGAATTAAACCTTAATATTTCTGGAGGCCTTTCAGGCTGGCCTCATCGTTATACCCACAGATTGAAACAGAGTTCAAATTCTGAATTCAAATAATTGCAAAAGAGGAATTTGAAATTCAGATCAGGCACCAATGCAGATGTGACCATTCAAATCTGAAAACTACAGGCATAAACCAAGAGAAATAAGTATATAGGATCAAAAACATTATGTATGTATACAAAGTGTACCAGACCTTTGCATGCTGGTAGCTGCCCTGAAAGGTAAAACTTCTGATGGAGATACATTTGTCTACTTCTCCATTTAATTTTGTTTCATTCAGGTAATCTTAGTAATTATGCTTTTCTGCTATTTTTTCCTTCGTTTTGTTTATGCCAGCATGTAAACAAGCATAGACAGACACAGTAGAGTTTCTGATTGCTTTTGTGGATTTCTACTAACACTGTGCTGTTTGAAACTTACCCAGAAAGACCCTATCTTCAGAATCTAATGAGAGGAATAGAGAAAAAAGCAGAATATAAGTGTATCTAAAGTGCCACACTGTAGGGCAGGGGTGTCAAACTCGTGTCGTCACAGCGTTGTTATGTATCACAACTTTTTTCCCCTTCACTAAACCAGGCATGGGCATGGCCAGCACATGACACATCTGGTCTGCAAGTCACGAGTTTGGCAGCCCTGCTGTAGGGAAAGAGTGGAAGAACCTGAAGGTGAAATTAAAAGAGGAATCAGCCTAGAACCTCTACATTGCCACAAGCAAACTAAGTTCACCCATCACTCCCTTGAAGTCCATTGTAAGCTGAGAATATTTATGTGTATCTGCATGAGTACCAATAAATCAGCTTAATTGAACCTTCACAGCCCTGATCTTTTGTGCCTGACACACACTGGCCGAGAGAAACTCAACATGGTGACAAAATTTAAGGAATGTATGACAGACAGTCAACAGTCAAAATTATAAGCAGAATAAGGGCCCAGATAAAATTGGAATATTGAAAGTTTTACAATAAGATTTTGGAATTATTATAAAATTTTTAGTTCCCTCTAGTGTCATTTTTGAAATCATGAAATTGCTTATCTATGTCATGTCATATAAAAACAAACTCAGGATCTGCTTCCCATGAGAGTTTGTTTTTATATGACATGAAATAGGTAAGCAATTTCATGATTTCAAAAATGACACTAGAGGGAACTAAAAGTTTTAAGTAAAGGAATGATATACATGCCTGTAAGATGAGGCAATGCATTATGACAATGAAAATATTGAAGAAGACTTTTGAAGACTGGAATTTAAAAATAGTAGCCACAACATCAACAATGTCATTAATGGTAAGACAAGATAGAGATGGTATTGGAGATTGTTTTAAAATTGACAGGCCAAGATAATGACTTTTAAAAAGGCTGTTTCACTGAATCTGCAAATGAAATTGGCTGAATTTTTAAAATAGAAATAAAAATGACAAACTAAGAAAGTGACCAGGGTAATTTTTTCCTATTGGATTTGTACAAGAAGCTTGTTAAAGCCTTGAAAAATTCTATGGAATGGGACAAAGAAGAAATGAAGAGAAACCAAATCCTATACCAATATTTGAATGCACTAAAAATTAAGATTATTAGAAGTAAAAGGAAGGAACACAAAATTGGCTTATTTGATCATGGTTAAAACAAGATATGTTGTTACTCCTGGCTATTCTTTATGGACATTCTGCTTACACCAAAAGTGAAAAGATGATGTTTTATGGATTTGTTTATAGATAAGAGATGGGATATGGAATGGAGAAATAAACATTTGTAACTTTAGAAAAAGCTGAGGAGTTACTAAATTAATTTATACTTGTGATGAAGGTTGGAAGTCACTTCTTTATATATTTCTTTTTCTTTATTACATTTTCTTTCCTCGTTTTCTTTGCACGTTTTCACTCATTCCATTTTCTGTTCTTTCTTTAGGTTTAGTTTGTATTAGATTTTACTATTATAATCTACAATTTTCATTAATATTACATGTATGTATGTATGTCAAAGAAAATTACCATGGGGAGCCTTATTTATTTCTGAAGCTTATTTTCGAACAAAAGATCTATGAATCAAAGGGTTTTTCTATGTGCTGTGAATACTGTATGAAAAGCTGCTTCAATAGTAGAAAATAGGATGTCCATTGCAGAGTGTTTTACAGGATAATAATTGAGGGCATTACTGACATGCCCCAACATACATTTATTACTATGCTGCAGTTTCCCTGATGGAATTGTGCACCTTAATAAATTCATCCATTGGTATGAAAGTAAATGCCTGACATTTATGATTACTACCTCCTTCGTAAATCTTGTAAATTTTCTTCTAAGGATTTGAGTGTTTAAGGTGATATTTATATCAACGTATGACTTTAGAATATTCTTACAGATACTTGCCATTAGGTAGGATGCTCTAGCAAGACCATAAAAACGAGTACAGGTGGTCCTCGATTTATGACCACAATTGAGCCCAAACTTTCTGTTGCTATGTGAGACATTTGCTAAGTGAATTTTGACCCATTTTATGACCTTTCTTGCCGCAGTTTTTAAAGTAAATCACTGCAGTTATTAAATTAGTGACATGGCTGTTAAGTGACTCTGGCTTCCCCATTGTCTTTGCTTGTCAAAGGTGATCACATGACCTTGGGACACAGCAACGATCATAAGTATGAACCAGTTGCCAAACATCTGAATTTTGATAAGAAGACCATGGGGATGCTGCAACGGTCATAAGTGTGAAAAACGGTTATAATAGTTACTTTTTTCAATGCCGCTGTAACTTTGAACGGTCACTAAATAAACTGTTGTAAGTCGACGATGGCCTGCATGCTGTTTCATTTCTTCCACTCAACTTCTACTTCCAATGTTAGCAGCTAAGCAAACCAGGAAATCTCACTGATGATTAATTTGTTCCAACAATGTGTACATATTTCAGGGCTTCATGTATATAATATCAAACAAATGATAGGGAGTTTGGTTTGCTGAGCCACCTTTGCTAGCAAAAAGAGTCCAGCGGGAGCAATTAAATAGATTGTACTAATTTGTTTGCTCAATCACACTAAACCAAAAGACTAGAATTGCAAAAGAATTCTAATTAATTATTAGGTGTGAACGGGATCTTCATTTTAATAACAGTTGAGAAATTAAAATGCATGTATAGGGATCTAGCTCAGATTTTTAGTTTATATATTTACCAAAATATTGCATAGAGGAATCCTGCATACTATCTCAAGATTCCTTTCAAAAGAAGAATTCAATATATTAAATGCAATTATGGAGCACTTAACAATTCTGTGTCCCTGCTTTTCAAGCAGAAAACACAGGAGATAATGAGCTGGAGAGATGATTATCTTTAAAAGACATTTATCTGTGAAAGAATTTTTGATATTCAACTAAATCATCAGGGAATTATAAAAGATTAATGGCCTTATATTTCTTGGGGGAATATGAAGAAATGCAGCTATAGGAGACACATCAGCAACTAA
The DNA here is from genome assembly GCA_009733165.1 of Naja naja. Lineage (NCBI taxonomy): Eukaryota > Metazoa > Chordata > Lepidosauria > Squamata > Elapidae > Naja > Naja naja. The sequence continues at coordinate 236,221,360 of CM019148.1, read as the reverse complement.
GGAAACATGTCAGTTTGTCTACCTGCACAAATTTCCAATTATATGAGATTTGAACTTCAACAAGGCATAAAGAGTATTGAAAATGAGATATTTTTTGTTAAGTTTGATATCAAGGTTACTAATTTTAAAGGTGACAGTCAGATGTTCATTATAGAAAACTTTTCCCCACCCCATGAATTTTCCAGAGTTGTTGGATTCATTGATACATATGAATCATATGAAGAATGGTTGCAGGTTTGGGGTCTTGCTAGTCTAAAGAAAAGAAGAATTAGGGGTGACATGATAGTATTTCAGTATTTGAGAGGCTGCCACCAAGAAGAAGGGGTCAAGTTGTTCTCCAAAGCATTGGAGGCAGCACAAGAAATAATGGTTGGAAACTAATCAAAGGGAGAAGCAACTTGGAATTAAGAAAAGGAATTAAGAATAGGACAATTAACCAGTGGAACAGTTTGTCTTCAGAAATCATGGGTTCTATTCTATTCTATTCTATTCTATTCTATTCTATTCTATTCTATTCTATTCTTTCCAATTACTCAATTCATTGTTCCTCTCCCTTTAGCACCCCATAATGTTTTTCCTTCATTAAGTAACCCAACCCCTGAATTCTAGCATCTATCTTTGCTTTATTCTTCATCATAATTTGGTTGTGATGATTTTTAAGTAAACACATTTTACCAAAATAGTTTATTTCCTTTGATCATTTTGTGTAGTAGAAGTACTGTTGTGGGTGTGTATTGGTGTGTATTAGTGAGTACGTGTGCTTGCACATAGTATGCCAATACCAGTACTAGGCAGAATAAGACTTTCAACATAAACTTTACGAAGGGATGTAATGCATTTTTTCCTGTGGATTTCTTTTTACCAATGCTCCTCTTATGCATCAATCTTTTTCATTTTAAGTCACATGTCCCCTCTTAATAAGGAACTGCAAAGGAGAAAAAAACCAAGACAGTGCTAGGCCAAATCATGAAAGATTCCACCCTGAGTTAGCTGTCTTGAGAGAAGCAGTTCTGCTTTTCAGCAAAAAAAAAAAAAATTAAACCACGCAAAACCAGCCAGAACTTAGAAAAAGCCACTCTAGTTTTTGACCTAACTTCCTCAGTAGAAATCTCTATGGCAGAAGTCTCCAAACTTGCCAACTTTATAGAGCATAACTGGCTGAGGAATTCTGGGAATTGAAGTCCACAAGTCTTAAAGTTGGCAAGTTTGGGGACCCCTGCTCTATGGCACAGTAGCTCAGTGTCCTGTTTGCTTCAAAAATACTAGAGGTGCACCTGAGTCTTATAATGTGCACCATCTACTATACTTTTTTCAATATTCTTGCTTCAAATAAGCTACCACATGAAGATAAAGTGTTGCTGTTCTTTGTCATCTTGCCTATTGTGCACCATGGGTTACTGAACAGGTGTTACAGAGCAGAAGGCATTAGTTTTCTATGAGAGATTAGAGCTCTGTAAAAAAATATGAGTGTCCTGGTTCCAACTTCACAACCACCATTTTGTTTTGCTTGCTGTACTAAAACATAAAGTCCAGGTTACTGTGGATAGTGCCTGTTAACCAAGTTTTGAGGCTCACCTGCAGGGGTGAGATTCAATTTTTTTAACAACTGTTTTTGTGGGTGTGGCTTGGTGGTCATGTGACTGGGTGGACGTGGCTTGGTGGTCACGTTATTGGCTGGGCATGGCCAACTCAATATCACTCACATTGAGGCACGCATCTCCTCGCCTGGCCTCTCATGACTGTGGGGATACTGCAACAGTCATAAGTGTGAAAAATGGTCATAAGTCACTTTTTTCAGTGCCATTGTGACTTTGAATGGTCACTCCACATAAGCAAAGTACCAACAAAGGAGGGGGAAAAAACTCGAGAGAAGTTCCTGAGACAGGAAATTTAGTTCTGCCAAGAATGTAATAAGGGTTAATGGAGAGGCAGTTTCTGTAAGCAACACCAGAATGTTTCCTTCCTGCCTTCCTTTTACAGGATTAGGCCAGTAATTTCTTCTAACAACCGGTTCTCCGAACTGCTTAGAATGTTAACAACTGGTAACTGCTAATAGGTACGAACTGGTAGAATCCCACCCCTGCTCACCTGATAATTGGTACATATTCCAAATATGAAACATGACATCTTGGATTGCTGGAGAAAGTAATCTGGAGTACGACTGGAATAATGAGGTCGTATTTCTCGGCCACTGATAATAATAGTAATATCTCTCTCTCCATTCTTCTATTCGTAGTGCAGATAATCACTATGGCTCTTAGCCATTGATTTTTTAAAAAACCTTATTATTATGTGCTATCTCTTTTGTATTAATTGAATTCCATGTAAAGCTGTCCTAATTAAGAGCCACTGCTACATTTAGACCGAATGGATTGGGAAGATCAAGAAAACAAGAATCCTGCTTACAACAATTTAATTTGTAATTAAACTCCATTGGCCTGTTTTCTTCTCGCATGTGGAATAACTAGTACACTAAAAGCAATTATAGGATTGAAATTATGAATGGAACACTTGGCTGTGTTGCTGGAGAATATGATACGGCAGATTTTCAGAGCCGCAAACTCTGAAAGTTCTGAGGACCCAAGATTGTTGGGGGCAATAAGCTGACTTTGTAAAAATGCCGCTTAGTAATAAGCAGGCATATACAATGGAATGAAGGCTATTGCTGAGCACATTGGGTTGTGCTCCAAAGATTGTAGCCGCCCTGAGTCTCTGGAGAAGGGCGGCGTATAAATGTGAATTTTTAAAAAAAAACTCCATTGGTATAAGGATCATTTGGAATATGAAATGTACTCAAAACATATCTCCCTCCCCCACCCATCTTTCTCTATCTCGCTTGTCTCATCTGCTAAATTTCCTTTCATCCCCAGTCAGTTCTGAATCATTCTCTGCTAGTTTAATATATCCTGCTAAAGTTTTATGTGCTAACATTAAATCTATTGACAGAGTGTTAAGTATATCTTCATATGTCAGAGGGGCTTTTTTTCAAGAGGCAACTGGACTTTCTGTTTTTTTCTGTGAAGACATTTCACTTCCCATCCAAGAAGCTTTTTCAGCTTGAGTTCTGAAGAAGAGCTGATGAAGCTTCTTGGATGAGAAGTGAAATGTCTTCACAGAAAAACTAGGAAGTCCAGTTGCCTCTTGAAAAAGCACCTTTAGGACAGCCATGACCTGGATGATTGAGAATCTCCATAGACATATATCTTCATATATTTATTCTTGAACACTGATTTATCTTTTCTAGGGTTGATTTTTGTAGCAGCCATGTTAAGCATGAATGAATGAAGACTACATGGATTGCAGTAGTATAACACAGACCAATTAATTCAATTACACCTTATTGTGTTTATTTAAATGAAGCCTCTCAAATTTAATCTCAGTTACAGTTCTGAACTAAAGGACAAAAGACTCTTCTTCCATGCCTCTTTCTGCATTTCTGAACATAATAGGGGTTTTTCTTCTTTTTCAGATGTTTGATTGGATCAGCCATAACAAAGAGTTGTTCCTGCAGAGTCACACTGAAATTGGAGTGAGCTATCAACATGCCCTTGACTTACAGACACAACATAATCATTTTGCTATGAATTCCATGGTGAGTATTATAACAGGTTTTCTCTAAGGAGGTACATGAGATAGATATAGTATAAGAGGGTAGGATATGGGGAACCAATTAAAGGAGATGAAGGAATCCACCAAATGCTTGATCTGCAAAAGATCAAATTGATCATCTTGCAGTAGCTTCTTGTTATATAAAATTTTAAAAACCTGTCTTTGAGAATAGTGCTATCCAATGAAATTTTTACCATACATACTTGTACATTATAGCAGGGGTGTCAAACTCAATTTCATTGAGGGCCAAATCAGGATTGTGTCTGACCTCGGGGGGTGGCGTGGTGTGGCCAGGGTGGGCATGGCCAGCTTGACATCACTCATGTTGGGGGCGCCTGTGGTTGCCCAAGTGCTCTGTCAGTGAAAACGGGCTCCTGAGCTCCATTCTCGGCTGTGACAGCCTCCTGCAACCCTCTGCCAGCAAAAATGGAGCTTGTGAGGGTCACATGTAGCCCTCCTGAGCTCCATTTTCACTGGCAGAGGCACTACTGTCTCCAAGGTGGCCCCATGGACCAAATCTAAGCACCCCATTGACTGAATCTGGCCCGCGGGCCTTGAGTTTGACACCCCCGCAGCAGGGGTGGGATTCAACCAGTGTTACTACTAGTTTGGTACTTACGTTTTGCGCACGCATGTGCGCTTCGCCCGCATGTAATACACCAAAAGCTGTGCCTCCCAGACAGCTGATAAGCACTGTGCATGTGTGCGCAGGATTTGAAAAATGCCTTTTTTACTGCTTTTGCAACCTCAGCTGTGCCACGCAAAGTAGCTGAGGTTGAAAAAGCAGGAAATAAAGGTCAGGTAAGAGCCTGGGTGGGTGAGTGGGCCAAACAGCAGCAGACACAGAACTGGTTCTGTGTCTGCTGCTCTTCAGAGCTACCGGTTCCATAAAGCCAGGCAAAACCAGTAGCATCCCACCCCTGCCCTGCAGTATAAAGATGCTTTTAATCAAAGGTGGTATTCAACAGGTTCTGACCAGTTCTGGAGAACTGGTAGCGGAAATTTTGAGTAGTTCAGAGAACCGGCAAATACCACCTCTGAAGAGGAAGAGGATACTGGAGATTTTACAGTATCCTTCCTCTGCCACGCCCACCAAGCCACACCCACAGAACCAGTAGTAAAAAAAATTTGAATCCCACCACTGCTTTTAATGTGATGGTTAAATTAAAACCTAATACTCAACTAGTTTAAAGTTGTACACATGTGATTTCTGCTTGTATAACTTAATAACATCTTCTAATGAAAATGTCAAATATGACTTGAATGCCTTCTCTGATTACTTAGTCAGTTAAATGCTTATTTTCAACTTTAGTATGAATTCCAAAAAACAAATGATCGTATACTGAAGTTTTCATTTTTATTGCTTTAATACTCAAAAATAAAGGGAGAAAAGAAAAAGAAAAACAGAAATCAAAAACAGGGGACAGCCCCCAAACTGCATGGAAACTTGGCTTCTGTTTGCCCAGGCCTTCACTTCATTATGTTTCCATTTTTGGTATTTAAAAAAATATTTAATTGGTTTTATTATTATTATTTTTGGTTGTTGTGAGCATAAACAGAAAGAAGCTACAGACTGGTGATCCAAGAATGTAAATCAGTACATTAACATCTTTACTAAAATGTTTGGAACACAATATTAATAAGTGTAAACCAAAATAGGCAGTAAGACAAGTACATGTCATATACTGTAAGTAAGCAACTACTCACACATTTTATATTGCCAATAAAGTGAGGCTGATAGCTGACTTTTCAACCTTTCTGAGGGTTGGAGGGGTGTCAAAAAAATGAAAAATAATCTTTGTTGAATTAGTTTCATTTTAAGATATTCTTTTAGTTCTTAGCCAATCATTGGTTGATATGGCATATTCCAGCTAGTTATTCCAAAGTTCTTGCAAACAATAACTACTTAGCAATATTCATTAATTTTTTACAAAAAAATACTGTAGACTTAAAGTTGTTAAGTCTACAACTTTGTTCAATTATGCTAGCTATTTGGGGCTTTAAAATTGTGCCAATGCGTCTGACGTAAATGGGGAAATCAAGAAATGTTTTAATTGAAAAAACCCCACCATTTTGCAATTTTGTACAACCCCAAATTTATATTTAAACTCAATTTTCATTTTAAAAAATCTTGACAAGATTTTGATTTAAAGTAATGCCACCTTGCCTGGGGCAGGGAGCTTGTTATGTAATAAGGGTTGAAGAAGTCACGTAACTCTCTGATTATGACCATAATACTTTGTCACAGTAAATTGTCTTCCATTGAAAATGGAAAATCTAGTTGAGGTTCTTTATGAAAAATTTTAAAGTATTAATATGCTTAAAATAAATGTATTCATCTAAGGAAAACTCGAAATAAACAGAACAACCTTGAAATAAGATTAATTGTATTGCTTTTATTTTTCCCGTATTTCAGTGGGACTTTTAATCATGTAACATTTTCCCATGAAATAATTCTTCTTAGATATTTAAAAGCATTCAAGCAACAATTGAAATCCTAATTATTACAAATGTTCATAGAAACATTAGCTTTCATGGGAATTGTATAACTTACTCCTAATTAATTCAATAACCTCATACATTATTTATATTTATGAAATGTATACACCCCTCAATCAGATCATTCCAAATTTGATATAGAAAATACATAAATATAGAAAATACATAAACATGAATGAGACATATCGTATCATTAACATTAAATAGCAGTTTGTGTAGTTCCAGCTACTGTTGTTATCAAAATGTTCTCCACTAATAAAGCAGACCAATTGTTTTCATATGAAATTAAATTAAGAGGATTTCAGGTAAGATTTTCAGCCCTCTAGAAGTCAACTCATTTAGTCATGAGAGTTAAATGTACCAGACAAAATATGCACCAGACAAAAGTGCAATGATGAAATTGGTTTTTTAAAATTCTGATTCAACCACAACTTTGCATATCCCACATATCCCAATGATCAATTGTTTCCACATTTTACTTGTTGCATTCTTATCACAATCCAGCATGTGGATTGTGGTAGTTGGAATAGACCTTCTGAATTAAAATATCAGCTGAACTGTTAGGAACCTTTTAGCAATGTCCCCATTAATAAAACAGCTATAGTGTGAAATTAAATTTTGGTAGTCATTAAGAATTCAAAGTCACTAAATATTATATAGCAATATGTAGACTAAGGATTATTCAGAAACACTTTCTATTACCATAATGCAGTATTACATCTATAGATTAATATGTTATTAAAAAGGCAAACTGGCTTAAAATATATTTGGGGATCTCATTAATTTAATTAGTTGCCTAAACCAAGTTACATTTTCCTCCTTAAGCACAAATCACCCTGATTGCCATTGTATATTTAAATAGCTCGCTCTACATGCTGCTTATTCTAATTGAAGCTATTCATAACTGCTTTACAGAAACTGGCTTATGCTTTGATATAACCATTTAGAAGGGGAAGTCGTGACTTGAGAAAAGTGTGAATGCTGTTTTCAAACATGTCTATATTAGCCTACCCTTTATCAAACCAATTTGCCAAAAATTAGGGTAACTTGTACTTTCTTCCTGAAGTTATAGAGTATAGAAAAGGATTACAGTTTTCCATTAACGTAGCACATTTTTACAATTTCATTTTAATCATATAAATTATTTTGTCCCCATACTCTTGCTTTAACTGCTTCATGTGATTTCATAAAATTTTAGTGTTCCACTTCAAATTTCCTGTAATTCTTTGAATGTCCCTGGGGTTTTCATAATCCCCTTGGCCCTCAGGAGTGGGCAAATGCTTCAAAACAAATAATAATTCAGCTTACATCATGTTAATACTGCTCTCTTTCTAGCATCAGGAAAAAGAGCTTCTTTTTGTGGAAATAATTGGCTTCTTCTGGTAATGAGTTCTGAATATTTTGCCTCTGTCGCAGGACAAATATTTACTATAAATCAGGAAAAAGAGAATAATTTCAATTGGAGTATTTCAAGGTGCTGGTACTTACCTATAAAGCCCTACATGGCTTAGGACCAGGGTACTTGCGGGAATATCTTCTGCCAGCATCGAATACCCTTCACCAAGTGCACGCCCACAAGCAGGGCCTCCTTGGGGTACCGTCAGCCAAACAATGTCAGCTGGCGGTCCCTAGGGAGAGGGCCTTCTCTGTGGGGGCGCCCACTTTATGGAACCAGCTTCCCCTGGAGCTATGATTGGCCCCCAACTTCCGCTCCTTCCGCCGCGGCCTAAAGACTTTGTTATTTGAACAAACCAGCCTGGACTGAAGGGGGGGTTAGTTTTAAACGTCATGTGATTGGGTTTTAAATACTTTATTTGGTCGAATCAGGTTTAATAATTTTTTAATTCTTTCTTAACTTTTGTATTGGGTGTTTTTATGTGAGCCGCCCTGAGTCCCTAGGGAGATAGGGTGGCATATAAGACCAATTAAATAAATAAATAAATGAATGAATAAATATTCATTGTACTAAAAACCCTCCTTTTTGCACATATAGAAAATTAGGAACACTTTGTATTATGTATGTACATAGACTGAAATTTGTTGGTATGATCTTTAACAAAATAGTATTTTGGAGCCTATATTTATATACTTCAGAACAGTGGTCCTCAACCTTTTGGGCACTAGGGACTGGTTCTGTGGAGAAAGGTTTTTCCATGGACCGGTGTGGGCATGGTTTTATATGCTGCCTGATCCTGCGGATGGGGCTTCGCTTGTTTGTGTGGCCTGGTTTCTAGCATGCTGCAGCATGGTATGGGTCCATGGATCAGGGGTTGGAGACCCCTGCCTCAGAAAATAAACTGCATAATCAGAGAAATCATGCTGCCAGAATGCATTACATTATGCTGTAGCTGGGCTTTTTAAATACTTCCAACATGAAAATGGTATACTAAATCAGAAATGTTCCAACCAATTTTTTTTTACCAGGTTTATCTTCAGATGCAGAAAACACTGCACAAAGAATGTTCTTCTCCAGCCTCAATAACCCCACTCCCCCTGACATGTGGAGTTCACCTGTGTTTCTCAAATTCTCCCTGGGGCTTGGGGAGATAAAAAAATCCATACATACGGACCGTGCCCAAGAAAGCTAATATAGGGACTGTATTCAGACACTGAATATTTTTATCTGCAGATTTATTTATTTATTTATTTATTTATTTATTTATTTATTTATTTATTCGACTTGTATGCCGCCCTATTCCCTAAGGACTCAGGGCGGCGAACATTAAAACAGAAAAATTTACAATAAAACAGAATTAAACAACTAAACAAGCCAAATAAAGTTAAAATAAAACCCCGGGTCATTCAAGGCCGGCCCGTTGAAACAACCAAGTCTTCAGGTCCGTGGAAGGAGGCGGAGGTCAGGGGCCAGCGAGATCCACGGGGAGCTGATTCAAGGGCAGGTGCTCCCACAGAGAAGGCCTAGCCCTGGGGACCGCCAGCCTACAATGTCTGACTGGGCACCCCAAGGAGGCCCCTCCTATGAGAGCGAACAGGGCGATCGGAGAGTGATGCTGGCAGGAGGCGTTCCCGCAAGTACCCTGGACCCAAGCCATTAAGAGCTTTATAAGTTGTAACTAATACCTTGAAGGTGACCCGGGAGGCAACCGGCAACCAATGCAAGCCACGCAGGAGGGGTGTAACATGGGAGTATCGGGATACCCCCATCACAGCCCGCGCGGCTGCATTCTGCACCAGCTGAAGCCTTGATTACATGTTGCATCAAGCAATACAAACTTTACCTTATGATTTTGTTGACTATTCAGCTTGGCTTTTAGATTCTTTTCACTGCTACTTTGATTGTAAATATTCTGCTTACCCTCCTCAACTGTCTCCTTTTAAAATATTTTATCGGATTATGTTGTGGAATGTCTGGAGTCCTAAGAGAGAGAGGCTGCTTTTCAGAGGGCAAAGAATCAAAGGAGCTTAGAAAGTCTGGTTGACAGGAAAGGGGGCCCCGCCCTAGCAATTCACAGAGTATATCTATAGATATGCAGATAGTAGCTTTAGTCTGGCAAGATTCTGTCTGTAGGTGAACAACAATAAGGAAACTATGATTTTTGTATTGATTGTACTAAAGTATAAATTTCAGTTCTCCTGTTTGATTTTTCTCTTCAGAATGCCTACGTGAATATAAATCGCATCATGTCCGTTGCATCCAGGCTTTCAGAGGCTGGCCACTATGCATCTCAACAAATTAAGCAGATTTCCACACAGCTAGATCAAGAGTGGAAGAGCTTTGCTGCAGCACTGGATGAGCGTAGCACTATCCTGGCCATGTCTGCTGTGTTTCACCAGAAGGCTGAACAGGTATGTAATTTTTACTGAGTCAGATGCCTTTCTGCCTTGTCTGTGGCTTTGATCTAGTTTAAATCACCACCAATATAATTAATACAACCTGTGTATTCCTTGCATTTTCTGACGGTTTCAAGAACTGTGAGTCGGCTATTGTTTTGAGGTTTAACATTGGGCTCCTCTCCCCCCTGCCAAAAAAATCTTTCTCCAGCCTGTTCAATACAGTGTATCTCTTTTTCTATTGGCTTAGGCTAGATCGAGTGACGTGAGACTGGAGTGTTAAGAGAAAAGCTCATGGCCACACAAAGGAATACTGTTCACAGCTGCATGCTAACCTACTTAGTGGGTTTAGGCTGCTTGCTTTTTTTAAAAATCTGTTATAGAAAGTTGAAAATTCATGCAGGATTAATTTAAAACCCACGTGTCAGTAAATATGCTGTGCTTTATTTTTTAGACAAGCAAAACAATGGTTGAGTTTCGTTACTACATTCAACATAAAGGTGTTGGTTATGCAAAGATGAGTACATGCAACATCTATTACCACCGCTTTGGTTTGGCTAGTTTGTGTGTGCTTTTTTGCTCTAGTGATATTGAACTTCTGTGCTTAGCACGCGTACATCTTACAAAATTTGGTAGAAGCCCTTAACTAACTGATCTTCTCCCTGCTATTTCAGTTATTTTCAATCACAATTTTTTTTTAGAAAAAAATGAATTCAAACATATTTTTAAAATATTCTGTTGTCCCTGCCAGTTTGTGGCAATAGAAATCAGCATGGGTTGCCTTCTTATCTTTTGTCCCACATGGTGTCACTGTTGCCTACAAAGAGATCCCAATAAAAGAAGTTTTCTTTGTCCAATAGATTAATGCTTAAGATATGTGAAGAAGAGGGGTACAGTAGAGCTCTAGTATTAAATATTTAGGTATCATCTTTTCTTTTCTTGCAACACTCTCCAGAGCCTCTGTGACACACCTGCTGTACTCTCTACAACTCTTTTTTTAAAGAAAAGATGAAATCCTTGGATTCATCAGTGTTCATGTTTGAAAGGAATACATCTTAGCATAACAACAGGAAAACACTAAAGGATCATAAATTTGATTCAGAAGGATATTTTTTCCTATTAACATAATACTCCATAATCCATTTCAAACTTTTTTTGTGTGGGAAGGGGTAACATCCACTGAAATCAGTAGGATATTTTACCATTTAATTTCTTTGGATCTTTTGGCATTTTACTAAGTAAGTTTTTAACTTTCTAGTTAACTTGTGGTCACTGAACTGAACAAATTTTTTTCAGAATTCAGTTTAGGTGAATTTCAGTGCTTAGAATGCAGTACTGCAGGCTAACTCACTGCTCACTCTAGGAGTTTGATTCTGAGCAGCTCAAGGTTGGCTCAGCCTTGCATCCTTCCGAGGTGGGTAAAATGAGGACCCAGACTGTTGGAGGCAATATGCTGACTCTGTCTATAAGGCGCTTAGAGACGGCTGTAAAGCACTATGAAGCGGTATAGAAGTCTAAGCGCTATTGCTGTTAATAATTGTAGAATCTGGAGTTTTTAATTCTGGAAAGAAAGACCAATCTTAGAACAAATTAATCTATAGTATTTTATACTAAATTGATTAATTAATATAGCTCAGTGTTGTTTGTCTATTAATTCATATTGAGAGCTGTTTTTAGTTTTCCCACTAAGATTCTTTTGTAGATAAGTTGTGGAGAATTGAACCTGTTATTTTTCTAGAAAACGAAGTGTTTCTAAACTAAATATTTTTGTCTGGAAGACTAGTTCAGCTATTGTTTGACAATTTCCTTCACTTGCCTTTCCTCCAAAAGTATCATTTGTTTTTACTTTTGCCTTTACTTTTGCTAACATAGTCACATAGATAATAACAGCGATAGCCTAAACATGGGGATCTTGAATAATTGAAAATAGGAAGCCTTTGGTCAATTCAATCTAAAATTGCCTTTTTAATCCTGTGAGGTTGTAATACCAATAAAGGATAGCCACACGAAAGATCTCAGGCTTTCTTTGCTCTCCTTTTCTTTCCCTTCAGCATTTCCTCATGAATCAGAATGCAATCTCTTTGCAGACAGAAATTCATCTCTCTGATGAGGAGGCAGATTGTAGAATAGTAGTGATTGGTTCTGGTTTAAATTGCTGGAAGTCATCACCATAAGAAAAGCATGAAGCTGGTGTTGTTCATCCATGCTATCTGGATGTAACTTCAGCCCCAGACTGTTACTGCTTTTGATTGATGTCTGTTGTCATGTATATGTGCCAGTTTAATTTTTATCACTGAATGCTTTTTACTTTTGAAATAATCCTATGTTGCATATCTGCTCCTCTGTAAGGAGAGACAATAGATAATCAAATACATGTACAATAATCATTGATTGAATGATTATTGATTAATTATGTGCCGTCAAGTCATTGTCAACTCCTAAGAACCACTTAGATAAATTTCCTGCATGAACAATGCTCATTGTTCATTTTAATTATCTAATTTATTTAGAATGTGTTAATATGTTGAATGAAGGAGGACTTTGTTCCTGAATAAAATTGGAGTGGGTTTGTTTTTTTTAATCTCATTGGTGCGTTGGTTGATTATCCTATTAGACATTGCAAGCTTGCAATATGTTCTTTTGGGATAAGAATGTTTGAGATAATACACTTCAGGGAACATAGCATTTCAGGAGCCAGATATGGGTGAGACACTTTGAAAGCAGATTAGAAACTTTGTATTACAGGGTTTTTTTTATGTTTCTCAAATGTTGGAGTTGTTGGCTATTTTTTTTATTGTTATACAGTTAAATTCCTTAAGCAAACAGAACGAGTAGTAGATAATTTAATTTAAAAAATATGGGAAGATTAGTAAGAAGTAATGAAGTGCACTTAAGTATGAGATTGTGAAGAAGTATTGATCAAGACTTTTGATATATCAGGAGGGCAAGGTCATAAATGTGATGAAAGTGTGCACATGTCATGGATGTAGGACTTCGAAGCCAACTCAACTGATTTCTTATAGTTGATCTGTGATCTTAAAAACTATTATGAAATATAGATTATGGATCTAATTTCTAATACTTACTGAAAATTTATTTGTCTTAAAACAATTATTCCAGCTTGATAATATATAATGGCTGTGCTTCATTTGGTTGTTATCCACTAGAATCCACTTGGGTTCTAGTGGATTAACCTGGCAAATCAATATGTATCACGGAGCTCATATGGACTCGTTGCAACAGGTCAGCATCCATTTTTGGAGGGCAAAAACATATATTACCTTTTAGGATTTCTCACTCATTGGCAAAATGACCTCTGGCATATTTTCCATGTTCCACTTCTCAAAGCATTTCTCTGCTTTGGATGGTGCACTAAATCTGTTGCAGGGTGACCTCAATATTTCATTGGCTACTTTGCAGAGGCAACAATTCCCCATCAAATGAGCCAGTGGCTACACGTTTAGCCCATTAATGGCATTTTGAGTTACCTTTATCAAAAAAAACTACAATAGCACAATGGTTATAAAACCTACTTTATAAACGTTAATGGTTTGAACTTAGTAGACGTTTTGTTTAAATTACTTTTTTTCTGTCCCTGGGCTTCCTATTTTTCTCTGGACTTTTTATGTCCAACATTGCAGAATTTCATCATTTCTCCAGTCATCAGAGACAGCAGAGTTGTACCCCAGGTCCCAAATAAAGATTATTTGGGCTCTTTGGATGCTGAGGGTAAACCATTCTGCCTTGAGCATCTAGAAATAAAAATTCTAATTTGTTTTAAAATTAATTAGTATTTGTGTATGTGTCTGTGGGGGAGAGGAGAGAGAAAGGAGGGAGAGAGAGAGAGAGAAGTAATATTTTGGCTGCCTTATGCATTAATAATAAATTCTCCTAACCTAACTGCAATTATCTAAAGCAATTAGTTTCCTTCCACATAATTTGGATTCCTTTTTGTTTTGCCCTCACAATAATTTTTTTCTGAAAGGCAGCAAAAAAACACAGCTTTTTATTTGCTTTTGGGGGGTGGAGGTAGGGGAAGAATCCTTTTACAGATGATTTTGAAATTTTGGAAGTTGTCCAAAATTGTTTGGGAACTAGAGAATTTAATGAAAAACAAGCCAAGAGCCCTCTTGAGTCTATCAAATGAATTATGAAGTGATGTGTATTCTGGACCACATTTCAACTAGAAAATGGCATTATAGTTTTGCTGGCTGTGCTGTGTTATGCTACTTTTGCATTATTACATTTTTTTTTAGAGATGGAAAGAGATGGTGGTGTTTTTTTTAGAGATGGTGGTTTTTTTTATTTTGGTACTTAAGTAAGCTGTTAGATTTTTGGTAATGAAGTAAATTCTTCTTGCAATTCTTTCAGTTTTTGTCTGGTGTAGATGCCTGGTGTAAAATGTGCAGTGAAGGAGGTCTCCCCTCGGAAATGCAAAACCTGGAATTGGCCATCCATCATCATCAGTCTCTTTATGAACAGGTCACTCAGGCTTACACTGAGGTGAGTGTTTCTAGACGGGTTTTTAATAATCACCAGGAGATTTCACAATGTAATTAACAGAGATGGTTGAATATGCAAAAGGAGAACTGAGGGTTATGAGCTACATAATTTATATGACGTGTTCATCTGGTTTTTCATTCCATGCTGATATATTAAATAGCCTAGCTAACGGATCTTCTGTAATTTTTTTTCTAGTACTATCAAGTTTCTTATTCAGTTCAGGAGATGGTGCAATTTATGCTTGTATTTAGAAGTAATCTCATTTTCTTGTTCCAGAAACGTCCGTATAGGATTGTAGCCTGAGTTACAGGCTACAACAGACTTTACTTAGGAGTGTAAAATCATTTTCAAGCTGTGTGATTCTAATAGCAATTTTAGGAATCCCATGGTGTAAAAAATACTGTCCTCAGGAAGATGAGTGATGCAATCCAAGCAATTAGCATCAAGTAAGTTACATTGGACATAGTCTTCAGAATTCCTTAATACAGGACTGTCAAACTCAAGGCCCGGGGGCCGGATTCGGCCTGTCAGGTGCTTAGATGTGGCCCATGGGGCTGCCCTGGAAACAGCGAAGGACTGACCCACGGTGCTTCTGCCAGAGAAAACAAAGCTCAGGGAGGCTATGCAAGGCCCGCATGGGCTGTTTTCGACTGTGACAGCCTCCTGCAACCCTCTGCCAGAAAAAAATGGAGCTTGGGGGCTGGGCACAGCCCACCTGGGCTCTGTTTTTGGCCATGATGGCCTCCTACAGCCCTCTGCCAGTGAAAATGGAGGCCCAGGGAGGGCGCACTCCATTTTTGCTTGCAGAGGGCTACAGGAGGCCGTCGCAGTCAAAAACAGAGTTTTGACGACTGCTGTTGAGCTGGCCAGGCCCACACTGGCCATGCCTCCGGCTACCCCAGCCACCCTGAGATCAGACACAACCCTGATGCTGCCCTCAATGAAATCGAGTTTGATGCCCCTGCTCTAATACAAACCTATATAGCTTGGAATCATTGGTTCAAGAATGAATTTGCTTGCTTGACGTGGTCTAGTTCAGAGACAATACTGTGGATAGCCAACCCATATCTTCCAAGAAATCAAAAGGGCTAAGAAAATAAATAATCACTTCTGAATTGCACGCAGAAACTAATCACTAGTCAATGAAGCAGTGATGTTACGTGATAATAATGATTATCTAGCAAGTGTATAGGGCTGCTATATTTTGCACCAAGTGATATTTTCAAGTAATCCCTGTACTGGAAATCACAAGGGTATAATCAGTACCCTATTCTAGATAAGGCCATAATTGGGACACCAACTTGAGCAAAGGCCCTCCTGTTGCAATAGGAGCCATGAATTCAGAAGAACCCTGAATTTGCAGGTCTGCTCTCTATAGGAGAACACATCCCTATCATGACTCAAAGATAATATGACTGGTTCTTCCAAATCCTTTATTTCAATACATTTTATATAAAAGGAAGGAAGGAAATATATGATTTAGAACTTAATTACATGGGAATTTTCTAGGCTTTGCTTCAGTTCTAATATCTGCTAGTTAACAAATTTTTGCTAATTAATTAAATATGGATTCCTCTGAGGCAGCACTTAATGGATGTAGTATTATAGTAATACTAATGCTTGATAATCATAAGCAGTGGATCACATACCAGAAGACACTGAGAAGACACATTATTAGAGAATCAGGGCAAGTTTCACTTTTAAATGTATGAGAAAATATTACCACAACTAAATTTTCTTTTGAGACTTCTCCGACCAAATAACAACTAAGTAAACTAAAGAGCATTACATTCTTCCATATGACATTTTCACCATGACTGCATTTTTTTTACAAATATATTTTATTTATCAAAATTTTTGGTCTGCCTAACAACTAACAACTTCAGGTCTGTCTCAGGGAGACATACTACAGTGAAATAAAAATAATTTACTTTATTTAAAAACAATAGATATGTAACAATAAAAGAAAAGCACCTTTTTACCAGAAACAATACAACTGGTTTCCTGAGATGAAAGTGCATTTGCAAATTATTTACTTGAAATCATTTATCCAATGTCTTTCAGAGATTCAGTTCTAACCAAATTTACAGAAGCAGCAAAAAAAGAGATCCTTCCATATTATATTTGACTTTTAACAAACAGTATACACATAAAATTATCTGGTACAATCAGTTTTTAACAGCTTGACAAAAATCTCCTCCTGTATCTTTCAGGTAAGTCAGATGGAAAAGCTTTACTGGATGTCCTGCAACGTCCCTTGAGTCCTGGAAACTCAGAATCCCTCACTGCTACAGCAAATTATTCCAAGGCTGTTCACCAAGTTTTGGATGTGGTCCATGAGGTCTTACATCACCAGCGACGCTTGGAGAGCATCTGGCAACACAGGAAGGTTCGGTTACATCAGCGGCTTCAACTTTGTGTTTTCCAGCAAGATGTTCAGCAGGTAATGTAATAGCTTATTCATATGCGAAGCAATGATTAAATATAGTCCTGTTCTCCACAAAACAATGCTCTCTCCATCATTAAGGACAATTCCTATAGACTTTAACCAGTATGATCCAAGGTAACAAGGGAATTCTGGGAGTCATAGTCCAATACAACTAAAGGAAGCCACATCAAGGAAGAGTGACATGGGATAAAGACAACCTGATGATATGAGGACCAATTATATACATACATACATGCATGCATGCATGCATGCATACATACATACATACATACATACATACATACATATATATATAATTTGATAAATTTTGTCACATGAAACCACACTGGTTATTCTTTAGCTTTAGGAAATAATTTTAGGCCATGTCTTTCTGAGCCACAGTATGTGTGTGAAGAAAAAAATATAAGAGAAAACTCAAATAAAGTATCTATAAGAACTTATTTCCAACACTGCATATAGTTACAAAAAGATGTGTATAAAGTGATTTGGAAATTATTGTTTACTTATTCCCAGTATATGAGAACTCCAGGCACACAGCTGTTGAAATTAATACAGTCAAGATTTTGTAGATCCAAAATTAGTCAGAGAAATTACAGTGCTGTCACTGGACCTGACTTACTAAACCATGTGGGGTTTTTTGCTCATAGGGAATATCTAAATCCAATCCATTAGCTTCTGAGTTGGTGCAGTGTTGAATATTATAAGTAAGAACTTCTGCAGGGGAAACAACAATCTATGTATGCATGACACCTTCACACAACTTTTGTATTTATGTGAAACATCATGATACACATTTGTCAATAATGATACCCATTTTGTGACTTTGGTAGCATCTTGCCTTGGATGCCATAACCATGGTAATTAATGCACAAACATTTCCTGTGGGGAAATATAGTGAATCCTAATATAGAGTCAGGGAAGTATCTGCCCAAACAAAACAATATATGGAACTTCAGCTAGGGCCAGCCATTGATTAAACATTAGTTTACCTCTTTATTGTTTACTGCTAGTAATCAATATAGTATTTGGAGGGCTTATAGAATTTGATAACATCCTTTCAAAGTGATGTTTAATCTACTTTTTAAATTGGATTTATGTTTATTTATGTGTATGTTTGTTTACTTATTGCATTTATATGGTTGTCCATTTCACAGAGTGACTCTGCCTGGCATACAATAAGGATATAAAATGATAAACATGTCAAAAAAAATCATTACAAATTATAATTTATATACTGCTAGTTTCAATTAATTGAGTCATGATGGTTGATTTATTATAATTAATTCTTTTTTTATTAACTCCACATAGGCATTTAAATATAATTCCATAGTATCTATTGGGAGTTTATTTTCATAGTAACCAAACACTGTAGAATTTTGGAGGAAAGAGTTTGAAAAGGTCTAGTCTAGTCAAACTTAACCAACTGTAGCCTATCCTAGTATATAGTGAGTCCTGATTAAGTTCATTAGAGCTCACAACAAATATTGAGCTACCTAATTCAGCTCACGGTCTGCTTCCGCACAATACCTAATTCTAGCCAATACTGGATATTAGAAAAATTAATATTTCCTGTGATTTAGCCCTGAATTAAATCTTTCCTACTGCAAACTTAAGAGCGAGGTGGCTTACATGGTTAGGACTGCTGGGCTGATGATTGTCAGCTCATGTTCAAGACCCAGTTGCTGCTGTGTGGTGGGGTGAGCTCTTGTCACTCGCTCCAGCAACTGCCGACCCAGCAGTTCAAAAGCAGGTGACCACAAATAGATAGATGGGTAGATAGACTTATTCATGGGGACACAAAAGGAGCCCCCAAGTGGGTGTCTCCCAGGCAATGGTGATGTCACCAGTTGATCCTTTCACCATGGAAGCCCTTTGGTGCTTCCAACACAGAAATATAGTATAGTACTGTAAACTTGACATTGTATTACAAACCAGAAAAGCTTAGCACACAAATATTTTTGAAGTCTGAATTATGTCTCAGATTTCAGGTTTCCTGCAGTTTCCCCTCTTTGGATTTAACATATAGGAAACTTATCAAACAAGATATAATGCGACCTCTGGTTTCCCATTCTATTTCTCATTTTAGTGTTAAGTAGCTTACAATCTCACAGTTTACTTTTTGGTCTACAAGAAGTACAGAAGTACTAGTACTTTATTTTAAAGCATGGGTCCCCCAACCTGTGGGCTATGGCCCACTAGTGGGCCATGAGGGATTTGCAACTAGGCCACAGAAACAGCCAGTGGGCGAGTGTGCACACAGATGCATCCTCACTTGCATGAGTAGTGGGCGAACATGCACGCTCCATTTAAGTGAGCAGCAGGTGCACGAGCATGCTGCTTGCACAAATGGAGCTGTGCACACTCGCTTGCCTCTCCCCCGTTGCTGGTCCACAAAGCTGGAAACATTGAGGAATACAGTCAAGGATTACTATTTAAAGTTATGATAAAATAATGTTTCTGAACTGTTTCGAGCACTTGGAAGCTTACTATATCATACTATGATAATATATTACACATTGTTCCCACTATGACAATTTTTAAAGCTATCACTGCTGCCTTATAGTAACTCTTTTCCCATTCTTAACTGTCTTCTCTTCCCTTACTATTAGCAAGTAGGTGTTCACATCAGGGGTGGGATTCAAATTTCTTAAGTTCTGTGGGCATGGCTAAATTTGTTGGCGTGGCTTGGTGGTCATGTGACTGAGTGGGTGTGGCTTGCTGGCTGGACGTGGCTTGGTGGTCACATGACTGGCTGGGCATGACCAACTCTATGTCACTCACATCAAGAGGTGCCTCGCCTGGCCCCTCCCTTCCCAGCCATTCCTTGTCACACCCAGCCTCAACTTATCTATAGTTCTGTAAAAATGTTGTTCACCTTTTTTTGACTTTATTATCTACGTGCTATAGATGTACGTTCATGGACTACTGAAAGGAGGAAATGGCTCACATGCTTTTTTTTTAATTACATTTATATGCTGCCCTTCTCCGAAGACTCAGGGCGGCTTACAATTTTTGGGATACAACCCAATGCGCTCAGAAATAGCCTTCATTCCATTGTATATGCCTGCTTATTACTAAGCGGCATTTTTACAAAGTCAGCTTATTGCCCCCAACAATCTTGGCTCCTCAGTTTACCTACCCCGGGAGGATGGAAGGCTGAGTCAACCTTGAGCCTGGTGGGATTCGAGCCTGCACTAATTGCAGGCAGCTGGAACTTAAGTGCTAGGCGTTTAACAGCCTGCACCACCAAGGCCCTAGAGTGTGATAGGCAACAGGCTTTTAAGGGGCTGCCAGAAAGAAGGGGGGGCAATGTATTTTCCAAAGAAGCAGAAGGCAAAACAAGAAGCAATGGATGGAAACTGAACAAAGGGGAAGCAATGTAAAACTTCTTAAAACTTCCTGACCATGAGAACAATTAACCAGTGGACCTGCTTGTCTCCAGAAGTTCTGGGTGCTCCAACACTGGAGGTTTTTAAGAAAAGATTGAACAGCTGTTTCTTTGAAATGGTATAGGGTTCCCCAAGGTCCCTTCTAAGTGTTATTCTGATACCTTTCCCAGGACCTCCACTCAGTGGCTGTGCTAGTTATCAGAGCTCCTCTGTTTTTTATATGCAGCAGCTTTAGCGTTTAGGACAGAGGTCTCCAAACTTGGCAACTTTAAGATTTGTGGACTTCAACTCTCAGAATTCCTCAGCCAGCTCTGCTGGCTGAAATCTTAAAGCCAAGTGGTTTGGACCCTTTAGGATCAGAGCTAAGTTAGTTACTTTTCTATTAATACATAATCCTTAAGAGGGCTCTCCTGCATGGTCTAATTCAGAAGTCCCCAACCTTTCTGGCACCAGGGACTGGTTTCATGGAAGACAATTTTACCATGGACCTGTGTGTGTGTGTGTGTGTGTGTGTGTGTGTGTGAGAGAGAGAGAGAGAGTGGGGGGGAGGAGGAGAAAAGTATACAGTTTGGGAAAGAAGCACAAACAGAAATATAAATTAAATAGTGGGTGGGCCATGCATGGAGTAAAATAAGTGTGGGATTGTTACTTAAAGCCTGCCACCAGATGATTTTGCTCCAGTCCAGGAGAAAATCAGAATAAACACACAGGGAGGACTTCACTAGAAAGGGCTTTATTTTGCTCCTGGAAAAAAATCAGAATAAAGAACTGGAAAAGCCTTCACAGGAAGAAGCTTTTTTTATTCTGCTGTGGAAGAAAATTAGAAAACACAGAGAAATCTTCACTGGAAGAGACTCTCTGCTTTTGCTCCAGAGGAAACCCCCAATCAAAGACCCGGAAAAGCAGGAAGAGGGTAAATGACCACCACCTGCACTTTTCAATGGTTCAGCATAGCGATTCTATTCCAGATTAGACCTGTGACTTTCTTCTAAGAGTGTGGGAAGAAAGGGGGAGAAGAGACAATTCTTACTCACCCTTCCAGCAAAATAAACCAAAGATCCAGCACGTTGAGGAAGTGCTGACAAAACCATTCAAAAGAGAAGGAGGGGGAGAGAGACAGAGAGATACTCAGCACTCAGCAGTCTTGGTGCAAATGAGAGAGGGGAGGAGAGAGCATTTAAGGTGACATTCCCACAAATACACATACCTTATTTCCCTCCAACAAGGCTTTGGGAAAGCACTTGGTTGCAAGTTGGGCTGCTGCATGTTTGTCTTGCAAACTTGGAGGTCAGGAAGGAACAAGCCCAGTTGCAATGCTGGGAGAAGGAGAGGATAAAAGTGGGGAAGAAGAAGGAAGAAGTAGCAGGAGAAACAGGAAGCAGGAGGAGGAAGAGGAGGAGGAGGAGGAGGCAGAAGCAGGCATAGCAAAAGGAGCAGGAGGAGGAAGGACCTGGAACTCAGTTGCTGCAAGCCAATTGCAAGCCCAGCTGCCGGAGAACCTTTACTGTTTGAGGGCAGGAACAAACTGAATGAAGCCTTTATATGCCAGCTGGTGGGAGGGAGAGCAGGCAACCCTCGGTGAGAGAGGCAAGCTAATCACCTAACTGAGCAGCCCGTTCTCTGCCCTAATCACTGGCTGGGTGGGCATGGCCAGGGGTGTGTGACAGGCAGCACTCCTCCTGCACCCCTCCCAAAGCAAAAAAGGAGACCTAAAATGGCGTGCGCCCTCCCCCGCGTGCCGTTTTGGGTCTCCTGAGGCTCCAGGGAGGCTTGTGTTGAAAGAAATATCCTTCTGGGTTCAGTTCCAAGTGGGGAAAAAGACACTGGAAACATGGAGGCTGCTTGGAAAGTTTAATGGTGAACAGGACCACATGGTCTGGAGCTCCAGAGAAAGATGATCACATGCTTGAAGGAGAAGATCAAGAAAAAAAAAGGGCTGAGGTGCTGAGAGTATCTGGGTTTTATAACCTTTGTTGGGATTTGAATTGAAGCTTGTTTCTAATTGGTTGTCAGACTCCCATGAGGGGCAACTCTGTAGGCTGTCCTGAGTTCCAAGCTTGGTTGACCCTTGCTGGATGATCTAAAAGGGCCCTTGGCAATGCTATAGCTTTACCTGGAGACCTTTCTTATGTAAAGTATTCTGGCTCAGGCCTTAATGGCCCACCCATTAACAAAGGTGGGGGTGAGATTCTGCTTCTGGGGTTCTACTCTTTTTAGAAGAAATATTCTGCCTTTTAAATATCTACCAGAATACTTCATTTTTCTAGGAGAGTTGGGTGCCAACTTCCTACACTTGCTATGCTAAAAATGGGCTGCTCAATTAGCCTCTCCTTGGAGCCTTAGAAGACCCAAAACAGCATGGGGGAGAAGGGATGGGGGGCACCCCTGTGCCCCACCCCACATCCACCACCCTCCCCATCCTGTTTTTGCCTTTGCAAGCTTCCAGTTACCTGGGAGCCAGAACTAGGTGCATGGCGACTTCTGGGAGGGGCGGTGCAGGGTGGGCGGGGCCAGCTGGTCTTCGGAACTACTGGTTCGCCGAACTGGATGTACAATTAACATCCGGTTCTCCCGAACTGGTAGAATCCCACGCCTGGTTCACATGTGGTAGTGCATATGCTGAGCCAATATGTAACAGTGAAGCCATTACTGATTCAACAAACCTGGCAACCATGTCTTTAATCTTTTCTAAATGAAGAAAATATCCCTTGTTTCTCTAGAATGTAGTGACAGATGTCTGTATTTTCAATTACTCTATTGATTCAGTTCTAAGACGTTCACACTAATCTTGTAATAACATATTTGTGTCTTTGTAGACATAAATGTCAGAATATTTCATATTGCTTTAGATTTCTGCCCCTGGCTTAACATCTACATCTACACAGATGTCTACATTACAGTAGTAGCAGCTACAGTATAAGACAAAAGAGTAAATCTGCCAT
Source organism: Naja naja (assembly GCA_009733165.1). Taxonomy (NCBI): domain Eukaryota; kingdom Metazoa; phylum Chordata; class Lepidosauria; order Squamata; family Elapidae; genus Naja; species Naja naja. The sequence goes on along the minus strand of CM019148.1, from coordinate 236,198,177 downwards.
TAATTTTTCAGATTTATGAGAGTTTTATTGTCTCCTCTCCCTTCAACATACACTGATGCTGGGTGCTGGATCAGTTCTGCTAAGATGCATATCAATTGCACCCTTTTTTTCCTGTGCCATGGCATCTTTCCTCCTCTGTAGATAGAGCTAGAAATAATCAAAGGAAGCAGGGTTTATTTACACCTTCATTTGTGGATACTTAAATTGCTTTGAAATGACTCCTTTTCCCCCCAGCTGCTGTTTCAACTGCTTTGGGCTATTGGAGAAATCAATTCCAGCAAGTAATCTAGGAGAAGATGTCTAGGATCATTATCTCCTCTCCCCTTAAGCTGATCCTCTGATCTCTTCCCTTCATTTCTATAACCTTTCACTATAACTTAAATTCTTTTCAAGAATGTGGGAAGAGTTCATTCCCTTTCTAGCGACAGTTTTTCCAGATTCACTCAAGCTGCCTTCCTTTGTCCCTTGCTAAGAACACCCTTTCTTAAACTTCTAATTGTCAGCTGTCTGTCTGACTCCTTTCCTCTCTGTAGTATGTCCAACAACTGTAGCAAAAGAAAGCAAAGATGCCAGTAGTAATAGGTGCCTTGGGTGCAATCCCAAAACAACAGGAGCACCTCTTGAACACCATCGGCATTGACAAAATCACCACCAGTCAATTGCAAAAGGCAGCTTTACTTGGAACAGCTTACATCTTGCAATAATACCTTTAACCTATCAGACAACATCCACCTATCCTAGGATGTTAAGAAGGACTCAATAGGTGGATTAAAAACCAAATACAGTCTAAACATCTGGCTGACAGGAACAAAATTAACAGATTACTTTTTTTTTCATTTTGCCCATTCTTCTTCTTTTTCCTCCTATCCCTGTATCTCCAGAGCTCGGCGGAGACCCTCTTCACAGTTGTGGGGGGTCTGGAAGTTCTGGAGGATAATCTTTGTAACCATTTATAGTGGACCAATTAAAACTTCCTTCTTGGCCAGGTAGAGGGAGCACTGGTTGACTCAACCACAAATCTCTTTCATTGTAGGATTGTGGAGATGGGGCCTCCCTCCCTTAAAATGGTCTATTGCAGTTGAGGAGGTAAAATTGATTATTGCAAGGAATACCCTTAAATAAATTTATTCTTGAAATAATACAATCATGCTTAAATATAAACTGCAAAAAACTGTGTAATTTCATTTTTATGTACTGAAAAATTCCACAGGATATTTTTGGAGAGTGCATTATTATTAACTAACCATTTAAATAATTTGATTTGAACTTTCATAGTAAAGTAGCCTGAAATTATAATTTTTCTCTCCTTTCCAGAGTTGCTAATCAGAACAAATTATTCTGTTTCATGCTTTAAAGTGGTTCTAATTAGAGAGTAACAATCTCTTTCTTTAAAAACAAAATATCTGTGTATCAGGCTGCATGGTGATGATCTTGTACATTTTAAAATAAATATTTGTAATGCAGATTTATTTCCATGTAAAATTGTATTCTCTTCATTATGAGGGGAAATTATGTTTTGGTATTTTCAGCTTGCAAACCCTATTTAGGACAAACTTCGTAAAGTTAAGTGTGGTAGGAAGAAAGCCAACAGGGAGCATTGTTTTGGTTCTGTGTCATGATATTAGAATTTGGGATTCTTTATAAAGCTTAATTGTGAGAGATTCAAGATAGATAAATAAAATATCTCCTTACTCACTGTACAGTTTAATTATTTATTTTTATAATATAGTTTCTGCTCAATCTGCATATTCCGAATAACTCACATAAAAACATAAATATAATTTTAAAAACAAATGGAGAACCAATAAATTTTTATGAAAACTTAATTTAAAACAGTATTGTGATGGTTTCAGAAAAGCCAAAAGCTTGGTGAAATAACAGCATGTTCACTATTCTCCTAATATCTAAGAAGAGTAGCTGGGCAGATTCAGACATTGATACCTTGGAGGGGTTGACTATTCTAGAGTGATGGTGCAACCATGGAACAAGCCAGCTTCCACCACCACCACCACCTCTAGAGAAAAGTCAAGTCTCTTTCAACCACTTACTACTTTACCTCTAAGGATTCATCATCATCATTAGGTCCTGTGCAAAGCCTATTGGGCAGCAAGTGTTTTCCAGCAGTTTCAATCATTTGCAGCGTAATTAGCAGGAAATGAGGCTGACATCAGAAAACTCGGCACCAAATACTTAAGGAAGATCTTAAGGTTATTAATGTCCCTTGGGACGATGCTGAAGACCTCTGGAGGATTGTTAAGGTGAAAATTCTTTGATTTTTCTAACTGCTTATTGAGACAAAGGAGAGCAGAGGTTTATTTTTCCTGATAAAGGGGGATTGTACAGATGTTCTAATATGGAATTATTTACAAATCGTTCTCTTTTGCATCTTCCGAGGATAATTGCAGGGAGGGGATCAGAAAATTTGCAGTCTTCTTGCTAGTGGAGTGAATGGTGGGTTTGAAGTCCATTCCCCAGCACGCCGGGAGATTTCTCCTGCCGTCTGTGTTGGGAGGGGAAATCCTCCCACACAAGGACAGACCTTAAATTTGTCACAAATCTGACCTCAAATCTATTCAGATTTCAGTAAAAGTTGATACGTTTTAGCAATGTTCATTTGTACATAATGCAGTCTCATATTCCATAATCCCATTCCAGTGGTCTTTTGTCTAAGTTAAAACTTGTTTTTAATTGTATGTGAGAACTACAAAAGTATTGGGGTTTTTTTATGTACTGCTCCTACACAGGTAGTCCTTGATTTATGACCATAATGGAGTCCATATTTTTGATTGAAAGTCACTGTAATTGTTAAGTGAGGCATCCACATGACCAGCTCACTATAGCAATCTGAGCTCTCCTATTGAAATTTTAAGTGACTGAGTGGCTCCTGAGCAACCACATAAAGATACCTCAACAGGTGGAGGAGGCCTAGCATCCACAGGCATGTGGAAATCTGGCAGGGGCAGGGAGGCATTGGCCAGCTAGCTCAGTGGTACACAGACTCTCTCTCTGTCCCACCACACCAAGTCCACTTATGTTTCCATTGCCTTGCTGCATCTTAACTTATTCTTGGGATGGTTTTCCTTCTCCAAATTGCATTGTGAAAATGGTGTGCACTTGCCTTTTCTCCTCTGGAGAAGGAATGGCTAGCAAAGCTGGCTTAGTGTTTCCCAGGGCTGAAGCTCAGAGCCTTTAGCATCTTATTCTCTGGAATCCAACTGTTTTGCTAGCTTTCTTCCTCTCTCCAGAGGAGAAAATGCTAACAAAGGCAGCATTCTGAAAGCCTCTGCTCTGCATGTAGCCCCATGGGCTGTAGTTGTGCCAGAAATGAACATTGCCCTTCTCCACATTGGGGAGTATTGCAGATGACAGATACAACTAAGCCTAGTAATCTAGCCTACACTTTTCTTCTTGTCTTGAGAGTATTATTTGAAAGTCTTGATTGACTAAAACCATGAGAGTCAATAGGGATTGGTATTTGTGCACCCATCCATGGTTTATTGTAGACTAGAATAAAGGAAGAGAAAATGAATTAATGGGAGCTATAAAAGAAAAAAGAGCAGATATGCTAAGGGAAAGCTAAGTTGAACTATGAATGAAGATGTTGTGGAGTACAGTTAATAAATGTAGGCAAGGGAGAGAAGATGTAGGTTTAATTATAAACAAGAGGTCTAAAGTGTATGTCAGTAAGTATTGATCAGTGTCATCCAGTCAATAGGGTAGTTGCATGTTATAATCCAATGAATGGTGATAATGTAAGAACTAGAGGTGAGTCTTTTGAAAAGCATGCTAAACAAGATGAATTAATGTGATATGGAGAAAAGAGTTATACTCTGTTAGGTTTGTTTGTTTGTTTGGCATGGTATGTGACATAAAATATAAAATAATGTCACTCTCTTAGGTGACATGGATAGATGAATAGAACAGTATGAAGAGGTATAGATGTCAGTGTAAGATAGCTTTAATTAGATTTTTCTTTCAATCCTTGCCTTTATTTTGTTTACCTCTCCTTTTTGTGGATTTGCATAATATTGCTTATCCCCAAAGGGAATAACATGATTGCATTAATATGCATAGCAAAATTAGGGTTCTGCTAGATTCTTTTTTTTTTGAGGGGGGGGTGGGAGAGCTGGTTTTCATGTGAAAAAATGTATGAATTAGCTTACTTGAACATTTGGGGTTAGCATCTTGGCCGGTGGGTGGAAAGTCACTCTGGTTGTCTGTAATCTCAGAACAAAGTAGAGCATATAAACACCAGCATGATGTAACGTGACAAATTTGTTGAACACAAAGTTCTATGTCTTTGGATGATTGCACCATTTGGCCCACGGTAATATCTTAAATCAACATGGGAATTATAAAGCAACCGATTTCTCTACAAAAAACAAAAACTTCTCACAGAATCTTTTCAACTCTTTCATGGCAGAGGAAGCAGTAAGCATGATTATATGGCGATGCAAGCAACGCTCTTTCTCTCTTGCTGTGCAGGAAAGTACATTTATTCCGTTATTTTTAGTACTTTGAGCCACCTAAAATTTGAATGCCATTCTGTTTGTAATGATAACTTCTATTTTTAAATATCTAATACTTCATCCTACTGTATTAAATAGTCAATCTCCCCTTAATAATATAATAATTGAAACTGATTGGGGATTTATTTATTTTTTTCTACTTGTAATTTGTTTCCAGTAGTATAAGTAGTATAATTAAGTACTTCATCAACAAATTAGGACTTAATCAAGAGAAAATATACCAGATTGGGTTTTTTTAAAGCAACCTGGAAGAAGGGGTCGAAGTAATTAAGATTGCTCATGGTCATGAATTATCCCATGATGATAAAAGAAAAAGTGTTTTAAGAAATAAGACATTTAAAATTAGATGAATAATAATAGCACTTATTAATATGTCCTTCCATATATGTATAGTAGTTAATAATAAGTTTATGTACAGAACTGCTTTTGAGAGGTACACACACAGAGGTATGTATGTGTCAAAGAACCACACATACATACAGCATATACACATACACATGTACACATCAATACACTTTTAGCAGATGAATATATTTTAGAATATTGTTGAGCAGACTAAGGTTTCAGTATAATTTGGTTTCTCGTATAGCTTGTTTCTTACTACAACATTAGATTACTAGCAATCGTAGTAACACACCTAGAATTAAACAAATCTGAATTGAGGAATTGAATATGACAAATGAGCTGAGCTCACTGTTTAAAATGAATTCCTACTGTAGATCTCTCTCTCTCCCTCTTCATTTCACCCATATAATTAGAAAACAGTAGTTGGTTTTGTTTTTGCTTTTGTAACATGTTTTGTTACATTTTTTATGGTTAAAGCTTTAGCAAGCTCTGTAGAGTTGTAGGAAGGCAGAGAAATCTTGTGTGGTACCATACAAATGTAATCACCTTCTTTTTCATGGCAAAAACTCTGGAGGTACTCACTGATTTTCGTTTTTACCTATTTTTGTTTTAATTTGATGAGACTATGTTTCACGCATGGCACAGTGGTGAAAATTGTTACTTTTCATAAGAAATGAAAAAATATTAACTTCACTATATCACTGGTGACAACGTAATTTAAGTTTATTAACAAAATGTGTACAAATCCAGTATAATATATTTTAATATTAATTGTTTTTATGGTTGCTCTTTGCCCATTACTGATTTAGGATGGGCGGCTATACAAATTAAAGAAAATAAATACATAGATTAAAAGTGGGGGAGGCAGCATGGGAAAAAAGGCAATTCAAAGAAATCTTACAGAATGATTCCATAGGAGATGAATCCTGAATGAAGAAGGCTATGAACCCTACTCTTAGCATCCATATTAAAAAAAAAAAGTAATAAAGGGAAGAATGGTAAATTCAACCTTGCCTGGAAAATCTAAGCAAATTTATGATACATCTCAGAAATAGATTAAACTTCTCATGATCATTGTAGCAGACAAAAGAAGAGTGAAAGCCAGCCTAAAGCTTGTTTCTTAGAAGTAAAGTAAAGGAACTTGATGAGAAAAAAAACATGATATGGCAGCAGAATGATGATATGGATTAGCATGAATGTTTTTCTCGGGAATGCCTAGGGAAGAACTATTTATTTATTTATTTATTTATTTATTTATTTATTTATTTGATTAGTCAATTGCTTACAAGATAATAGGTATAAGTATAAACATAGTTATAAATACATGGATACATATAAGAAAATAAAAGAAACAATAGGACAGGGACAGTAGGCACTTTGGTGTGCTTATGCACCCCTACAGACCTCTTAGGAAGGGGTGAGGTCAATAGTAGACAGTCTAAGGTTAAAGTTTTTGGGGTTTGGGGAAGAAACCACAGGTTCAGGTAGAGTATTCCAGACATTGACCACTCTGAAGGCTGAAGTTTGGTGTGGTTAACCTTGAGTTTGTATCTATTGTGTGGTTGAAGCTGTATTCATTGACAGGTAGGACATTGCAATGTATGATTTTATATACTATACTTAGATCGGACCAAAGACAGCATAGTTCTAGGTTTTCTAGGTCTAGAACCTCAAGTCTGGTGGCATAAGGTATTCTGCAATGAGTGAGTGGAGAACTCTTCTTGTGAAATATTTCTGGACTTTCTACTGTTAATATCAGATACGTAATGTAGGTTCCAGTGAGCTGTATTCAAGTATTGGTCTAGCAAATGTTTTGTATGCTCTAGTTAGTAGTGTGATATTACCAGAGAAAAGCTACATAGGATTAGGTTAACAACTTTAATGCCTTTTGGCTATGTAGTTTACAGTGGGCTCTAGCACTTAGATAAAAAAAGATAATTTTTTAACTAAATCCAGACTGACCCAAAATGGATCATATAACTAATTCCAGTTTATATCAAGAACAATCACTTTTGTTTTATCCCCATCCATTCAGCAGTCACTCACTTGACCCACACATGCTTTTCAGAAATCTGTTCTTGCTGCATTTAACTTACTGTTATGCTTTTACTGATACAAAATAGGTGGAAATCTCTCTTACACAGACATTTCCTTCAACATTGATTCATTCTTACAACAAAACATATTAACTGCCAGCAGAAGAATATTCCAGAGGGTAGGATAGGGACAGTAGGCACTTTGGTGTGCTTACAGACCTCTTAGGAAAGGGGTGAGGTCAATAGTAGACAGTTCAAGGTTAAAGTTTTTGGGGTTTGGGGAAGAAACCACAGGTTCAGGTAGAGTATTCCAGACATTGACCACTCTGTTGCTGAAGTCGTATTTCCTGCAATCAAGTTTGCGTGCGGGTTAACCTTGAGTTTGTATCTATTGTGTGCTCTTGTATTGTTATGGTTGAAGCTAAAGTATTCATTGACAGGTAGGACATTGCAATGTATGATTTTATATACTATACTTAACCGAAAGACAGCATAGTTCTAGGTTTTCTAGGTCTAGAACCTCAAGTCTGGTGGCATAAGGTATTCTGCAATGAGTAGAGGAGTGGAGAAACTCTTCTTGTGAAATATTTCTGGACTTTCTCTACTGTGTTAATATCAGATACGTAATGTGGGTTCCAGACTGGTGAGCTGTATTCAAGTATTGGTCTAGCAAATGTTTTGTATGCTCTAGTTAGTAGTGTGATATTACCAGAGAAAAAGCTACGTAGGATTAGGTTAACAACTCTTAATGCCTTTTTGGCTATGTAGTTACAGTGGGCTCTAGCACTTAGATAAAAAAAGATAATTTTTTAACTAAATCCAGACTGACCCAAAATGGATCATATAACTAATTCCAGTTTATATCAAGAACAATCACTTTTTGTTTTATCCCCATCCATTCAGCAGTCACTCATTCTTGACCCACACATGCTTTTCAGAAATCTGTTCTTGCTGCATTTAACTTACTGTTATGCTTTTACTGATACAAAATAGGTGGAAATCTCTTACACACAGACACTTTCACTTCCTTCAACATTGATTCATTCCTTACAACAAAACATATTAACTGCCAGCAGAAGAATATTCCAGAGGGAGGGGGACACAGCAGAAAAGGCTCTTCTCCAGGACCCACCTGCCAAAATTCTTTGGCAGAAGGGATCCAAAGTAAGCCTCTTCTGCTGTAACTAACAGGGTAGGATAGTCTCATTGGGGTGATGTGGCTCTTCAGAAGTCCTGGAATAGCAGAACACCTTCCTCAAATAAAATTAAAATTATGTTTCAACTAAATTTTAAGCCTCTTCAATAAAAATCCCCCTCAAATAAAAAATAGTATACTTGGATTTCAGTAAAGCATTTGACAAAGTAGACCACAACCTACTTCTTGGTAAGCTAGAAAAATGTGGGATAGACAGCATCACCACCAGATGGATTTGTAACTGGCTGACAAATCACACTTAATGTGTAGTCCTCAATGGACATACATCTACATGGAAGGAATAAGCAGTGAGGTACCCCAGAATTCCGTTTTAGGCCCAGTACTCCTCAATATCTTCATAAACAATTTAGATGAGGGAATAGAAGGGAATTTGCAGATGACACTAAGCTAGCAGAAATAGCCAATATCCCAGAGGATAAGCTTAAGATCCAGATGGAACTTGACAGATTTGAATACTGGGCTCTATCCAATTAAATGAAATTCAGTGTAGAGGAAAATAAGATCTTACACTTACATTCTGTTAACTCAGTTCAATCCACAGTTCAACTCAGTTCAGCAAGAACCCACCAAGAATTTAGTTCAATCCTGAGCTACAGATATATTCTCTTCCTTTGAAACCCAAAATGTGAATTCAGTAGAACATCATATTTTGGTTATAAATGTATTTTATAACAACAGATATGTGGGATGTGTCTTTCACTCAAAGTACAGTACACCAAGTGGTGTGCAATTTTTCTTGGGCACATTGTCTTTGTGTACCTAGTCTCCAAATACAACAAATAGCTGCAGTACCAAGGATAGCTCCGGAGGAAGCATTTTCCTTCAATAAGCTTTGTAAGAGTTCTGTTCCTTTAATCCACCCATTGCAACCTGTATACGGAAATAGATTGTCCTTACCTGCTTGGTGATAGAAACCTGAAGAGTTTTAAACTTTGAACGACTTCTGGCTTTGGCTCAAGATCTAGATGAAATTTTCAGGCAGAAGCTTAGGTTGCTTATCTTCCTTCTTCAAACTTAGCGTCAGGGTTCCAAGTAATACATCCCATTCAATAAGAACTCTGAGGCAGACAAGTTCCTCAAAGAACATTTTATTAGGACATATCAAATTGGCATATTCCTGGTGGAAAACCAGCTCTAAGTTTCCACCATTTTTCCCCCAATTAAAGTAAAACTTTATCACTTCCCTCCAGAGTCTCAGTCACATGATCCCATCAGCATACAGCCCACTTCCCCGCAGGGTCTTAGTCTCCACCCTTTGGACTTGCACCAGCATCCTTGATTCACAAGGGAAAGTGTTAAGTTTGCATGAAGAGAGACGAAGACGGTGCTTCAAGCTCTTTGTTTATTAGTGACTAGCTCAGAACGAACCCACTTTGGCTGGGCTGCGGCTGCTACTTATAGCCAGCAGCGCGGTTGCCAGCCAATCAGAGTGCAGGGTTTTCCCTTTTTAAACCAATCATTTCTTACATTTTACAAGAACAGTTCAAACTAAACCAATGACTTTATGTATTATTTTTTAAATAGGTGGGGCTCTTACATGTACGTTGAGACCTCACGGTTCAGATGTTTAAGGTTCTCACTTTGTGAGGAAATGTCTGCTGACATTTCCTTACTAGGACTTGTAGTAATGGTAGAACCTGTTTGGTTACTACAACCTGGTCTCCCTCCCAATCCATCTCCAACCCAATGTCAGCACCTAAATAAGGTAATGATGTGCAATCTTCCATTTGTGAAAATGGTTGTTGGTGTGACAGGTTTTGGATGGTTCCTGTCATGTAGCTCATTACACATGGGGTTGATTCTTGCTTGTTCATTACACTCATGATCCTCCCTTCCCCCCTAGAAGAGGCAGTAGGTATGGGAACTAGAGAGGAACAAAATTGCGTGATGTTCTGAGTAATCTGGATCTAAGCTGATCAATGTGCTGCTCCAGAGGACACCATCCTGTTTGTACCCTGTAAGATCGGGCCTGTGATTTGGGTTATCTCAGCAGGAATCCATAAGGGTTCACCCATAAGGTTCTTAGCATAAACAGAATCACCCACAGTGAAGCGTGAACTTTGCTAGTGGAATCTAGTGGTGCATTGAGTGCATCAAGTGGGATGAAGGCGTCAAGGGAGACCTGAGTTTCCTACCCATCAACAACTCTGCTGGGGATAAGATTAGTTAGATGGGTTAGGAGTGATATGCTGGACACTGAGAGTTTTTCAACTCTCTCAGTGATATCCCTGGACCCAATAGCTGAAGTTTTTCCTTGGTAAAATCGTACCATCGTTCAGCCGGCATTCTGAAGAGATGCCCAGGGGCTGTCAGGGAACTGTCTGATACCCTGCTGTGCTAGATATGATTCAAAAGGTTGGATGTAAATTGAGGACCATTGTCAGCGAGTACATCAGGAAACCGTGAGTTACAAAAGCTTTTTTAAGCTGTTTGATGACAGCATCAGTTGTGGTGGATGCCATAAGATGACCTCTAGCCATTTGGAATATGCATCTACTATAATAAGGAAAGTGTGCCCTCTGGCAGGGCCAGCAAAATCAATGTGAATTGTGAGACCCCATGGGCCCCTAGGACATTCCATTCCTGTGTGGAGGTGAGAGGTGGGGCAGGCCTGACTGCCTGACAGTTGGGACAAGATGCAACCCAGTTTTCAACCATTTTGTCAATACTGGCCACCATACATAACTCCTGGCAATCCTTCATTCTGACAATTCCTGGATGACCCTCATGTAACATTTCCAAAACCTCTTTTGTAGTTTTGCAGGAATAACCACCCCCACAAAAATACATCCTCTTAATACAGATAATTCAGTTTGCCTGGATTTAAAGGTTGGGCAAGGTGAGGTAGATCTTGAAGAGGCCAACTTTCTTAATCAGCCTATAACAGGAGCCAATACAGTGTCTTTGGCAGACTCTCTGGCAATTTCAGCAGCGTGTACTGGAGAAAAGCGGCAACAGTTTCTAGGAAAAGGTGTAAGTCTCAGGAGCAAAGTCCTCAGTGTGAGAAGGGAAGTTGGCAGCTCAAAGCATCTGCATGCCCAATGTCTTTGCCAGGCCTGTGGATGAGTTTGTATGAATAAGCAGCAAGAAATTCAGTCCACCTCAGCATTCTTGGTGACAGGATAGTGGTAATAGGTTTTATCTCACCACAATGCTAACAAGGTTTGTGATCTGTGACAATGGTAAATTGTTCTCCATATAAATACTCATGGAATTTCTTGACAGCTGCAACAATTGCCAAGGCTTCCTTGTCCAGTTGGCTGTAGTTCCTCTCTGCTTTAAATCAAGGTCTAAGTAAAATGCAATGAGGAGCTTCCCTCCACTTCTGGGAAGCCTGTTAAACCCCCCCACTCCAAAAGGGGATGCATCACAAGTCAGTACAACAGGCAAATTCTCAGAGAAACTGTATCAGTACAGCATCAGGCATGATTAGTCTTTTAATATTGTTAAATGCAGATTGTTCTTTTCTGCCCCAGACCCATGCAGACTTTTTGTCTAATAATCTGTGCAGTGGTTCTGCAATGGTTGCCTTCTGAGGTAGGAACATGTGATAAAGTTAATGAGTCCAAGGAAGGCTTCAAATCTGTTTTACATTTGGTCTGGGGCTTCTTTGATTGCCTGAACCTTGGCATCTGTGGGGTGGATACCATGCTTGTCAATCATATAGTCCAAGAACTCAACCTTGTCAGTTCTAAGAGTGCATTTTCTTCCTTGACTTTTAACCCAGCTTTTTTGGAATCTGGTAAGGACTTCTCTGAGTCTCTCTTGTAACTGAGTGTCATTTGGCAGAGATTAACACATCATCAAAGTAAGGTACTACCCTGGCAGTCCTTGGAGCATCCTTTCCAAAGGCTTTGGAAGATGCCTGGTGCCACGCTTACTCAAACTGTAACCTTTTACATTTGAAAGCACCTCTATGAGTCACAATGGTTTGGGCCTCTGCAGTGGCATCATCAACTGTTAATTGTTGATATGCCTGGGCCAGATCCAATTTGGCAAAGACTGTACCTGCCAAGTGAATGTAGTAAATGATGCACCACTGGAACTGGATATAGCTCTGTTGTAAATGCATGGGATTCAATGTCCCCCTTATAGTCTCCACAGATTCTCACTGACCCATCAGTCTTGACTGGTGTGACTATGGTGTCTCCCACCTGGGTGGTCAGTGGGCTCTAAAACTCCTTTTGAACTATTAGTTTATATAATTGTGCATCCATTTTTTCCTTTTAAGGCAAATGGGACCCTTCTGGGCTTTAAGCGAATTGGTGGCACCTTGGATCTAGATTGAAAGTGATAGGGGTCCCCATACTTGCCCAATCCATCGCTGAAGACCTCTGGAAACTCAGACTTCAAGGCCTCCTCCCATTCAGTGTTGCTCATGATTGATGCCAGTCACCTCGATGCCTAGTGGATTGAACCACTCAAGTCCCAGCAAGCTTGGGCGATCCTTGGGCGATCCTTGTCCACGATGGTCAGGGGCAAGGCGTTGGTGGCCTTTGAACTTCACGTTGAATTCTCTTGTTCCAACTACTGGAATCTTGTTCCCTTGGTAGTCTTTAAGAGTCAGTGCTTGCTTCTTGAAATGCTTCTTCTGAATGTTTGGGAGTAGTCTGTGAATAGTGTCCCATGATACCATAGATCAATATGAGCCTGAGTCCACTTCCATTTGGCAAGGCCTTCCTTCAATTAGTACCTTGACATGCACTTTTCTGTTATTGATAGAAGAAGAATGACCAATAGTTACTGTCTGATGAGTTTCATTCTCCCCCTTTGCTTCTGTGCTGCACCCCATTTTCTCACTGAGGTTGTTGGGCTTGAATTCTTTGTCAGGAAACTTCCTTCTGTTGGGTGGAGTTCTGGATGATTTGCAGACTCTTGCTAGGTGTCCTCTTTTTTCACAACGGAGGCAGATGGTATCTAGGAACTTGCATTCAGTGCGGGGTGGCTTCCCCACAACCTCTGCAGTAGAAATCTTGCCTCTTTCTTCCCAGTTCTTTCTTTTTCCGCTCCATTCTGAGTTTATAAATTCCTTCCTCCACCTCACTACAGTCTGACTCAGAATCTATTTGCTCACAATGAGTTGTTGTGGACTTTTCCACATCAGGATGACTTGTGGCCTTGTTAATTTTCTTCATGGCTGCTGCTGAGGACTTGGTAGCTTCTGCTGAAGAGGCCTCTTCTATTGCTTCCTTCAGCGTGATCTTAGGTCTTAGTAATAACTTGCTCTGAAGCACCTTGTCTTTAAGGCCCAGAACAAATTGATCGCATGGCCTCTTCTAAATTGTTAAATTCACATGCACCCCCAATGTCTTAAACTTGCCACAAAGTCATTTACGTTGCTCCCCTTGATCCTGACGGTAAAACTCGCGTGTTCTTAATGAGGCACGATACTTGTATGCCAGAATGGGCTCTTAACAACTTTTCTAAGTCAGGCCATTCCATTACCTTCACATCTGCAGCTCCCACCAATGCCTTCGCCATCTTGAAAACTGCCGGACCAGCGTGAGAAAGACCCCTCTTGCTTCTCGAAATGTCGGCAAGATCGTTTCCTTCCAGATACATTTGGAAACGATCTGTATATGTCTCCCAGTCTTCTGCCGTCGGATCGAACGGGCTGGGGGTGTTCAGCGCAGCCATCTCTCTTCTTCTGTTCCGTTGTTCTTCTTCAGGGAGATCCCACTTCGCCAGTGTTAAGTTTGCATGAAGAGACAGACGCGAGTGCTTCAAGCTCTTTGTTTATTAGTGACTACAGCTCAGAAGGAACCCACTTTGGCTGGGCTGCGGCTACTACTTATAGCCAGCAGCCGCAGTTGCCAGCCAATCAGAGTGCAGGGTTTTCCCGCACTTTTTAAACCAATCATTTCTTACATTTTACAAGAACAGTTCAAACTAAACGAATGACTTTAAACCTGCATACATAACAGAAAGAATCTTATTTAGGATACAACACCCCAGCTAATCTCTACACAAACATACACACACCCTGGCCTCTTCATTCCAGGCTGTGTTAGCCCTGAAGCAGTGAGACAAGAAACCTCTCTAGAAACTAGAAAAAAGAAAATGGATACAGTTCAGCCAAGTTCAGAGTTGACACTTAAAACTGAATGCATTACATAAACAAGAAGTAACTCTTTATGAGTATGTGAATTTATTGAACAGTCATCAATGAAGACGAATATATGTGTCCCAGGATAATGTTGCAGGATTCAATCTGGGTTCTGCACTGGGACCAGAGGTTTTGACTTCCAAGATTTCGGACTCATTCTGGAGCTCATTTTTAGGGAAATTCTCTCTAGCCTTATTGAACAGTTTTATCCCTTTCAAGAAATATGGCTTCCCAATTTTCACATAACGCAAGGCAAAAAGACTCCCCAATGACAGGTAGGATGCTAAGGGATATGTCAATAGAATGTCAACAGAGCTACTCAGAGCCTATCAAATCATCCTTACTGTTGAAAACCATGTTCAAATACTGGCTCTAAGATGGATCACAGGAACCTTACATTTCATAGCAGTTCACTGTCTCTGAAATGTGACAGTGTTTTCTTTTACAATGTTTGCTTTTCTATAATCTTAAAAAAATGTAGGGGATCCAAGCATTCTTAACTATTATACCGTATTTCTTAGAAAATAAGACAGGGCCTTATTTTCTTTAGACCCCTCCCCCCAAAAAATGGCTAGGCCGTTTTTTCGAGGGGTGTCTTAATTTCCCCCCCTTGTGCCTTGCCTAGCCACTGGGCCACTTCTTTAGCAGCCAAAAGGAGCTATTCCTCAAGCTTAGCACAAACTGAGAGAAGAATGGCAGGCAGGAAAATCCCCCCTCCCCATTTTCCTCCTGTTCTCCAAAAAGCCTCCATTCTGAAACTTCAACGTTCGGAATGGAGGCTTTTGGGTGAATGGAGGAAAAGGGGGAGGGGGGATTTTCCTGCCTGTCATCTATTCCTCAAGCTTAACACAGACTGAGGGAAGAAACAAACATAACAGCTTTTTAAAAGTTTTAAAATAAATTTGTTTGATGAAATATATCTATAGCCTCCTCCTTTCTCCAAATAGCCTAAAAGTATTTTGCTTGAAAAAAGCTAGATGGGTTTATTTTAATATTGGTAATTAGAAGACATTATTCAATAAATGTTGAAATCTTACACACACTGCTATTCACTGCTACAATAATGAAGTACACTAGCTCAGGCATGGACATTGATATTGTCAGTAGCCACCCAGCAACCTCCAGCTTTATGCCCACCTGAGAACACAGGTGAGCACATTTCTGAGCATCCTGTATGGATCCACCCAGCTCTTGATAATATTTCTTGGGAATAATTGTCAATATAGAATACTGTGGTTTTCTGATAGAGCATCAGATATTCATTTTGTTTTGTATCATTTGCATTTATGACATGCTTGTATTAACCCTTTTAAAAATACGAATATATGAAGTATTTCTGACGTAGAATGATTTTACAGTTTTGAAAGTTTGGTGGTAGATTTGCCACTTTGTTTTTTATTCTCTAAACACCAGAGTACACTGAGTTCTGATATAATTTGAAAAGCAAATGTATTATAATGCTGCATCACATTGTCAACCATAGCACTGTTCAAATAACATACACCCAGTTCCACAACTTACAATTCTACTGTTCTTCCAGTTCTGAACTGAGCTATTTTGCTATTGGGATACATGCTTGTGCCCATGTGAACTAAGTCGATGGATATCTAGGATGTGAGCTGTATTTATACAGGAAAATAGGGCAAGAGTGATCATTAATTTATTTATTGGTTTCTTGTTTTTTAAATTCCAGTAAAAATAGTTCATTTTTCTTTCAAAGTCTGGGTCAGTTATCCAGAAATGAGCAGAATTCAGTGATGATACTTAATCAATGAACAATGAAAAAATACTTTGGATTTGATTGCATGCAGCGATGAAGAGCATAGAATGTAAATATAGACAATTTTTCAAACTATTGTTAATCCATTGTGAAACAGTATAGCTTTTAAGATGTGTCCAGGGTAAAATGTTGTGTGCTGAACAGCCAAGAATAATAAAATAATAATGAATTCCTCTCCTTCTCCTCCTCCTCTTCCTCCTCCTCTTCCTCCTCCTCTTCCTCCTCCTCCTCCTCCTCCTCCTCCTCCTCCTCCATCCTTGTTGTTCAGGTTCTGGACTGGATTGAAAACCATGGGGAGGCCTTTCTTAGTAAACACACTGGAGTGGGGAAGTCTCTTCACAGAGCACGAGCTCTTCAGAAAAGGCATGATGATTTTGAAGAAGTAGCACAGGTAAATGTGTGAAAGTTCTGTGTATGTTAATGTAAGTGAGGATATCTTTGTGTGTTTTCTTTCAGGCTTGGGAACTTTGTGGACTCAAACACTGCTGGGGGGTTCCTTTTTAAGCATATGAAATAAAAACAGCATGTGGAGATCTGAGGACTGAAATCCATTTGCATCCCAGATCCCATAGATCTAGAAAATGACCAGGAACCAGGATAATTTAGTTTTGCACTTTGAGACATGACGAAGAGGTGGTTGGTGTCAAAACAGTTTCAGTGTTCAAGGATAACGGAATCTCAATCTTTTTTTCACCCTGACTTCTGTACTGAGTATGTCATGCATATGGTGATTGTGAAAATACTTCCAAGTCAATCTTGCCAAGAATCTCTCAAGACTTTTCAGCTAAGAAAAGTATATAAAGAATTGGTCACGCTGATGGATGATCTCTGGAGGGCGCGGGACAGGGGTTTTTCCTCTGTCCTGGTCCTATTAGATCTCTCAGCGGCTTTCGATACCATCGACCATGGTATCCTTTTACGCCTGGGGGTTGGGAGTGGGGGCACTGTTCTTCAGTGGTTCACCTCCTACCTCTCGGGCTCGGTGTTGGCAGGGGCAGAGGTCAACCCGAGGGTGCTCTCTTGTGGGTCCCTCAGGGTCGGTCCTCTCCCCTCTTTTATTTAACATCTACATGAAGCCGCTGGGTGAGATCATCCGTGGTTTCGGGGTGAGATTCCATCAGTACGCGGATGACACCCAGCTGTACATCTCCACCCCAAACCAGATCAGTGATGCCCTCTCCTGATGACCCGGTGTTTGGATGTGGTACGGATTTGGATGAGCGGGAACATGCTTCGACTCAACCCGCCAAGACTGAGTGGTTGTGCATACGGCATCTTGGCCCAGTCAGGAACATCCATCTTTGGCCATAGGGGGACAGGTGTTGCCCCCTGTGGATAGGGCACAGAATCTGGGGTCCTCCTGGATGTACGGCCAGTGGAGGAGCAGGTGGGGGCCATCGCCAGGGGCCTTTGCCCAGCTCCGCCTTGTTCATCAGCTTAGCCCATTTCTGGACCGAGATGCCCTGAGCACAGTCACTCATGCCCTTGTTACCTCTAGACTCGACTACTGCAACGCTCTCTATTTAGGACTGCCCTTGCATACCATCCGAGATTGCAGCTGGTGCAGAATGCGCGCGGTGGTGATGGGAGTTTCCGATTCTCCCATATTACCCCCTCCTGTGGCCTGCATTGGTTGCTGGTTGCACTCGGGTGAGATTCAAGGTCTTGGTTTTAACATACAAAGTCCTTCATGACATGGTCCTCAATACCTAAGGGAGCGACTCCTGCCGATATCGAGCACAACCGCCTGTGCGAGCACACAGGCAAGGTCCTCGGGTCCCGTTGGCAAGTCAATGTCGGCTGGCGGTCCCCAGCGACAAGCCTATTCTGTCGCCCCTGACCTCTGGAAGCAACTGCCCCTGGAGCTCCACCTGGCCCCTCACCTCCGCACCTTCCGCCATGATCTGAAGACCTGGTTGTTTGACCAATCCGGGCTGTGACCCCTCCCTGCGGGGGGATGGGTTTTTAAATTATCTTAAATTATTTTAAATTTTAGATTTGTTAACTATTTTGGGCTTGTGAACGGTTTAATTCTTTTTTAATTATTTATTGTCGTTGTTTTTAGTTGTGAGCCACCCTGAGTCTTTGGAGATGGGTGGCATACAAGTCCAAATAATAAAAAATAATAATAATAATACAGTTTTGGCACTGTTTGGTAGTTGCTCTCTAATCATCTATTTCTTTTCTCTTTTTGTCACACATGGAATCAAGTACAGAGACTAAGCTAGACCAGTAGAAGCTAGGGAGTGTAATGGAATCCCAAAGATATCAGTATAAGGAATAATCCATATTATTTAACACCTACAGTATTTAATTTGCAATTTAAAATATCATTTTTAATTTTTTTATTTGATGCCTTGACTCCTGGACATGTCCTCATAGTTTTCATGGCAAGATTTCAGAAGTGAGTTCTCGTTGCCTCCTGAGCCCAGGGTCACCCAGCTAGTTTTGTGCCTAAGGCGGGACTTCCCATTTTCTAGCCCGATGCCTTAACCTTTATACCAAACTGGTTGTCATAAAAACTGTAGTAGGTGAGATAATTTCCTGCTAATATCAAGTTCTGCACAGTATGTTTGCTTGCAGTACATGAAAGTGCCATTTCAGTCATGAACAGTTTTCTGAATGCTATGGCCATGTTGACAGAACTAAACAGATCAAATTTAAATCCATAAATTAGAGGTTAACTATTTTGAATTATAAGCTGTTAAAGAGAATTGGTATGCTCATGGTAGATGGATAGCAATAGCAATAGCACTTAGACTTATATACTGCTTTACAGTGCTTTACAGCCCTCTCTAAGCAGTTTACATTGCAAAATTTGGGTCCTCATTTTACTGACCTCCGAAGGATGGAAGGCTGAATTGACCTGGAGCCTGGTGAGAATCAAACTGCCAAACTGCTGCAGCCAGCAGTCAGAAGAAGTAATCTGCAATACTGCACTCTAACCATGTGGCTCATGCTTATATTCCTGCCTAGGTTTGGCTCCTAACTAAATCCAACCTTCCTTTTTAAGAGAGCTTGGCCAGAAGACATTTGTAAAACATTCATCTTCTATGGGTTGTTTTTTTCTGAACAGCCACTATGTGCTATTTTTGCAGCTTCCACATTTGGCCACTGTAATTTGTTATATATGATGCTAAACTTGAACAATGACCTGTTGTAATTGATTATGACAGACATGTGCATATATACAGTATGTGTGTATATAGCCATCTAGGGGGACATTTCTCCCTTTGGCCCAAGATTGCTAAAGCTTCTCTTTTTATTGATTTGGGAAAGATTTACTCCCATTGGAAACATTTCACAAAATACATGGACAGGATTCGCATCCTTTGTATCATTTTGTGTCTTAAGCAAAATATGTATAAAAAAGGAATGTTCCTGGTCTTTGTATTAACTCTTTCCCCTTCTTAGTTCCTAGATTTTCTTGAAAGGGGTCTTAATATGACTATTACCCAGATATCCAATTGTAAGTAGGTGACTTTATTGCAGATAAACATTTAGCAACATCCCACCACTTATCAAAAACATGAACAGAAAGATTGAGTACACAATTGTACACACAAGATACTTCACCTTTAACTGCCGGCAACAGATAAAATATAAACCAATACAACAATACTATGCTTTTAAAAAATTGCCTTCATAGCTCACTGCCATTGTTCCTATTCTATGATTCCTTGAGGTGACTGCACATACTGGTATCACTATTTGCTATGTTAGTTATGGACCTGTGTCTGCCAGCAAGAAGCAAATCATTTTGCTGTCAGAACTCTAACTTCACTGGATCAGTAAAGGATAAGTAAAACAGGTTCTGGGTGCTATGTACAGTTTGCAGATCAGAATATCATAAATTAGATCTTCCATCTGTGGAGCACCCAACACTTAGCTGTTGTTACTCCCTGATATCTTCCATGCAGATACATTGAATACATAGAGTAGACATCTAGATATATTAAGGCCTAAAGACAAGTAGACCTTCCACTATATAATCAGCCAGAACCATTAGGGTAACACTGTATTAAAGATTATGTTCTTGTCCTTAAAATTGCTGACATAGTTCTTACATTTATGCTTAAAACCTGGAATATACTTATTCCACAGTTAAGGAATACATGTTAAATACTGTAAACAGGACTGGGCCCAATGTCCTGCTTCTGACTGGTTCTGCAAGGACTGTCTGGCCAGAGAAGAATCTGGAATATTAACTATCTTTTTAAAAAAACAGAAAGACAGTCTTTGCCCCCTTCAGTGACCTAAAGCAGATCCATTTGCATCCTTAAGAAGACAGGAGTACTCGATAAAGGAGCCAATTATGTATTTACAAATTTCTCCATATCAGTTCCAAATTGCCTAATTTCCCCATTCTCCATATAGCAATCGCAGAATTACTTTTATTGAAAATTTTTACTTTGGCTGAACAAGGTAAGAGGAGGAGTGGGGGGGACTTTAGATCACATTGCTGTCAACTTAGAGTTCACTCTGTGTGTCCTATGCAAAGTGTTGACTGAAAGCAGGCAGGCAGAGAGGCAATTTACAAGTCCCTGGTCTTTAATTGCCTTGTTGTAAATTACTCATTATAGCTAAGGAGAGATAAACTCTTCCAAGGAATCATAAATCCAAGAGAGATCTGTTTATTGCAGTAAACCGTTTTTGCTTAGATAACAATGAATATGGGCTGGATATAGTCGCAAAGCTGGAAAGCACAGTTGCCTGAAAAACAGATAACAGATTTATTGCTGGTGAGGGAAGCTGGTCCAAGATCAAGTTGAAGGTCTATCCAGAAATCAAGCAACAAGAGGAATGTGGAAACCAAAGGATGCAGAAGAGTAGATCAAAAAGCAGGAGAATTGCTTTTAACAAAGCCTGGAGAACATTCTTATTTGGCCAGGGTTCCAGGCTTTGTCTTCTTAGGATAATAATTACTTTTTCCTTTTGAGGAATCATGTATCTCCAGTTCTTGGTTCTCTTTAGCGAGCAGCATGTTTCAGAGCCTGCTACTCTGCCAAGGTCAGGATCCAAAATCTTACTATCAGGTCAACAATTACCTATACTGGATATGATTATGTACTCACAATAGGCTGATAGCCAGCAGACTTCTCAACTACAGGGTGGGAGTCCATTAGATTTTTCTGAGAATTAAAAGAGGCCATAGCTGTGTTTAAGTTTCAGGTCAATGTCTGAGAGAAGGATATACCTGTATATTTAAAGGAGTTAACTTTTTATTGCAGTCTGTAGAGATTCTCAGTCATCCGGGTCATGGTTGTCGCAAAGGTGCTTTTTCAGGTGGCAATTGGACTTCCTTGTTTTTTCTTTTGAAGTTGTTTTGCTTCTCATCCAAGAAGCTTCTTCTGTTCTGACAGGATAGTGGGGAATGGAAGGATTTATATTCCTTGCAGACAGCTGGTAATTTGCATCCTTTTAGAGGGTTGTTGAAGCACTTGGAAGTTTATCTGTGTCCTCAGAGTGTTCTGACCCACGCCCTTTTCCAAAAAATCAAACATAATCCAGAAGGAACATAAACCATGTAATGCTTTTACAAAATAATTAGCTGTGGTAAGCACAAGCCTTGCCAAACTGTGCAAGACTTGCCAAAAGATAACAGACAAGAAATAATTTGCAATACAAGAATCTTCAAATTCAAACTCAGGATACTGGAATGTCCACGAGGCTGGATTTTCAAAACGTCTTTGCCTTCTGCAAAGTACGTTTCTTTCATAGCTGGCTTTTATCTTCTTGAAGAGGGGCCATTACCTTGCAGCCTTACTCCCGAGTTGCCCATGCTGTTGAAGCTGCTCTTTCCTATGAGCAATCCTGCACGCACATGCACTTGGCACAGGCTCCTTGGGAACCTCCTCATCCCTGCTGCCAGCCCCCACAATCTCTGAAGGCAGCAGTCCAATCCCTAATGCTCCTGGCCCCTCATCTGAGTCCTCGCTCTCCTCAGCCATCCTCACCTGCTGCCAGTTAACCACAACACAGGGTCACCTGAATAGTGCTCCTGGTTCCTGTAGTCTGTAATTTTTTCCCCTCTGGAAATTCATTTCTGCTCCCACACCATTCAAAGTGTGTTCATCCCAAATCATATAGCTAAAAGTCTGTAGAGATTCTCAGTCATCCAGGCCATGGTTGTCCCAAAGATGCTTTTTCAGGAAGCACCTTTGCCTTCAAAAGAAAAAACAAGAAAGTCCAGTTGCCTCCTGAACAAAGCATTTTTATTACAGTGCTATCCAGGCACTTTGGAGCTAATTTTGCAATATTCTTCATTTCTTCCTGACCCTTTATTTGCCTTTCTGGCTCAACAAATATTTTCTGGAAATGGATCACGGGAGCGAAAGAGAGATTATGTAAGCAGTGATGCTTATACTTCTTTAGAACTGTCAGAGACTAATTCCTAATTCATATCCAAAATATAAGAGGAATGCTGATTTTTTTTCCTTTTTAACTGGATATTTATATTTAGTACATTTAACCACTAACACTGATGATTTCTAGATGGGTTGAAATACCATAGCTCTTCTGATAAATAGGACCAGCCCTTTTTACACTTCTGCATTTTTGATCAAAAAACATGAGGGAGATGGGTGATTAAAAAGTATGAAATATCCATCTGTCTCTCTGTCTATCTATCTATCATCGATCTATCTATTTTACAATTTTGATTTTTAGCTACTAGATGCAGATAGATAGGGTTTGAACGTATTCAACAATATTTCTAATTTCTCCTGGTGTGACAATAACAGTGGTTCTCCAGTACAATATTTCTTAATATATTACTGTCCTTTGCCCAGGGCAAACTTAATCTTAAGTGTGATTAAGGTATAGGAGTGACATGATAGCAGTGTTCCAATATCTAAGGGGCTGTCACAAAGAAGAGGAGGTCAACCTGTTTTCCAAAGCACCAGAAGGCAGGACAAGAAGCAATGGATAGAGTACCTTCCCTATTATTCTGTTATTCTGATTACTTAATATCTCACAGCTTAGTCTTTTCCAGTATGATCCCTTCCACATATAGTTAAACTGTGGCTCAATAATCTTAGACATCACTCCACTGTTACAGGTACCTTTATACAATTATCATAATTTAAAAGGAAATCTTTTGTTTTATCCTGAAAGCTAAAAGATGCCATCTCCTCTCTTCATTTCTTCCTAATGCTCTTGTTTATAGTTTCTCTTTTACTGCCATAATTAATTAAGTTCTTCTTGGCATTTACATCCCAAAGTATATAGAAGTACATTTTCCTTTATTGACTGTTCCCATAAACATGCATATTGAATTTTTTCAGAGTTATTTTTTAATTACTTAAGCGTCTCTCATTCGCACTGCCATTGTCTGCCCAAAAAACATTTCACTCTATTTACTGCTGAGCATCCTGACAAGACAAGGATGTTCCTGCTTAGTAGCACAGCCAGTTGTAATATAAGATTGGATCTATGCTGAATGGGATAGCAAATGGTGTCTAACAGGACTATTCATACTTTGAATGAGGAGCCAGTTTGGTGTGGTGGAGAAAGCACCAGGCTAAAAACTGGGAGGCTGTGAGTTCTAACTTCACCTTAACCCAATGCCTAACAATCACTTATTCTCAGCCCTAGGAAGGAAACAAGGGCAAAACACCTTCTAGAATCTTACCAAGAAAACTGCAGGGACATGTCTAGGCACTTGCTAGGAGTCTGAGGTGAATCAAAGGCACCAAAAACAAAACAAAACCTCCATTATTGAATATGTTTAACAGGAAGTGGACTTACCTAAGAAAAAACATCTCTTTTGCATGGTTTTCTTCTGCACAAACTATAAAATAAGTGGCTAATATGATACCTTACTGAAGTTAATAGTAATAACAATATGCCAAAGGTGCTTTTTCAAGAGGCAACTGGACTTCCTGTTTTTTCTTTGAAGACGTTTCGCTTCTCATCCAAGCAGCTTCTTCAGCTCTGACTGGATGGTAGAGAGACAGAACTGAAGAAGTTTCTTGGATGAGAAGCAAAATATCTTTAAAGAAAAACCAGAAAGTCCAGTTGCCTCTTGAAAAAGCACCTTTGGGACAACCATGACCAGGATGACTGAGAATCTCCATAGACACTAATAGCAAAAGCACTTAGACTTATATACTGCTTCATAGTGCTTTACAGCCCTCTCTGAGCAGTTTAAAGAGTCAGCACCTTGCCCCCAACAATCTGGGTCCTCATTTTATCCACTTTTGAAGGTTGGAAGACTGAGTCAATTTTGAGCCCTGTCAAAATGGTATTCCAGGCTGTGGGCCGAGATTGCTGCAGTACCCCACATTAACCACTGCAGCCACCTGTTTTTCAAAGTAGTACAGAAAGAAGCCTTGTGAAAGGATAGCAAGATGGGTGGCATATAAATTAAATTCATTGACTAAATAAATAGTCAGTCTGCTTTAATGAACAGCAAAGAGCTGGAAGCTCCTCATGATGTACAAATTTTCTACCCCAAATCCAACCCGCAGAGATTGTACACCATCCAGAGAGAGGGTGGGTGTCATAGCAGAGATAAAATAGAGGAGCCAAATTTAGGATTTCTTTGAAGGAATGTGTGTTGCGCATGTTTCATTTGGGCAGTTAAGAAGGGAATTCTCCTTCACCAGCTTGATGATGATATTCTTATGTAACTCATAGTTTACCTTATGCTTTTCTAGATTAAGCTATATCTCACGCTTCTTTTCAAGTTAAATTGGGACAGAAATACAGAAAAACAGTATAAGCTCGGGCATCATTTGGGAAAGTTGCTCCCCCATTCTGATTCAAAAGTACTTTTTGTCTCTCATTATTATGAATTAATAAAAAATAATTATCATAGCTACTATTATTGTTCTAATATTTTGCATTCTTGGAGTAAATATTGTTTATTCCAAGAATTAAAAAAATTCTTGGAGTGAATATTGTTTACAAATACTGGAATAACCAATATTCCAAACTCAGATCACCAATTTTTGTTTTGAATGTTGTATATTTAAATTTCTCTATACCTTCTTGAAAAAGTCTTCTATCAGTGTTCTTGAATATAAATAGAAATTAAATTCATTGCTTTATTGGTCCCGTAGCATAAGAAAAACAAGGTAGGTTTGTTAAGATTCTTAAAATAATCCTCCCCAATCAAACCCAAAGGGAAAACCTTTGTTGCTCTTATCTCCTGCAGGTCATTGCAAATACAGTAGCTTTTCCATGTTTGACATATCCTACATGTGGTAAAATACATCAGCAAAAACCCTTCTGGGTTTTGACTAATTTGGGGCATTGGATCATCCCAAGCAGAAAAAATGTAAAGGTTTAGCTGAGCTTTTTATTAATTTTCATGTATTGTATTTCTGGGATTCCTTTTTTGTTTTGATTGCCTGATTTCTCCACTAGTCTGTCTTTTGGTTTTCTTGCATCTTGACTGGTCTCTTCTCATTGTTTAATTCCTAAATTGCAACAGGTAACTGGACTCAGCATTGACAGTACCACCCAGGGCCTAAGTACTTGCATAATTTTGGTATAATCCTGTAGGATTGTGAAGTAGCATTTTTTATTACTCAAATGAGATATGTTTTTCTTTATTAAGGGAGATAATAAATGCAAAGGAAATTAAGGAAGGGGAAATACATCTTTCCTTGAAACTATACAATTAAGCAGTTTTAGTCCTGCAGATGGCACTCTCTCTGCATTCATCAGAAGGAATAGTTTTTCTCTACAGGCCTGATTAAACAGCCACCTTTTAAAGTCAAATTCATTATGAATTTTAACAGGTGCTGGCAAACAACAGTGTTTCTTTAAATATCCCATCCTTTATCTGAATTCTGTATGAATTTTCTTGGCCAATAAAACCTAAAACCTTGTCTGATTCATGCTTCCAAATACCAGCTAATTATTTAATTTCCCATTCTTTCTTTTCTGGCATGGTGCATAAAACCAATTATCTAAGTTCAGCATTAATATAACTTTTTTAAAAAAAAATATCCACGAATGCCACTGTGGAGAAAATATATAATTGTAAACAAAACCCCAACAAACATTTTCTAGAGTTGTGCGTAAATAAAAGTGACATTCAAAAGGAAACCTGGCAAGTAATGAAGTGAGCACAGCTTTGCATCTCTGACTTAGTGAAGGCAAGGCTTTCCAAGCAAGGATAGGCTGGCACTCCCCCTAGATTTCATACATAAAGTAGGTTTTAATAAGGATCCAAGTGAGTAATACAATATAGAATGCATGCATATAAATAAGAATAGGAGATTTAGATAAAGTTGTATTACAAATTTAAAGAAGAGCCAGGTGGTGTAGTGATTCAAAAACTGGATTAAGAGCAAGAACATCCAGCTTTTAGTTCTCCCTTTACACATGGATACTGGCTGGGTGAAATGTTGACTAGTCCTACTGTCTTAATCCTATACTAGAGGATTGAAAAACTCCTACCTACCAGTGTGGTAGTTTTGATCTATAACCTTCAGTGAAGAGATTTTCATCCTGCAGTGGATCAATTCAGCTGACATCCCCATCAACAACAGTAATAGTAACAACAACATACTTAAATATATTTTCTCTAATTCAGTTATGACAATTTCCAATTAGTAAGACTTGTAATACCTTAGAATGCCTGCAGATGTTACAATTTTATGCAAGAGCCTTAAATCACTAAAATAAATCAGAACAATGTATGATTCTAGATTTTAAAAGATTGGAGCATAGAAAATGTCCCCAGGTGGAATATAATAAAAATTGGATCAACTTCACTTTGAAACCTTTGATACCTATGATATTTATGATTTATTTTAAAAAATCTTTGTCTTTTTATTACTTGCTAAAAGTTTTCTTTCATTTCAGGGATTCTGTGCAAACCATGTTGTGATTAGTAGCAGACAAAAGATAGAAAATGAAAATCAATGCATGATTTCTATTCCCCCCAAATTTCTCATAAGGTTTTTTAAAAAATAAAATGATAACAAATTTATAACAAGGAGTTGCTGTTCAACCCTTTATTGTTTGTTATTTGGATGCGATACTGTCCCTTTTAAGTCAAGGTTGAATCTTACAGATTTCATGGCCATAGCCCTGCAATAGTACAGTATGAAAGTGGCTGCCATTTTTGTGTTACTGAATGTTTCCTGATTCCTTGTTTAATTTACAAATCTGCATTCTCTGATATAGTTTTCCATTCAGGAAAACAGCTTGGTTTTCAAACTAGATAGGTCAACAGGGGTTCTGCTGGGACAAGCCCTTGGTTAACCCTCCTTTCATTATTTAATTTCCACCTACCCAGTGGGCATTTACATCTGTTGTTATGTGGTATAGGATAAAGTCCTGCTAGAAATTGACTTCTGTCCTTTTGATTTATTTCTGCATGACTTTTCATCTCATTTCACAAATGGGAATGTATACACACACACACACACACCAGGCACAATTCATGAAATTGTGTGAACTCTTTTTCTCTGTGCTTCTGTTACTTTCAACTTTGTCTAAAAGGAGAAAGGCTTGCCCTGTATTCCCTAAATCTTCCAGGAAGCACAATAAAAAAATTAGATCATTGCTAGAAGCCTTTGTGTATTTCAGTCTCCTGTTTATGTTGCTGTCTATGTAAAAGGGGCACAATCCTGCCTGGAAAGATGCAGTTACAAGCATTTGTTTAACATGCATTTATGTCTCTTTTTGGTAAAGAACTGCAGTTTGTCTACAATACGCAGAAGGGAAAAAATTGTGATTCCAAGGAATGGTATGCACTCATTCTCCAAAGCTTTCTACAAGACAAAAAAAAAATCCAGGATCTAAATTTATTGCTTTTATTTTGTAGGTTAACACAAAAACAAACCCATACCACCAAATGCACAAGTGGTCATGAGAGAGGAAGTAATTAAGAATATAAAGGTTTCCTTGCTGGATGAAAGCAAAAAAAAAAAGTTGTTTGTTTCAAAGCAAGCCTGGGGCTACTTCTACAAAATTCACACACAAAGCATAAAACAGGAAGTCTCTTTGTCTAATCTCAGGATGAATCAGATCCAGTCAGGGGTGGGCTTCAAAAATGTTAGCAAAGGGTTCTCTGCCCGGTTGCTGGGTGCACATGGTCATGGTGGGCTTGGCCTAGTTGGCCTCCTGCATCACGGGAGGGGTGTTTTTGCCCTCCCCGGGCTCAGGAGGCTCTCTAGAAGCTGGGAACGGCCTTCCCGAACTTCCAGGAGGCCCATTTTTCGCCCTCCCCGAGCCTCTGTGTGTGCCTTGCACTTACCTGCATCCAAAACAGGCCATGTGGGGACTCCTGGTAGGGGAGGGCAGGGTGGGTGGGGCCAGCCAGGAGTGGGATTTGGGGATTCTCCAAATTACACAGAATCTTATCAAGGGGCTCTCCCAAACCCCTGTGAACCCCCAGCAGCCCACCTCTGAATCCAGTGCATAATGCTTAATTAAGGCTGATCTTGTTATTTTGCCTCTCAAAGCAGAAAAACCATCTAACCACTTTCCCCTTTCTTCACAGTGGATTTGCAGCAGTAGTAGAAATAATAATAATAATAATTATTATTATTATTATTATTATTATTATTATTATTTATTAGACTTGTATGCTGCCCTCTCTCCCTAAGGACTCAGGGCAGCTCACAATATAAAACACAGTACAATCATTTACTTAAAAAATTAATTAAACATTACAAGCCCAATAATAGTAAAACAATTAAAATTAATTAAAACTACTTTAAAAAATAGGAACTCCCCCCCCTCGGTTCAGTCCAGACCAGCCTGCAGAAAGAGCCAGGTCTTCAGGTCCCGGCGGAAGGAGCGGAGATCAGGGGCCAAACGAAGGCCCAAGGGGAACTGATTCCACAGGGTGGGCGCTCCCACAGAGAAGGCCCTACCCCTGGGCACCGCCAGCTGACAATGTCTGGCCAACAGTACCCCAAGGAGGCCCTGCCTGTGGGAGTATACAGGGCGATCGGAGTGTGATGCCGGCAGGAGATGTTCCTGCAAGTACCCCAGACCCAAGCCATGTAGGACTTTATATGTTGTCACTAATACCTTGAATCTCACCCAGAAGGCAACCAGCAGCCAATGCAGGTCGCACAGGAATGGTGTAACATGGGAGTATCGGGACACCCCCATCACAGCCCGTGCGGCCGCATTCTGCACCAGAATACATGAGAATGGATAGAAGTGAATATTTGTAGATGAGTTGACCTTTGGGGTTCTCTGAGCTTGGTTATTAGTTTGCAGACATTTCATCACCAAACTAGCCCTCAACTTGTGACAGTTCATTTAATGGCCATTCAAAGTTACAGCAGTGACTTATAACCCTTTTTCACACTTACGACCTTCGCAGCATCCCAGCATGGTCATGTCATCAAAATTCAGACTCTTGGCAACTGACTTGAATTTATGATGGTCGCGGTGTGCCGGTGTCACCCCATCACTTTTTTACCAGTCATTGAGGAAGCCAGAGTCACTTCACAACCGTGTCACTAACAACTGCACTGATTCACTTAACAACTGTGGCAAGAAAGGTCGAAAAATGGGGCAAAATTCACTTAACAAATGGGTCACTTAGCAACAGATGTTAGTTTAGTTTATTGATTAGCCCTTGGGCCATATCAAAGTGCAGAGTTCCAAACACAAATTATTAGTAAAATCCGATAAAAACATTTTAAAATGATATTGGAATAAAATACAATTTAAAATGATTTTGGAATAAAATACAATTTAAAATGAAATTGGAGTAAACTGCAATAATTTAATATATAGGTAAATAAAATAAAATAAACCCTTACAATCTACCCCAACCTGTCCCACATATGCTGAACTTGACTGAACCATTTTGCTCAAGTACTGTGCAGTATTAAATGTTGTTTTCAAGTTCTGGCTGCATATAACGGGTGTCAAACTCGCGGCATCATGGCGGTATCACGTGATGTGTTGGTTCTTTTTTCCCCCCTTGCTAAACCAGGCAGGGGCAGGGCCAGCATGTGACACATCTGGCCCACGGGCCACGAGTTTGACACCCCTGGCATATAAGATAAGTTGTTTTAATATAGGGTTCCCAATGGGTCATTGGGACCAAGGTACGTGTCTTTCACCCTCTTATACAAACAACAATCAAATAGGATGTGAACCACATCTTCTACCTCTCTGCTGCTCCGCAAATGCAGAGACGTCCATTGTAGAGTATAGAATAGAATCTTAGCAAGAGAAATGTTGGGTTCGATTGTGGTCATAAGTCAAGGATTACCTGTAACATCATCAGTGCTATAGGGGATTTGGGTTTGTTTATATTCTAGTGGCTTGCCTGTCAGTGTTAGTGACAATGGTCTTGGTGATTTCTTGATTAGGCTCTTGTTTATTGCTAGCTTGTTTCTCTGAGTTGGTACATGAGAATTTGCTGCTTACCATGTCAAACACCAACAATCAGCTGCTTCAGGCAGCCTCCTCAACTCTAATTTATTTATTTGTTTGTTTGTTCATTTATCCATCCAATTTATATAACTGCCCATCTCAAGCAGTGACCTGCGGCCCACAGAATTAAAACAGAACAAAAACAATAACAAACACTAAAACAATTAAAAATACCAGCAGCCAAGAAATAGGAACCCTAGTTAGAACTTTCCAGAAAAATGTTTTTTTAGCAAGTTTTATTTTTAAAAAATGGGTATATGCGGATAGACTATTTAGTTGAGTAAAATAAAAATCCATTTCGTGGAAAAGTGGCCCAAGAGCAATCCAGAATAAGTACATGATTTAGAAATGTACACTGAGTTTCAGTAACACAAATTATAACCATCTGTGCTCATCACATTTTTTGTTTCATAGCCAGGTTTTCTCTTTGCACCCTGTTATGTATGTAGGTTTGAAGTCATTGGTTTAGTTTGAACTGTTCTTGTAAAATGTTGGAAATGATTGGTTTAAAAAGTGCGGGAAAACCCTGCACTCTGATTGGCTGGCAACTGCGGCTGCTGGCTATAAGTAGCAGCCGCAGCCCAGCCAAATTGGGTCCATTCTGAGCTGTAGTCACTAATAAACTAAGAGCTTTAAGCACTCCGCGTCTGTCTCTTCATGAAAACTTAACACACCCATTTGTATTTTTCTCTGCTGTGCTGTTCTACATTTAGCATTGAAACTTTCCAGCTATTAGCAACCTATTCCTTTTCTAATATTCACCTTGTGCTATGGGCAGTTTCTGCTGCAGTTGCTCTGGTGTTCTTAACAATAGGGTGATATACTGAAATCTAGGATGCAATCTCTAATCCCTAGATTATATGCCTTACAAGGACTGGCAATTCATTAACAGGTTTAGCTTGCCAAGGGCAAATTATAATTGGTGCTCGATTTATTCTTATCGGTGCGGGCTGGCGACATTCAAGTAATTGAGATGGGTATGAGGGCTCTCCAGAATGAAATTATATCTTGATAGCTTAATACACCATATGCCAGCATTGAATCAGTTGTTTCCTTTAGGAAAAAAAGTGAATGAAATGATTAAAGAAAAGAAGGGCTATAGAACTTTATGACTGGAGAAAAAAAATGTTGGTGTTTATTCTTTCAAAGAGCTAAATAGTGGGATATGTTAGATGTTGTTATTAATAATAACTAAAGCTATTCATACAATAATGTTAGGAGCTCAAGAACTATGAAGTAGATGGAGGATGGTGTTGCTATGTAGGGGCACTCAAAATCCACACTAATTATAAGTTTATTTATTTATTTAACAAATTTAGAATATCACACGTCTCACCAAAGGCAACTCTGGACAGTGCACAACATAAATACTTGATTAGTTGTAATTCTATGAATGCAGGTAGCAACCAATTTAGTCATATTTACTTCTGAAGAAGATGCTATTGTGAATTAAAAGTTTAAATTATAATTAGTGACTTGGCAGCTCCAGAAATTTTAGAAGTTCACTGAGGCATCATTGCTGTTGTGGAACATTCCCCACTAAGATTGCTTTAAATTTCCTTTTAAAAATATATTTTTTCCTGTGTCCTGACAATAGCCAGTACATACCTGATCATGAAGATGGATCAGTAATATGTAGCATTATTCATTGGTGTCTTCCAGGCTGCATCAAAGTTATAAACATGTCAGTGGGGACTTTGTGGCAGAAGTTGTACAATTTCCCTTCTTAATTTTTGCACAAGCTACTTGCATCTTTCGCTTTGTATCATTTAAAAGGAAGTATCTTTTATGAGATTCTGTTAGAAAATAAAAACAATTAAGTGGGCAGTGTTAATTGTCACATGTTTATGAAACAATCATGCACAGTGATGAAGGTATGCTGAAGGAAACAAAGGGCAATTATGCTCGCACTTCTAATGAATGTTTACCCCATTCTCCATTACAGTTCCAAAGCAATACAGAAAATTAGGAACCCAAACAGGTATCTTTTGTGAAATCTTCCACAATGACTTAAACACAAAATTTGGGTGAATAGTGAGTTGGATTGTTTGTAACCTGGAGGAATAGAGATAGCCCAGGTTTACCTGGTAATATATAATAGAGTTGGTCCTTGACTTATGACCACAATTGAGCTCAGAATTGATGTTGCTGAGTGAGAAATCTGTTAAATGAGTTATGAGCCATTTTACAACATTTCTTGCCACATTTGTTAAGTGAATCACTGCAGTTGTTAAATTAGTAACATGGTTGTTAAGTGAATCTGGCTTCCCCATTGACTTTGCTTGTCAGAAAGTCACAAAAGGGGATCACTTGAAATCTAGGAAACTGTCATTAATATGAACCAGTTGTCTAGCATCCAAATATAAATCATGTGATGGATGCTGCAATGATCATAAATGTGAAAAACAGTCATACGTCACTTTTTTTAGTGCCATTGTAACTTCAAACAGTCACTAAACTAACTGTTGTAAGTCAAGGGCTACCTGTAATCCGGTTCTCTGGATTTAGGAGATCAATACCAATGTATCAATCAGGTTCTTGAAGATGTTTGCCTGCAGCAAGGGTTCCTTAGCACAATGGTACAGAGGTGGGACATGGAAAAATATGTAATGCCTATAAAATGATTCAGATCATTTTGAAAAATTTTAAAACATAGCTCATCAAAAATGCAATGTTGAGCTGTACATACCACAATAGCTAAATTGGAATAGAAGGAAGACATCAGAAGAGCTTAGAAACACATCAATAAGAAAATAATAAAAAACAAATCAATTTGCAATAAGAAAATTAAAAAACAAGGGGGAATCTGAGTATTATGAAACGTGGAATAAATTCTATCAGTGGTTGCATAGAAGAAGGCAAGGTCAAAACATAAGTAGTTATGATGATTAGAATAATTAGTAAACAATGTATCAAACAAGAGGATTGTAAAGGGTGAAGTAACATGTATAACAATTGTATAATTGTATATATGTATATACATGTATAACAATTGTAATGCCTACACTGTGTTGTATTCTTATAATTAAAATTTTAAAAATGATTAAAAAAGAAAAGAAAAGAAAATAGAAACCGTAACTACATATTAGTGGCTATATCTTTTTATCAGACTCATCTTAGAATGACTTTCTGGACGTAAAGAAAGATTTAAACGATTCTTACAAACATAACATGGAAGGGTCATAATCTTTCTTCTACTCCTTCTACCACTATTAGTACTACCATTTTTTCCTATTAGTACTACAATTATATTCAGTTTGCTCCACTCTTCTCATATATAATGTCATTAATATTACCATCAGTATGTTATATCTATTTCACATTATTATATATAAAATCTTTATTTCTGGACCCTTTTATCAATTGCATTCAGATGCATATCAAGTTCTGTGGAAATGTTTTCTCAAGGGATATTTCCTTCTTCATAGACAAAACTTTCCATAGCATCAAAGTCTGTCAGAATTTTTACTAAATTAATTCCCAAATAAGCTTGAGACTGGCATTTGAAACAATCATTTCAGGCACCAAAACAATCTTTTTTTCTTTTCTGTCTTCTTAAAAAATAGTTAAGTTATTCTTAGGTCTGGGCGTATATAGCATCACATTTCACTTCTTTCACAAAAGGGTCAAAATGTATGATAATACATTTTAACAATTTTAAATATAAGCATGACAAATAGTATCCTTGCAACCCACTGGATAATCACAACCACCAATCAATCATTTTTTTTAGAAAAATAATACTTTTATGGATTCTTGTTGGTTATTAGTAGAATATAAAAAACAGATATATAGAATATAGGAATGGTATAAATAATTTGGAAAGGACTATAATGAAGTTATGTATCCAAACAAGCCACAAATTGCTAATTTGCTTTAATGCAATATGAAATAACTCCATGAAACAAAAGGAATTTCCTTCCTCCAGTAGGGAATGTGTATGTTGTTCCTTGCACATGTCAGAACTCCTAAGAAGTGAAATGGAAATTTTATAAATCTTAAAGATATCTGTAACTGCCCTGGCTGGAGTTAGAACCTTTCAGTTGGTGTTCTTCCTTATTCAGTTCATAAATGCAATAAAAAAGCAACATGTTTTTCTGAGATAATTTTCCAGTGCATGTACTTTACGTGTCGCAACCTGTTAACCATCAGCACTCCTTCACAATCAAATATGTTGTGAAATATCTCCCAGGAGACTATAGCCACCAATGAAGTAGTTAACTCTGAGTTGCTTCTTTACATCACTTTTGAAAGATCCTGGAGATCACTGCAAGCTGAGTTTCCTGAAGCTAACAAAAAAAAGCAAGCAGTGGAAAGGTGTGCACATTTCAATTAAGAACTGTCTCCATCATTTATCTGAGGATTATTCAATGCCAATTTTTTCTAACTCCTTTTCCAATCACATCACGCAACTGCTGTCATGTTACAATGCTGGCTTCCCTTCCTAAATGCTGGAAGGATTTTCTCTGAGTATTAATGAGTAGAGTTTTGTGATCTGCACTTTATTTTTGTTGTGTTATTGGTAGAATACCTATACCAATGCAGACAAGCTACTGGAAGCAGCAGAGCAACTGGCTCAGACTGGGGAGTGTGATCCTGAAGAGATCTACAAAGCAGCACGGCATCTAGAAGTGCGGATTCAGGACTTCGTTAGGAGAGTGGAACAGAGGAAGCTTCTTTTGGATATGTCTGTCTCCTTCCATACTCATACCAAAGAGGTAAGGTGTCTGCAATGTAACAGAAATTCAGATACTGTTTGACCTATGGTTCAAGTATAGAACATAGCAAAAGACGTTCATATTGCTCAAGGCATACTAGAATAAACTTAGATAATATGAAATTAAAGTTTACAAGACTTGCCAAATTATATAAATGTTACAAGTCTCCCTATTGGAGTTGCAACATAACTGTAAATGAAAGTGGAATCAATAGAAATGTTATCTGTTTGCCTATCTGTCTGAAACTCCATAGCAGAATAGCAATGTGTATGTTAACACTGAATACTAATATTTAGTGTTCATGTGAAGTTTATATGCAATGGAGTAGACTCTTCATCTGTATTTTGTAATTGGAATATCAACACCTAGATTTTTTTAAGTACAAAGAGATGAATGAGGTGTATTCAGTTTCCTCCTCTCTTTACATTCATCATTTCATGTCCTTCACTGATCTGGAGAATCTACCAATTCTCTGAAGAAGCATAAAGGTCTGCAAGAGGAATTGATAAACTTTTTTTTTTAATGTAATGGTCCAGGCTACATGGAAGATCATCCACATGGAGAAAAAAGATCTGCTTTATAATTTGAGCTCTTTAAAAGATAACAATCACAATGCCATTATTGTTTCTTAAATTTCTTAGGTAATTGAATTTTAATGAAGCATTAAAATTTTCTGCCTTAGTAATGATTCTAACAAGAATCAGTTAATGGAGATACTGTAGCTTTGATTTCATTCTATTCAAAGTAGGTTCTGCATATATGTCCTCTTTTGGTTTTCTGTGAATTCCTCAGGACTGGGCTAAATACAAGTGAACAATGTTCAAAATGTATAAAAATAGGAGACTTTTTCAGCAGACATAGAGGTCAGAACATTGAAACTAAGGGCCTGAGGGTATAACTAAAGCATACTCTACATTTTCCATCTTCAAACTTCATGCCATACCTTCAAAAGCTTTGAAAGACAGGGTTGTATACTATAAGCAAATAATGTGTAAAAACCATAAAGAAGAATTTTGTTGTAGTCGTTAACCTGCACATGGGAAATGAATATGTAAATATTCAAAGCTGAATTGACAATGTCAGAATGGTGAGGTGAAATTCAAAGAATTTTGACTAAAAACTATAACAAAAACAGAGAATGCTACTTGTTCCAATAAATAAAAGAGAAACAATTAAATTTAATTATCAGAGTAGTATAGCAATAGCACTTAGACTTATATACCCCTTTACAGTGCTTTACAGCCCTCCCTAAGTGGTTTACAGAGTCAGCATATTGCCCCCAATAATTTGGGCCCTCATTTTACCCACCTCAGAAGGATGGAAGGCAGAGTATGAGCTTTAAAATGGTAGCATAACATTCCAGTAAATAAGTAAAGCAATAAAATCAGCCAAAGAAATTTGAGACTATAACAAAATCAAATCAAATCAAATCAAACCTTTATTGTCAATGCACAACATGTGTACAATGAAATTGAATGAGCCTCCCTTGGTGCAGCCCCACCCCCAAACACGAAATACATCTCAAAATATGACAGAAGTGCCCTCAGGCTGCTTTGCTGTTTGCTGCTGCTGCCTCTCGATGGTGTCATGTAACTTAGAGAGTGCTGTGCTAACATTTGCATTAGGTGGCATATAGACAGCGGTGATAACTATAACAGAAATCTCTCTGGGTAATAGAATGGCCGACAAATGACAGTTAAGTATTCCACATCTGGAGAACAGTGTGTATAAGTAACTCTACTGTTAGTACACCAGTCATTATGTGTGTAAATATAAAGTCCTCCACCTTTGCTTTTACTGGAGTTACCATATTAGTTAGCTCCACTGCATGTTCCATGATAATCATCACACAGCAGTTGCAGCTTATTCGTCACCATCCATAGCTCTGGTTCATCAGTTTTGTTGACAAAGGATCTAGCATTGGTTAGAAAAATACTTGGTAATGCTGGTCTGTGAGGCTGCTTCCATAACTGAGCTAGCAAACCAGCTCTGCATCCCCACTTCTGTTTCCTCTCTCTTCGCTGTCGACGTTGCCTCCCAGGCCCAACAACGATCCATGGAGAGCCTAGCAGTTTTACTGTATCACTTGGTATGAGACTGCTGGAAGTCATTGGTAATATCTAGTCAACTAGAGAATCCAATCTTAGTAACTCCCCAAGGATATAGACCAGATTTTGCCCACTCACTCCATTATAACACCAGGAGCCCAAGGCTGCAGGGTCTATGTAAGCCACCATCTTGGATGGAAAGATAACCTTCATTTATTGTCCCCTGTAAAATCTGAAAAGAGTGTAATATAGTAATAGATGTGGCAAGTGTACACCAAGATATAAACATCTTTAAATATCTGCCTTTATTATTTTTATAAACAACTCAAACATATCAAATACTCTTTCTTCCTCCTATTTTCCTCATAACAACAACCCGTGAGGTGAGTTGAGCTGAGAGAGAGTGACTGGCCAAGGTCATCTAGCTCAGTGGTTGCCAACCAGTGGGCCGTGGACCACTGGTGGTCCATGAGAAAATTTTGGTGTCTGCAGACAAATGTCCCCCCCCAAAGCAATTAATCCAGGCTGCGCGGGAACACAAGGCTTGTGTCACTTGCATTGCGAACAACACAAGGTAGTGAGGGGAGGGGGAAAGGGCAGAGTGGGGGAACTTGCCCAGTGCACTCCACGCGCCTGGCCTGGCCACCGGGCTGCTTCTTTCTGCTTCTTTTTTCTTCTGCTTTTGGCTGCATGCAAGGAAAGTAGCAAAATATCTCTTTCTCTCCCCCAAACTCCACCAGAAATGAGTCTTTGGGACCCTGCAAGGCCTCCTGCTCCAAGAGGCTGCACTGGCAAAGACTAATTTCTGGCAGAGTTTGAGGGAGAGAAAGAAAGACTTCTGCTGCTTTCCTTGCATGAAGCCAAAAGTCTCTCTCTCTCTCTCCTGAGAACGGAGCTGGAGACGGTATCCTGTGATCCCAAATAAAGAACGATCGATTGGTAGGAAAACGGGGTGGGGAATTTTCCTGCAGGCTTTTTTGGGATTTTCCCAGGGTCTCTGGTCCGCAGGATTTAAAATTATGAGTTTGGTGGTCCCTGAGGTCCAAAAGGTTGGTGACCCCTTATCTAGCTGGCATTTATTCCCAAGACAGGACTAGAACTCTCCTGTTTCTAGCTTGGTGCCTAACTAACTAGCCACCACTAGTTAGTTATACTTTTCAAACATAGTTCGTTGAATTTCACAGTTGGTTGGCTTTATGCATTGTGCTTAATCCAAAACTGAACTATATTATGGCAGATCATGATTTGTCAAACAGGCAAACACAGATAGCTTAATTGCCAGTTTCAGATGCATGCTTCTATAACCAAGACCCGTTATTATATTATTATTACAAACTGAGAGACAGTTTGGTCTAGTGTTTTTTTATATTCAAGGATTTTTTTGTTTTATAACATGTAAAAATTCCAATTTTAGTTAAACAGTGTATTGTCTGGGTACAGATAGTTTTAGGAAATAATAATCAAAATGTTTACATCAGTATTCATTACATTAATATTGATTGTAATAGTAATAATAGTAATAATAATAATAATAATAATGTTTACTTAACCACTTACATACCTTTCTTGTATCACTGATCCTTCCCTGTTTCTAGCTCCTGACTTTGTCAGCTAACCATCCATCAAATAGGTCCCAGTCAAAAAAATATTCAGTTTCTTTCTTTTCCTTAATTATAAGTGTTAGCCTATCCATTTCTGCACATTCTAATATTTTTTTTAAATCACATTTTCATCCTTTGGTATCTCTTTACTTTTCCACTGTTGTGCAAATACAATTCTAGCTGCAGTCAATACATGTAAAATCAAATATGCATTCCCTTTATTATAGTTTTCCAGTAAAATGCCCAACAAGAATATCTCTGGTTTCAAATCAATATGCTGTTCTATCATTTTTTTCAGCCATGTATGTATTTTTGTCCAATATTTTTTCGCTTTTTGGCATGTCCACCAAGTTTGGTCTAGTGTTAAGGCACCAAGCTAGAAAGCAAGAGACTGTTGGTTCAAGTCCCACCTTATCCATGAAAGCCAGCTGGGTGACCTTGGGCTAGTCATCCTTTTCAGCTCAACCCATCTCACAGGGTTGTTGTTGTGAGGAAAATAGAAAGAGGAAGGTGTTTGGATATGTTTGCCCCCTTGAATTATTTGTAAAAATAATTTAAGTAGGAGATAGATAGGCAGGCAGCAGACAGACTGAAACTGGATCTGGATGTGGATCTGGATCTAGAACTTCAACCGGAACTGGAATCAGAAGTGGATCTGGAACTGGATCTTCTTTATATTGAATTGTGCCCCGTGGCACTATTTTCCTTCTACTAGCTAATCAGAATAAACAGTTCAATATTGAGATAATAGACAAGCTGATTAGTTCAGATACATTTTTATTTTGTCACAAAAGGGGGAGAAAAACATCGAAAGTTTTCAAAGACTGACCCTGAGTGATTTTTTTTGTTAATGTTCTTCTTAACTTTGGGGGCAGTCAAAGTCAACAGAAGTCACATAAAGAGCCCTTTGGTATGTTTGACTATTGATAAGATGGAACAGAGAGAAAACATGTACATGCTGGATGGACTGCATTCCTTGACTAAAGGTCTGAGGAATATTTCTAGGCAGAGGAAAGGGTTGAAACTTTGTGGTTCTTCCAGAGAGCTTAATAAGACTTGTTTTTGGAGCAGAATACTGCATCTCTTACAGCCTCAAATTCAGCTTATCAATTATCATTGTTCAGAATTGGGGAAAATATTGTTTTCTCCTAGTAGCATAGAATTTACATAGCAGCCCCTAGTTTTAATTTTCTCTAGATTCATAATGACAGCTTATTAAAGGGGCATTTTTGCCTGGCATTCTTAAAAAGTCACAACTTCATAGTGGCTGACTTTCTTGTGGTGTTATTTAAGATGAGGTTCATAAAATGTAATTTACTACATTCATTTACTTGGATCTTTATTCATTGATAGAAAGTGTAACTACCTTAAGCACATGTGCTTTTTAAGTACTCTTCCCCCTTGAAATCAGTAAATATAGCAATGAATGCATAAACAGAAAGGAAAAGAAATAGTAGCCAAGAACTGTCTTCTTAAAGCAGTAAGTCATAGAAAGAATTTATATGGATAAGGAATTATAAGTTGACAGTTTAATTATTGCTCTTTAAAGGAGTGAGCCATTTCCTGGGTACTCTTTTAAGTTTTTAAAAAATAGACAAATTATTGCTAACCTGATATCCTGACTGCTTAGAATTAATGGATCAATCTGGAACATACTGGTATTCAACATCACTGTTGTATATATCAGGCCAAATGCACATCAACATTTAACTTTCTCAAGGCCACTGGATTTCAGTACCAAAGCATAACTGAGGTCATATTCATCTATTGCGATAGTTCAGTAGCAGAGTAATCCTCCATAATGCAAAATGATATTGGTGTTGTTACCATAATGTATCAGGCATGTATTGCATTCACTTCAACAGTGATTCCCAAACAGTCTTAATTGGGAATGCTGGCAATATTTGGTTTGGGGCACCTAATGTATAAATGACATTATATGCAACTGCATTTCATAAAGCTATGGAAATTTGCTTCATAAATACAGATTTGGAAAGAAGAAACTTAATATTTAGTATTAATATTTTAGAGATGCGGTGGCTCAATGGCTAAAATGCTGAGCTTGTCAATCAGAAAGGTCAACAGGTCAATGGTTTGAATCCCTAGCACTGCGTAACGGAGTGAGTTCTCATTACTTGTCTCAGTTTCTGCCAACCTGTTAGTTAGCAATTAATATTTTCCTTGATGCTTATTATATAACAACAGTAAACAATCATTTCATCAAGGACTATTGCATTTGGGACTAAAGAGCTACAAACAGACGCCCTGCCATTCAGAGTTATCTGCCATTTTTGTTTTGTTGCATACTTTTGTATATAACTAAGTTTGTTGCTTAGCCTACTTTGCTACAACACATTTTTCCCAATTAAGCACATCAGCACAACATCTTACATTCCTGTATGCATCAATAGAGACAAGCATGGATGCAGTCTAGAAAATCAGAGGCAATCTGATACACTTTGTCTGAGTGAGTTATCTCCTTCACCCAAAGGCTTGTACAGCTCCATATGTATTTCTGTGGGTATATTGGATTTAGCTTGGGGAAATGGATCATAGACGCTCAGTTTCTGCAATATTTGTAACAATCAGGTGTCATGTATCATCATGTCTCTTTAAAGCTGGGATATGAAAACGCCAATTTACAGGTCTGATCTGACCTGCCAGGCTGAACTGTCTAAATTGGAAAGCTAAACATAGACTCATAGCATCGGAAGAGATAATTTACACCATTGAGGCCAAGCACCTGCCCAATTCAGAAATCTGAAGTAAAATACCTCAGACACCTGGCTGCCTTCCCTCTATTTGAATTCTTCTAACAAAGTGAACTGGGCCCTTCTTGACCTGACCCTCTCTACCCTACCCTCTTCAGCATTTCAACAGCTTAATTCTGTAACTTTTCTATTTAGGGAAATAAAACAGCTTCTAAAAATGACAAAAAATAGTGCTTGCAGGCTGTTTCAGCTCCTCTGCACCTTGCACTTCTCGATTGGAAGCCATTGTCTATTTTGCAAGTTGCCCAGAATCACCTATGTGTGAGTTGGGCAACTATATAAATTTGTTTAATAAATAAAATAAATATTAATATGAGTGCCTGTCAAGGTACTCTGATCTGGCATATTTATGCATGCCCATGCACAGATTAATTGGGGGTAGGGATGATTTCCAAAAGTGATTTTATTTGGAGTTTGCAGTTCTATATGGAGAAGTTCTATATGGAGAAGCAGGATTTCAGAAAATCCTACAGAACCAGAAAAGGAATCCTACAGAGATCCTGTAGGAGCAAAAGCCAGTCTCAAAATGAGAAATAACAGACACAAGATAGATCTAGAGACCAGCTAGAAGAACTCTTGTGGAATAAGTGAATATTGTTATAGCTAAGAAATCAGCCATTGGTTACAGGCTGCAAAAATGGAGGAACAAAGCAGGCTGAATGAACATTGTCTCCGGCAACTGTCTCTGAAGACCACTTTATAAAGCTCTTGGCAGCTGGCTTCTCTCAGGCTTTGCTGTCTCTCATTGTGGTTCTTGTTGCATGGAAGCTTCATCTTACTCAGCTTTGCCCCTGGTGATTCTCATATGTTTAGCCTGGTTTTCCTCCTCTTGGCAGCAGTGACACTGCATGTGGCTCAGAGGTTGGAGCTGAAGAGACTGAAGCTGCTTCAGAGCATCCAGGTTTTTCTATCTCTTCCCTTGTCATCTCTTCCTCCAAGGAATAGCCTAGGGGACGCAGGATTTGAAGTGGGGGAAGATAGCAGTTCACCAGAACATTGTGTTTGTGTGTGTGTATTTCCT
The DNA here is from genome assembly GCA_009733165.1 of Naja naja. Taxonomy (NCBI): domain Eukaryota; kingdom Metazoa; phylum Chordata; class Lepidosauria; order Squamata; family Elapidae; genus Naja; species Naja naja. The sequence continues at coordinate 236,155,636 of CM019148.1, read as the reverse complement.
GTATGTTTATCCCTTGGGGGGGAGATTATCTGCATAATGAATCATTATCCAAAAAAATGATCCAAATGATAAAAGATTATCAGGGGTGAGGTTCAAATTTCTTAACAACTGATTCTATGGGTGTGGCCTAATTTGTGGGTGTGGCTTGGTGGTCATGTGACTGGGTGGGCGTGGTTTGTATGTAAATATTATAAATATTTATCTAAATATTGATTTTTTTATTGAAAAAGAGCAACTTTTACCCAAAAGCAGGCAAAGCAGGCAGGCAGATTGAGTTGCTTACAGAATTACAGATTCACTTGGAGATCTATCTATCTGCAATCTGCTACCTGAGTCTGTCACATAAAATTTGCTTGCAAGCAAACTCACAAAATTAACTCACAACACACCATGTATGTAAATATTGGATTTTTTTATTTAAAAAAGAGCAACTTTTATCCAAAAGCAGGCAAGAAGATTGAGTTACTCACAGAATTACAGATTCACTTGGAGATCTATCTCTGCAATCTGCTACCTGAGTCTGTCACATAAAATTTGCTTGCAAGCAAACTCATAAAATTTGCTACCAAGCAAACTCACAAAATTAACTCACAACACACCATGTATGTAAATATTGAATTTTTATTTAAAAAAAGAGCAACTTTTACCCAAAAGCAGGCAAAGCAGGCAAGGCAGATTGAGTTGCTCACAGAATCACAGATTCACTTAGAAATCTATCTATCTGCAATCGGCTACCTGAGTCTGCACTGAAAAGTAGAAGCTTCAGTCCTAAGGAAGGTTCGGCTCTGCTTTTAGATTAGCTAGAAAGCAAGAAATCCAAGGATTTCCTGCTTTCTAGTTAATCTAAATCTCCCGGCAGAGCAGAACAGCTGATGGTCAGGGGGGGAAAAAAGGAAAAGTAGCAACTTACCAAACCAGGCAAGTTGGATGGCTCACATGCCAGGTAAGGAGTGAGTGGGCAGGGAGGGGCGGGGCCAGCCAGTGGACCGATTTGCTGGTTCTCCGAAGTGCAGACAATCATAACATGCGTGCGTGCAGCATTTGCAAGAAATCATCAGCTGTGCCGCCCGACAGCTGACAAATGCTGCACACGGGTGCGCAGCATTTGAAAATCCTCTTGTTTCCTACTTTTTCAACCTCAGCTGTGCCATGCAAAGTAGCTGAGGAGGGAAATGCAGGGAATAAAGGACAGCCTAAAGCCCGGGCAGGCAGGTGGGCCAAACTCCGAACCGCTTTGGTGTCAGCTGCTCTTCGCAACTACCGGTTCTATAGAACTGGGCCAAACCGGTAGCATCCCACCCCTGAAGATTATCCAAACAGCCCCCTTCCTTAGCATTTCTATTATCTTTGGTAGTTATAGAACTGCATCATTCTTTCCTCTTGTGTATTCTTTCTCCTCATTGAAACAAAATTTTCAAAAGAGAACCATTATATATGCACACTCATACCATATAACTATTTCAGGGCAATCATTTGCAGGTTATTTTATTTAAAGTTGCAGTTGTTCAATGGCAGTGGTTCTGAACCTGTGGTCTGTGGGGGACTGGGATGTCATCACAGGAAACCCACGAAAAAAATGTTCTGATGTAAATCTTGAGTTAAGTCTTGGTGATCCTTGGCTACAAAAGGTATTTAGAGGGGGTCCATGCTGAAGAAAAGTTTGAGAACCACTGGCTTAAGTGCTTTAATGTCAGATAACGCTGTGCTTTGATGGATACATTTTGAGTTGATTTGAAAGGGTTAAGATCAATACTTCACCTCCCTACTGTTCTCCTCCCCTCCCCTTTGCCTCTTCTGATATCTTTTGTTTTTTTTCTTTCTTCCCCTTTTTCCCAGCTGTGGACATGGATGGAAGACCTGCAGAAGGAGCTCTTGGAAGACGTTTGTGCTGACTCTGTTGATGCCGTTCAGGAACTCATAAAGCAGTTCCAGCAGCAGCAAACAGCTACTCTGGATGCCACTCTCAATGTCATCAAAGAAGGGGAAGATCTAATCCAGCAGCTCAGGTGAGCTCCTTGGGCACATCAGGACTCACCTTAGAATTCCATGTGGAAATTAGTGCTTCTCATTATTCAGAATCCTATTGCTGTTTACTTTGGCATGGCTCACCTGTTTTATTATTGCTGGAAAGCTGCCTTGATTCGCCTGGCAGAAGGGACACAGAAGTACCTGTAATCATTAAATAATTTTTAAGTGCATCATTTCACTGAAACTATAAGGGATAATTTGTGGAGATGAATAATAAGTATTCTCAGTTCACCTGGACCACTGCGTGTAATGGATGAGGAGAGCTGCAGGTGTACTAAACTGACTATGATTAAATGGTACTGCCTAAATATGCTTAAAGTGGAAATTTGGGGAACATTATTAAATTGTTATAAATGGAGGCTTTGTGGTTTAAATACTTACTCCTGCTAAGCAATGTCTGGAATCCACTAAATAAAACATATGCCTTTAATATATCATTACCATTTTTTCACCTGAAGAGCTTTCAGTGTAGTAAGATCCCTATGGCACCATAAAGATTTCAAGCTTTCATCCGATACTTACTATTTCCAATTGTACTGGCTTTATGTAAGTGCAATTTACAGCGTGTGCCTAAAAAGTGACTATATGGAATATATAGGTTTCTACAAACACCTATAGTTGGGTTGAGATATTGAAGTCCCAAGGTTTGTGACTTTCTATAAGTAGTCTTTGACTTAACAACCATAACAGAGTTTCTGTTGCTAAGCCCGGTGGTTAAGTGGGTTGTGTCTGATTTTACAATCTTTTTGCTACAGTTGTCAAATGAATTATACAGTTCTTAAACAAATCCAGCTTCCTCCATTCCTCCATGACTTTGCCTGCCATCTGGGAAGGTTGCAGCTGACAACCACTGTAAATACATGTTGGTTGTCAAGCACCCAAATTTTTATCACATGACTGAGGCGATGCTGTGATGGTTGTAAGTGCAGGGACCAATCACAAGTTCACCTTTTTCCAGTGTCATTGTAACTTTGAAGGGATAGCAATAGCACTTAGATTTATATACCGCTTTACAGTCCTCTCTAAGCGGTTTACAGAGCCAGCACATTGTCCCCAACAATCTGGATTTTCATTTTATCCACCTCGGAAGGATGGAAGGCTGAGTCAACCTTGAGCCATTCAGAATCGAACTCCTGGAGTGAGCAGTGAATTAACCAGCAGTACTGCATTCTAACCACTGTACCACTGATGCTAAACAAATGATCCTAAACTAGGGACTACCTGTAGAGGCTTTATTCAGTTGGGCTTAATAGCGTTTAATTAGAAATGCTCTGGAAACAATTTGTTTCTTTTTCAAAAAGCCGATCACCCATTTTGTCAGTTTGGCAGAAGAATCTATTAAGATGAATCATATTCACTATTATAAAGAAAATTCTGTTTATATATGTGTGTGTGAGTGTGTGAGTGTGTTTTCGTAGATTTTCACGGGTACAGGTATGCAGATCTTGGTGTGTTTGGGTCTTTTCCCATGTAAGATTGAGAGTATCTTGGCGATGTTTCGATGAGTTCCCACTCGCCATCTTCAGGCTGGTGCTTTCGGCTTCGTGCTTGTGCGAGCAAAGTGAGATCGGAGCTGCTGTCTCTCTATAAATACTGGTGGGGAGGTGTGGTGTGCTGGCTCTGTTGTAAGCGGATTGGTTGGCTGTGTTGTTACTTCTTGATTGGTTGATGGAGTTGATGTTTGCCGATTGGTTGGCTTTTTCGTAAGACCCTGTGTGGTTGAAGTACTGGCTGTGTGTCTATCAGCCTTTTGTGTTGTAATGACCTGGGTAATGGGCTGTGTGATGACCTTCTGAGTTCTATTGTTACAGCACAAGACCCAGGATATCACAACAATAGAATTCAGAAGGTCATCACACAGTCCATTACCCAGGTCGTTACAACACAAAAGGCTGATAGACACACATCCAGTACCTCAGCCACACAGGTTCTTACGAAAAAGCCAACCAATCGGCAAACATCAACTCCATCAACCATTGTTACAGCACAAGACCCAGGATGTCACAACAATAGAATTCAGAAGGTCATCACACAGCCCATTACCCAGGTCGTTACAACACAAAAGGCTGATAGACACACAGCCAGTACTTCAGCCACACAGGTTCTTACGAAAAAGCCAACCAATTGGCAAACATCAACTCCATCAACCAATCAAGAAGTAACAACACAGCCAACCAACCCGCTTACAACAGAGCCAGCACACCACACCTCCCCACCAGTATTTATAGAGAGATGGCAGCTCCGATCACACTCTACTTGTACAAGCACGAAGCCCAAAGCACCAGCCTGAAGATGGCGAGTGGGACCTCATCGAAATGTCACCAACATCCTCTCAATCTTACACGGGAAAAGACCCAAACACACCAAGACCTGCATACATACATACATACATACATACATACATACACACACACACACACATACATACATATATATTTGTATACAGATCTTTCAGCTTTAAACATTTATTGCATTTCAGTACCATTGCATTTTTACTGAGCACTACAGTAGAAGTGAAATAGAATGTATAGGATTGGAATTGTTGTTCTATTAAAAGGTTAGACAGAACTCTTGATTTCTCTCCCACAGTACGGGCAATTCTCAGTGAGAAAGCAGAACATAGCAAAAGGTTAAACCCTCCAGATCATACTTCTGATCTGAATCTCTTTTACCCACCATGATTTGGTGTCTGGTTTGCTTCATTTTGCTTTGCTTTGGTTTCATGGAGATGTGTTTATGAAGGCAATGATTTTTTTATTAGCTCATTGTATATTGTGTTGGAATAAATGTTTCTTCCTAATTAGCTAAAATATAGTAAAAACTTGCTTTGACTTTTTTCAACATGTATTTGTGATTGCTTTTTCCCAGTCTTTTCTTGTTCTTTATTCCCCTCAAACAATCTAAATCTCCCACATAATGGGATGTGTAGATAATGAAACCCAGTCACACATTGGGTAACTTATTTTTTTTCTGAATTGTACTTCCTCAGGAACAGCATATTCCTCTGACTAACATGATGGTGTTATCATTTACAGGGAATTTGTGGAGTGCTCCTTAATAGATCTGAATAAATGGGGAGAAAATCCCTAATCCCTTGATAATGTTTTACTTATAGTTGTATTCTACTTACAGTTGCATTAGTAGGTAGGTAGGAAAGTGTTAGGTAGATAGGTAATAGATAATTAGTAGATACTAGAGAACCTATGGTGATTAGTGCTACCATAGCTGGACTATGGCAATTCAGATGATCATCAGATCATAGCAAAACCTTTCCCTTTTTCTTATTCCCTAGTATTCATCTGAATTTTTGCAGATATGGTAGCACTAACTGAGTATCCCACATCATATAAAACAAAGTAAGCCATATTCCCTCCAGTACACTAAACTGGTTCTCATGTAAAGTCAGTTGGGTGACTTTGGGCTAGTTCCTGTCTATCAGCCCTAGGAAGAAGGCAGTGGCTTCTTCCAAAATCTTGCCCCAAAAAAATTACAAAGATGTGTCCAGGCAGTTGCCAGGGGTCATGACTGGCTCAAAAGTACAGAAAAAGAAGCACTCTTCTTAAATTGGTACCAAGAAAAAACAGGAGAAAGTGGAAGGTAGCTAATGTCACCCCTTCCAGGTTGACTGGCAGGACACATGACTGGATGAGATTATTCTACTTTACTGTAAGGCTACAATAAAAGAAACTTGCACGTCTGAAGGTACAAATCTCCCACCATCACTTTTAACTGCCTCATCAATTAGGGTCAGGGGGTGGGCTGTTGGGGGTTCGCAGGGGTTCGGGAGAGCCCCTAGCTAAGATTCTGTGCAGTTTGGAAAACCCCCAAATCCCACTCCTGACTGTCCCCACGCAGCCCGTTTTGGATGCAGGGAGGGCGAAAAACAGGTCTCCCAGAAGTTCGGGAAGGCTGGAAATGGGCCTGTTTCCGGCTTCCAGAGAGCCCCCAGAGCCTGGGGGAGGCCATTTTTGCCCCCCCAGAGGCTTGAGGAAAACCTCCTCAAAATGCCCCCCTGCTGTGGTTCAGGAAGCTGACTAGGCCATGCCCACCATGGCCACGCCCACTCAGCAACTGGGTAGAGAACCTTTGCTAAAATTTTTGAAGCCCACTCCTGATTAGGGTGGATCCTTCCTAAGAGTCTTCCTCTGATTATTAAGCTACTGGGGGCTCTACTCTCTCTTGTCTGATCCTAGGCAGCGTCTCTTCCTCTCCTCCCATAAGGTCATTCTCACATAACATAGAGGTAAAGATCTGGGAGTATTAAGTTACAGAGAGAAAAATAAGCTGGGGCGGGAAAGGGATGCAGACTTAAAAGTGATTCTTCATCTAAGGTAACATGTAGGGTTTCTCCAGTTTTCACCCATTTTTTACAAAATCTTTACTAAGGAATCTCTAATGAATGAATCTTGAAAGCTTGCGTAACTGATTAATTTTGTGGTGCTAAATAAAAAAACATCGCTTGACTATAGATCAAGAAATCCCACCTTGCCCCAATAACATACAGTTAATAGGAATACATGTTATATAAATATTTGTATGAATTCCACTACTGTTTCACACAGTGTAATATTTTGCTTAAGGGGAAGGATTTTTAAGTAGACCAAATATTGGTAAGGAACTAGAATGTCATGAAATAAAATGAAAAGGAGACAGAGCCCCGGAAGGGATTTGTATGCCATTGGTATAGTTTTCTTCTTTTCCTTTGCAATTTCTCAGTGCCTTTATCAACACTGGGTTTCTAACCATTTGTTTTGACTTTACCACAGAGATTCAGCGGTCTCTAACAATAAAACACCACATAATAGTTCCATCAGCCACATTGAATCTGTCCTCCAGCAGCTTGATGAAGCTCAGGTGCAGATGGAAGAGCTCTTCCATGAGAGAAAAATTAAGCTGGATATCTTTCTTCAGCTCCGGATTTTTGAACAGTACACTATTGAGGTAAGAATTGCATTGGCCATTCCAAAATGGAAGAGACTCCTATGGAATGGGAACAGGTCTTATTTGATAAAATGACTTCTTAGGAATCAACAGATCGGTAATATTTTCAAATGTCTTGCAGCCTTTTTATCTAATTAATCAAGGATCCCTATATTCTACAGCACACTTAAGCACACTTAATGGAATATGACTATGAAAAGTAGAGGCATAGGATCTTTTTCTGTCAGAAATAATGGCACAATTTATATCGGTAAGCATAGGTGATTGCAGAATGGTGATTCATACCGGCTTTCAGAACGCAAGACAGAAAATATTACCCAGGCAAATACTATTAGCTCCAAGCAAAATGCAGGTGCATACAATAATCTGCAAACAAAATGATAAGTTTTCAGCTCAATGCAGTATTGCTAGGATTAGAATTTGGACAGAGTTTTAGAACTCCATAGACCTTGCAGTGATCTCTCACAGTGGGCATGATGGTTTATAGGCTGAAGTTTATTCCCTAAAGGAAATATATTGATTAACATATTCAAAAAAAACATTTTAGTCCTTGGAATCATAATTTCTGTAGGTCTAAAAGGTGGAAGTGCATGGTCGGCATCTCTCTTTATTACAAGATAAATAGTTTTCATTTTGTTTCATTTTGTATATTGTTGGAACACAAGATAGCTAGAAAATTTGGAATACTGATGGAATAATGTCTGAGGAAGGCTTCACAATTCCAGTAATTCACATGACCATCAAAGGAAACCCTTCTATCAACATTAGATCATTAGATCTAAATTTATCCGTCTGTAGCACTAAGTCTGATGAGAACGTACCACCTCCAGAATCAAAGACAGCATGTTCTGAATACCAGCTGCTAGGGAAACTGCATTGGGAAAGGCCTGTTCCCCTCCAATTCACTTCTACAAGGCATTTATTGAGGCCAAATTAATATGAATAAGCATTCTGGCATGAAGTATAATAGTTACTCTTCTATATAGAAAAATACTGAATTCAGTTGAATTTAACTTTTAAATAAAGAGATGCAAGGTTGGGTTTCTGTGAATTTAGCTATTATGCTTTGTAAAACACTGGTAGTCCATGACTTACAATCATTTGTTCAAAGTTACAAGGCACTTTTAAAAGTTGTAGATGGTCATAAGTGTGACCATTTTTCACACTTACAACTATTGCAGCATCCCCATGTGATCAAAAGTCAGATGCTTGGCAACTGGTTCATGTTTAAGAATGGTTGCAGTGTCCCAGGGTCATGTGATCAGCTTTTCTGACCTTCTGATAGGCAAAGTCAATGGGGAAGCCAGATTCAGTTAGCAACCATGTTACTAACCTGACTGCAGTGATTCACTTAACGATTGTGGCAAGGATGGTCGTAAAATGGAGAAAAATTCACTAAACATATATCTCACTTAGCAACAGAAATGTTGGGCTCAATTGTGATTGTAAGTCAAGGACTGCATCTATGGTTTGTGATTCTATATAACACAAACCCATTAAACTACAATTGTTCAACAAACTTTGGTAAAGTAACAATGGTTTAGTAGACTGATTAACCTACCCAATGTTGATTCACCCAATGTCAGTTGCAGGCATGAGATAGATATTGGTGGTTTTGTTTCTTCTGTGGCACTGTTATTCCTATTGCATAGTTGATATTTTTTATAATATTCTAAGCCCTGTAGGGAATTTTAAATTTAAAATAGGGATACAAATACTTTAAATCAGTAATTTCAAAAACACTGGCATGCTTGAAAAGGCAGCTCTTTTCATTTTTTTTAAATCAAATGCTTTTGAAAAAACAAACATTAAGCTTAAGGAAGCGTAAGCAATCTCATGGGTAGTTAATTTGTTCTAATTTGGGCATGTCTAACGATCTCTAACTTGAAGATTTCCTTTAAGCATTCATAATTTTCAGTCTAAAATGATTTTCTAAGTTTTCACAGTAATGAACCTCTTTACAAACAACACATAATTAAAGCACTTCTCAATTTCACTGTATCTTATGCGATGATAATTTTAAAATTTCTGGAATGTAATTAGGTTTATTCTCTTCTGTGGTTACATACTCTATTGGTAACCTTAATTTTAATTATTTTGCCTGCTTATGCTGCATTGTTGTTGGTTTTTTTTACTTTGAAGGTGACCGCTGAATTGGATGCCTGGAATGAGGATTTGCTACGTCAAATGAATGATTTCAACACCGAGGATCTCACTTTGGCTGAACAGCGTCTGCAGCGGCATACAGAGAGGAAGATGGCTATGAACAATATGACTTTTGAGGTCATTCAGCAAGGACAAGATTTGCACCAGTACATCATGGAAGTGCAAGCTTCAGGTAAGTGGAAGAGATAAATTTGTCTTCACAGAAATGTAGTACAGTTTGACCAGAGATGTCTATCAGGAACAACTACAAAGGAAATTAAATTAAAAAATCATTTGATTTTCCCATACTGCAATAAAAGCTTTCCTACATCCAGATAGAAACTTACTTAATCTCTTAATCTCTTAAACTTACTTAATTTAAAAAAAAATCTGATGAAAAAGGAATCAGAACCACATCAAATATTTTGCCCTTTCCATTTTGAATCCTGTTCTTTGAAATCTGAAATTTTGGTGTTTTATCTACTAGAGGCAATCTTGGGGTATTAAAATTACCAAAAAAAATGACCTGAACCCATGTTTTGTAATGCCATCGACCAAAGTAATTATAAAAAAAAACCTAGTTCTATGAGCACAGTAACAAAATTCTGTAGGTGGGGCAAAAGGCACATGACTTCTGTCTCTTCACATAAAGGATTTTGATCTAATTTGGCTTGAAATAGCAATAGCACTTAGACTTATATGTCACTTCACAGTGCTTTACAGCCCTCACTAAGCAGTTTACAGAGTCTGCATAATGCCCCCAACAATCTGGGTCCTCATTTTACTGACCTCAGAAGGATGGAAGATTGAGACAACCTTGAGCCAGTAGGGTTGAATTGCTTGCAGTCGGCAGAAATAGCCTGCAATACTGCATTCTAACCACTGCGCCACCACAGGTCTCTATCTTCGATGTACTTGCAGTCATAGTTTGCAATCGCTAACACAACTGGTAAGTATTTCAAACATTAAGTGTCTTCGGGCATAGATCTTTTTAGCTCACATGTGTTTAAGTTTTGTTCTTTGTATCACTGTTAGAATTTATTTTATCACATGACCAGTGAATCTATTGTTAGACTTCTTCCTAGCAAGCTGGACAGATCTGATTTGTTGTGTGAAACTGAAGAAGTCACTGCAAATGAACTGCAACAACTTGTTTATCAAATATGCAATAATGCTTAAATGCATCTTTTTCTATGTATGTAAAGGACTCCAAGCAACTATCCTTTGGTTAAGGGAAGAATAGTTTCCATCTCTATCAGTGATGGCCAAATCTCATACCAAGCTGTTTGCTTTTATTTGTGAGAGAATAGAACTACAACATCTGTTAGCTTTGGTTTTTTGCATTCTCTCATACAATGCATACCTTCTTTTTATTGGATAAAAAACTTCCAACTTTTAACTGAAGTATTAAACTCTACCTCTGAACTTAAGAAAATTACCATCATTTTCAGTCAGAAAATTGCCACACTTTCACGTTTCCCCCTTCTCTTCTGCCCAAGAGAACTCTGCTCACTTAATTTTATCACCTTTGTAATTTTAAGTCTTCCAATAACAATCTTTGTCCATGTTATTCAGTATATAGTATCTTGGCTTTTGAAGGTATGGGGAGGGAAAAAGAAAAAAAATCATAATAGGAAAGTATGAAAAGAAGGTACTTCCTGCAGATGTATCTTATAAGGAGAAACGTAATTGTGATTTACACCATATAGATTTTAATACTGAATTTTGAGATAAATAATATTGATCAGAAAACCAAAGGCATCAGTTTTATCAGTGCAATCTCATCTATCATTTATCAATCTTCTATCCTCTGCGACATGGTGATCATCATGCTTCTTACCTAATTATCTACATATATATTTAAGTTTAAACTGCTTGTCACCTCTAAATACAATACTGGTCAGATTTCCAAAATTCTGCTTAATGCCCATAGGAATTTCCCCTGTCTGAAATGTGATTTGTTTTTAATGAATACTAAGAAAATTAAACCGTTCAATGTTATGATAGCAATATTGGTAGTCCTCATTTATTCTGACTAGTTGGACCCGGAAACAGTAATTAAGTAATGAAATCATAAGTTTAAAAAACCATACAAACACAGCACTTAGTGATAGCATTTCCAGAAGTCCCAGTTGCCATCATTAAGCAAGGACCATGCGGGTTGTTAAGTGAGAATTTCACATTTCTGCAACTTCCAACTTCCTGCCAGCTTCCCCTTTGACTTATTGTGGAAGGGAAGGTTGCAAATCCAGATCATGTGACTGCAGACACAGTGATAACCATAAGTACGTGGTCCAGTCTTAACTATAATTTATTCAGTGTTGTTTTAGGTTGAAACAGTCACTGAAGAACTGGTCATTAAACAAGAGTACTTCTTTTCAAATGGAGTTGATTGCGAACAGATTCTACAAACAATATGTCCTTATATGTTTAGTCAAATAGCTAAAGCAAACATTCCCTTCATCTCTGAAGAAGTAGATGACTTTAAGTGTCTGCTTTGAGATGCTCAAACAAATCTGAAAAGATTACCGGTTTGGAATAGCAGTAATGTACAATATTGAATTTTCTAATAGCCATAATTAAGTTCAGGCATGAATCACTCTGTATGCGTGTATGGGTGTGCATTTCTTTTTTCTTTTCTTATTTAACATCATTGTTCCCATAAGTAAAATTGAAGTACTAAAGTACTGAGATACATCGGCTACATTTTCAAATGAATAAATGAAGTAGTAAGTAGATACAAAGAATATTGCTTGAGCATTCTAATGCCACAATTCAAATCTAATTATTAAAACAACTCGCTCAGAATGCAGTGCTTCACCAAGAACAAACTGCAGAGAAGAAAAGGGTATGACTAACTATGGTGCTCCCAGGCTTAACAGGTTATCTTTTCATTTGCTAAAAATGAAGTGCTTTACTTTTGTTTACTTTTTTCTTTCCATTCTTTCCATCTTAACTCAGGAGAACTAGTGGGGTAGTTACAATGAACTAAGGTCTTGTTTGTGTTCTTTATATCTGTATGAAGAAATACTTTCTCACTTTGATTCAATAGGCCGTTCTTTCCAGTTGCAAATTGTTATTTCTAATAGCTGTGCCCAAGAAAGAATGAAACGAGGAGAATAATATTGATTTATGAACATGTATCCTATGCAGACACTAACTTCAACAAAATCACAGGAAATGCTAGATTAAGAGCAGCTAAGAATATGTTTTCCAATACTCTTATCAACTGTATGAGTTCAATCTAAAGTAATTTACCTTCAACTAAAGTCCAATATTATTATAGGTCACATCAGCTGGACTCCCCTTCCCTCCCCAAAAAGGGAGCAATAAGCAGTTTGTCTGGGTTTTTTCCCCCCATCTGAGGATGTTTATTCTATTCCAGGCATTGAACTAATCTGTGAAAAGGACATCGATCTAGCAATCCAAGTGCAAGAGCTGCTGGAATTCCTTCATGAGAAACAGCACGAGTTGGAGCTGAATGCTGACCAGACGCACAAACGGCTCGAGCAGTGCCTTCAGCTTCGGCACCTGCAGGCAGAGGTTAAGCAGGTGAGGGGTTTCACCATTGTTCTGCTTCTTTGCTTATATGATCAAGATGGCTGTTAAAACCTCCTGCTCCTACCATTCAAAATCTGGTAGCTGCTGAAAATTCACATCTGCAACAGTACAGGTGGCTCAAGTGAACCATGTGACTGACAGAGAGAGAGGGAGGGGCGGTGAAGACCACTGATTGCTGCCACCTCATTTAGAGAAAGTCCTCTCATGCAGCAATGCCACGGTTACTCTCATTCCAACTGTCCCTGCCCAGCACACAGCGGCAGGTGGGGTGGCAGTGGGGGGGGTATAAATGGTGCTGTTGTTGTTGGTGGTAATGGTCACGGGCCTTCACAACAGTCCAAGATTCTCATGTGGCTCCTTTGGAAAATTAATTGCCCATTTCTGCTCTATTTTCTCAATGTTCCATTGTAAAAAAACCCAACTAATTCATCTCATATTGTATCATGTATTCACATGAATAAAGTGATACACATTCAAAACAGACAGAATGAAAAAAAATCCCCAAACTATCATCATTTTCATTCCTTTTTAAGGTATAGTAGGATATGTTCTTTTTCTGTTTTGATCAAAGCCATTGATTTGGATCAAGAATTGATAAAAATATTTGGGGAGGTGTTTTTATGTGTGGAGGAAGTGTTCATGTAAATGTTAATGCTACTTGTATTCAAAGATATACAAGTCTGGAACATTTCACTACTGATAAAAGTCTGTGCAGGAAGAAACCATAATCTTTTTTAATGGTACAGAAAACATTTATTTGATTTGCATGAAGCATAAAGCAAGGAAACACTGATGTAAAAATATCTAAGGTTTGATTCATGCATTATTGTTGACCCAAGGGACAATAATTCTACTCATTTAAAAAAAAACATCTTGTGAGATGAATATTTCATGTTGAGGCAAGAACATGAAATATAAATTAACAAGAAAAATGGGTGTATATATGATTCCATTGACTGTTTAGGCCAGGAGAGTGGTGATGTGAGGTATCAAGTTTATTGGTCTCTAATATATTCAAAATATGGAAGTAAAAGGACCTTGATTGCTTTACCATTTGCTCAATCTACATTTAGCTGCTGCAGGTCAGCAATCTATCTGCTTTACAATTCTATTCAACCACTTTCATCAAAGGAAGAGTATGATTATATCCGCAAGGTCTATAAATATTGGAATACAGTGTGAGGGCTCTAAAAAATTAGTTCCTTGCTCTTAAAAATGAGTTTCAAGCTATCACGTGAAGATAGAAAGTTGGAAACTACAAGAACATCTTTATTTCTTATATTTTAAAACTTATGACAAATCCCTCATTCATCCAGAGCTCAAAATAGTCAATTAGGCTCAATATTGAAAATATTTATAGGATCGAACCAATTTTTTTTTGCCTGCCATTGTTACCAGATAGTTTCAGAATCTGCCATAGCATATCATGATTTAAAAATTAACTCACTGGAAGCAAAAATAAAGATGGAATCAAAAGGAAAGAAATACTCAAATAAATCAGCAACCACCAATATTGTTTTAGATTATGATATATGGGGATATGATATAATCAATATATGATTCCTGCTAAAAAATAATGTGAACCAACTGAAGATTCCAGTGTTCAACATCATATTGAAGGAATTAATGTTTATTATATGGTTCTTATGGAAATAGGTCATTCTTCCTTGAATTTACAACTTTTAAAGGTCCCTTTTTAAATGTTCCAATTTCATTTTTACATCTATTTAGGAATGCGCCCTCTCATTCTGTCTCTAACATGTTTTTATCTCTAATGTTCTTCTCATTTTTAAAGGTTATCTATGTAGTAGTTACTCAATGAATATTACATTTTAATATTAATTTTAATTATATCACACCAATAGCCAAAAGAGCAGAGTAAGTAGCATTGGTTTAGAAGTGAACATTTAAACCTAGTTCAAGAGAGTATCTGTATAATGGTACATGGGAATGACCTTGAGAGACAGAAGATGTTGCCTAGGGTGATCAGATAAAAGGCAGAGGAAGGGGGAGCCTCCAGCTGCCTAACAGGCAGAGAAAGAAACTTAGAAAAGATCCCTCCCAATTTTAGCAGACTCTTAAAAAAAACAGTGGAAGATTTGTACTTTCAGATTTGCAAGATTATCTTAATGGAGCCTTACAATAAAGTAGAATTAGCTCACCTGGTCTGTTTCCTTTCTGGTCTACCTGGGAAGGCTGACAACCTGTGATTCATTAATTTCTTTAAAAGTATGTATGAGCCTTTTTCATTCAGGTAGTTTTCAGGAAGTCTGTAGCAAGATCTTATTTGTTCAGATCCATATTTTAAAAGTCAATGGCTTATTAAGTTGTGAATTATTGCAGCAATAGCTTTCCTTGGAAGCAGCTGGATTTAAATATATCATGGCCCTGTCATACTGTGGTAGGTATTGGCTAAATTTGGCTTCCTGAAGAATGAGTCATAAGTAACATCATTTAGTAAAATTGGAATCTGTATTGATTTTGGCTTGCTCTTCATTTTCAGTAGAGAGCCAAGTGTACTTTACTTTCACTTTGGAACAGTTGAGGCAACAAATGGTCTTAAATTTATTACCAAGTAACTCTTGCTCTTAGAAGCCAAGGTAAAGTAGACTGCCACCAAACAGTTCATGGTGCTAACCTTACTTAACTTTTGCTGATGCAGTACAAAGTCTGGAGCATTCTAGAAAGCTGACATATGGTTGCACTTCAGGACAATGGAAATTCTAAATTGTTTAAATTTTAAATTTTCTAAATTTTAAAATTCTAAACCCTCCCCCTATTCTCATTTAATAAAGTTTTCTGTTTTATGTACTGTATAAATTTCAATGCCAAGGTAGTAAATTTAAAGTTTAAAAAGGCACTGCAAATGTTTAGAATATCAAAAGATAAATGATTGCTTTTTCACAGTTCTTTATGCTAAAGAATTGAAAGAATTGTTACGATATTGACAAAATAACGGCAGGAGTTAGAACGCTTGTAATTATTTCCAGGGTATAAATAATTATAAGGGTTACTTTAAGTTTACTTAGTGGATTTGAGGCAGAAGCATCCTTGATGTGTAGACAGCAAGATCTGGAGAAGGTGAGGTTTTGTCTCCCTTGGGGAAGATATAAAACATGACAGCTCTTGACATCCAGGTGGGCCAAAATCTCCCTCTTGTTAAGGTTGAGGAGGAGCTGGTTCCTCCCCATCCAGATCTTCACAGCCTCGTCTAGCTGGAGGAGGAGAAAGGAGGAAGAAGAGGGTGACAGGGAAGTTGTTCTCGGGGAAGTAGCAGATGAGCCACCGCGAGGCTCCAGGGCAAGCTCTGGGAGACACATGCTTGGTTTCTGGCAGTTCAGGGAGGCAAGGTAGGGCGTTGAGTTGTCCCCACATCCAGTTGGCCAGAGTGATTTGTTCCATGCTGACCTGTCCATGCCTACTTGGCTGCATTGAGTCATCTGCGCCAAGTTATCTCCTCCAACCTCTTCATGCCCATTCCTCTGTGCCCGTCCGGCCATGCACACCCAGTCACACTGACCCAGCCACACTCACCTGGCCGTGCTCACCCACCCATGCCAAACTGGCTGCTGTGAGTCATCTCATTCCACCAGACTTATTTGGTCTCGCCCAGGGACATAATATACAGTTGGATTTCAAAGGGAATTTGTGGTTGTTTTCTTAGCATCTGGTTCAACTGAGGCTGTAGTTGCTGCTTGAAGCCTTGGACAGACTCCTGTTGCTTGTAGATCCCAGAGGAAACCTCCCTCACACTTTTTAGAGAAGTTCTGGGATATGAAGTGGCAGAAAAGATACTTAGATGTAAAATAAAAAGTTGTCTGAAGATGTGGCCTTTGTTAGTCATTGCTGGGTAGCAATAATAGTTAAATCATTAAATGTAACTATTAATTAATTTCCACGCTCTTACTTCATCAACAGATGGATTTTGGATGAGTATCAAATAACAGTTGAACTGTTTTTTGGTGAAACAATAATTTTTTACAAACATGAAAACAATAAAGGAAAAAAAAAGTTGATGGTATCTTGTTTCTAGCCATGTCAAATATTTCAAGGAGCTGCAGGCAAATGTATCTGGAAAATGGAAGTATTTTTCAGGAAAATAGTTGCATGAAACAAACCACTTAACATTGGCAAGTCTGGTGCCTTTGTCTCTTTTAGATAACATGCAATTTTAGGAGCTTATTAAGTAAATTTAACTAGCTGCACATCATATATCTCCTATGTTTCTATTTATTTTTTGATCCAATATACTCAGTAAAAATTGTGTAATGTACATATTATAGATATTTAGTGAAGGACTATTTGTACTTTATTTACAGTATTTCATATATGGGTTTTGTTTCTTTGTAACACAAGGCACTAAATTATTTTGTCTCATTGAATTAGATACAGAGTAATCAAATCAAACCAAATGTTTATGATAGTCATAGACTCGCATATCCAGAGTAAGTTAGTTATACTTAGTCTACATCTAACCAATCCCTTTTATTTAATTATAATTAATTTTTCAAACTAAATCTAATTAGAACTAAATGCATCATCTGATGCATAGTATCTCTCGGGGCAAGGTCAAATGGTGAAAAAGACCTGAAGGCCTGAATCTTGAAGAACAAAATTTATCCAAACCAGAAAAATCAACTTTGTTATATACCACATCTCCAGTTTGTCTGGATATTGTCTCACCTTCCTCATCTACCCCAAAACTGGTTCCAGATACAGATTTAAGAATTCTTAGTAAAGTAGATCAGTATGATATCTGGGTGCTGGGGACACTACAATCCTCGTGCAACCCACCTCAGCTATTTCATGAAGTTAAAAAGTTGTTATCTCAAAATGTCTGTTTTTCCCTGCTAGGTCCTTGGCTGGATCCGTAATGGAGAATCAATGCTCAATGCCAGTCTTGTCAACGCAAGTTCCTTGTCGGAGGCTGAGCAGCTCCAGAGAGAGCATGAGCAGTTTCAGCTGGCCATAGAGGTAATGTGTACTGTGCACATTGGCTTTTCTTATGTAAACTGCAAAGATAATCTAAATGGTGTTCAGAGAATAAGAGAAGAAATAATTTTCAATAAACAGTTAATAGCAATAGCACTTAGACGTATATACCGCTTCACAGAGCTTTATAGCCCTCTCTAAGCAGTTTACAGAGTCAGCATATTGCCCCCAACAATCTGGGTCCTCATTTTACCCACCTTGGAAAGATGGAAGGCTGAGTCAACCCTGAGTTTGGTGAGATCTGAACTGCCAAATTGCAGGTAGGCAGCAGAAGTAGCCTGCAATACTGCACTCTAACTATTGCACCATTGGCTCAAACTTTCCTATTAACTAAAATTAACCTGTATGTGTGTATGGCAGGTAGCTCTCTTTTAGCAACTGCAGTTGAAACTGGTGATTAAGTCATTAAGCAAAGCAATTGCTAAATGAAACCACAACTGTGCTTATGATTCTTCTTTGGCTTTACTTTGCTTTACAGACCTACGAAGGTCATAAATGTGAGGATTGGTCGCAAAGTTAATTTTTATCAACATGGTAACTGCAGATGGTTGCTGTATGAGGCAGTTGCTGTTTTAAGCACAGAAAGTTTTGAAGTAGCAATGGCTTACCCCCCCCCCGCTAATCTTCCTGCCCCAGATAAAATAATAAATAAATACATATTTTATTGATTGGTTTGATTCTCCACTCAAGATGTGTAATCTGATGCAGTCAAGACCAACATGGTTTCTGTATAAAAATGCATATGCATATTGTTCACCAAATAGCAAAGGTTACTACAGTAGTCCATATACAAATTAATACCAGAAAAATCTATCTCTAGGGAGGTAAATAAAAGGAAAGGATTGCTTTTTATTGTAATCTCCATTGTATTGCAGTAGTATGCATTTTTCTGGGGATCCTCAGTATATCTAAGTCCTAATGTTTATTCTATCACTTATTTAAATGAGGTGACTAGTTTGATTTATGGTATTTTACAATATTGTATTAGGGAAAAATAGCTTTTCTGGAAACAGCTGCAATTCGTTTATTTCTTATCTATCTCTTTCCACCTTCAAGAAGCTTAGGGAACTATGGATAGCAGACTTTTTTTATCTCCAAAATAATCAGAGGAGATAGGTCAGAAAGGAGACAGTGATTGGCCCAACTAAGAGGATGACTTCAGTTCTAATTTGTTAAGCCACTGAGGATACACAATATGTGTTAGATGAGCAGATGAGTTACTGTATCACAAAGTTAGCATACCTATATATTCTAGGAATAACAGCTGGGATTTGCATCACATTTTACTTCCTATAAATATTATTTTCCCCAAGTGTTGGCTTAAGGATTAAATTGTGGATAATTAGAGATTGCTTAGGGATTAATTTTGTTATAGGAAATTCACAATTGCTTTTAGGGTCACTTGTGAAAATTGCCTAAGTAGAATAACAGAAAATGATAACTATACTCTGTGTCTTGATTCAGAATCAGAATTTTCTTGGTATTTGACTATTGTAGGTATTTCCAGACATCCATTTACCCAATATTTTAATAAGTTGTGTGTGTGTGTGTGTTTGTTTGTTTACAAATGTTGTCATGCTGGAAAGCCCTGAAAGGAAGGGAAGGGTTTATCCATCCATTGAGGAAATTCTTTATCATTCAGTACATCTTGGCAGCATTAATAAACCACTTCTTTGGAGCAAGATATTTATTTCCTATTTGTATAGCTTGCTATATTTCAGAGATGCTTAATCTTGATACCAGCTAAGAGCCCCTCCTCCCCAACAAAATGCAGTTATTCATGCTGCCAAGAGTAGAAGGCTAGCAGTTTAAATATTAAATATTAAAGAGCAGGTGTTTGATATCGCAATATGATACTTACCTATAAAGCGAAGAAAGTCTAACTGATATATTGGGCGTTTTCTTTGCAAATCCTTTAATCTTTCCCTCTTAAGCCCTTCTGTTTAACTGGGTTGCAAATAAAACCAACTGAGGGTCTTTAAGCATTTTTTTAATCGCCAGCAATTATAGGACTGCTTTCCATGTGTAAGCTTTACATAAGCTATGAAATTGCTTCTCAAATACAGAGGTTCCATTGTTTGAGATTATCGTGTTGTAGTAAAAAAAATGTGTTTAGAGTAGAATTTTGTTGTTGTTGTTAGTTGTGAAGTCATGTCCAACCCATTGAACAGAATACACATACTCAAATCTGTTTTTAAAATGAATACGGGTTTTCATATCTTAGGCTAATAATGATGCAAATAAAAATATCTAAAGACTTGTTCAGCAAAGACACCAGGTTAAATGTCAGCATCCTTTTTACTTAAGTGCCATTTGGGCTGTTTTACCCAAAATTGGGATGTAAACCTAGAATTATCAGTAATGTCAGTAAATGCCCTTGCATGAATATGCAGAATGCTTACTGTTTCAGAATGCTCATTCTAAAAAGTGTTTCATTCTCTCATCTTTTCATGCTCACACCTCACCTCTTTATACCATTTGCTTGGCACATCTGTACAACTCTCTCTTTCCTCCCCACATACACAGTCCCTCTTTCATGCCACTTCCTTGCAGAAGACGCACCAGAGTGCCCTCCAGGTACAGCAGAAGGCAGAGGTGTTACTGCAGGCCGGCCATTACGATGCTGATGCTATCCGGGAATGTGCGGAAAAAGTGGCCTTACATTGGCAGCAGCTCATGCTAAAGATGGAGGACCGGCTGAAACTGGTTAACGCCTCTGTTGCATTCTATAAAACTTCAGAGCAGGTGAGAGGAACAAAGGCCTCCTTCCTCCTCAATACCAGTGGCATTCAGTTTGTTTACAGTTGCTCCACTACTATGTGAAATGACCATAGCATAAAGACGTAATTGCTACCATTTAGAATTGCTTCCGATTATTCAGTAACATAGAGTGATCGGCCGTAGTGAAGGAATTGCACATAGTGTCATAGTCTTTGCTTTTCTAGGCATCTGTAAGCAACAGTGCTCACTGAAGTTTATATTTGGTAACCCTAATGAGCACAAAGGACTTATCTATATTACCTATTGGGAACATGATGAATGTGGCAAAATTATTTTAAAGCACTCCCAAGGAATGAGCTTAATATTTCATTTTTCTTATAGTTAAAATTTAAACCTTTGGTAGATCAAATGACACTATTTTTGCAACATATACAAAATATGCTGTTCAATTGCTTAACATAGAACATCCCTGTTAATAGTTACAAAATACCAATATACAATACAATACAATATATAAGAAATACAGAATAAATTGACAAGTATGTCCATGTATGTATATACACATATACAGAGTCTCATTAATAAGACATTTTTGAATAGTTTACCTAGTTTTTCCCAGTGTAGGCCCTTCTGGGTGCTTGGTATTACAACTTCCATTACTCCTTATCAATGGCCATAGTGGGTGGGGATGATGCCGTCTAATATATTTGTAGAGGTTCAAATGGGGGGAAAGGCTGCCTCACCTCAACTTCCTGCATGATGAATTTTCTGTACCATCTGTGAATCAGGCCTATATTTTTGGTCATCTGATAGGTTCATGTTTTTAATGATAAATTTTTTCTGCTTTTAAAGGTAACTTTGATAACTAAACAATTGTATTCTGGCTTATGCCCAAGGTTTGCAGTGTGCTGGAGAGTTTGGAGCAAGAATATCGAAGAGATGAAGACTGGTGTGGAGGTCGGGATAAGTTGGGACCATCCTCTGAGATAGATCATGTTATCCCCTTAATCAGCAAACATCTGGAACAGAAGGAAGCCTTTCTCAAGGTCCAGTCTATTTCCCTTGCTTTTAAGCAACTGTTTTTCCCATTTGCTCTGATTGCAGGAGTAAGTTAGGTACTAACTTGGATGGAAATCTGTCTATAGGAACATAAATTATGTTCTATCTTTGATCTACTGTGTTTTCTAGGACAGAGGTATCTTATATCTTATTTTATAATAAGAGCCATAAAAGGAGAACAACGTGTACATGCATTCCTAATGTATGTTCTTCTCCAGAATGATTTCATGCCTGCATAGCCTGAACCATGACTGGCCATGAAATAGAGGGTTCTGAAGGTTTCTTCATGCTTAGAATCGCCTAATAAAACAAACATAAACTTCTTCAGTAACATTACCCATTTCAAAGACTGCTTGCCTTAACCTCTCATCCTTTTAGTTCTGTAGAACTAAAAAAAATTAGCTTGCATTTTTTTCTATTCTGAAAAGGAGTAGATGATCTCACACAAATTTGCTGCTGTCATGTTACCTCATATGAATATTCCACTAGCCTAAATTGAATAGTTATGCATTGACTTTTGGTGTATCATCAGGGCTGATTCTAAGAGCCTTAGTGGTGCAGGCTGTTAAATGCCTAGCACTTAAGTTCCAGCTGCCTGCAATTAGTGCAGGCTGGAATCCCACCAGGCTCAAGGTTGACTCAGCCTTCCATCCTCTCGGGGTAGGTAAAGTGAGGACCCAAGATTGTTGGGGGCAATAAGCTGACTTTGTAAAAATGCCGCTTAGTAATAAGCAGCCATATACAATGGAATGAAGGCTATTGCTGAGCGCATTAGGTTGTGCTCCAAAAATTGTAAGCTGCCCTGAGTCTCTGGAGAAGGGCGGCATATAAATATGAATTTTTAAAAAAAGATAACATTTCTGCAAAAACAAAAGTCTAATAAATATGTGTCCCTTGCAACATTTTTTTAAAAAAAGAAGATGGCCAGTATGAAAACATGAAGGAAGGCAACTTTGGGCAAACTTCTCATCTTTTTTTGGAGCAGGGAGGAGAGGTAACAATGAGATGTTCGATAATCTTTGATAAATGTTAAGCTAAGATGGCAATTATCTTGAAAGTAAAATCAAGCTACAGAGCAGAAGAGCAATTGAAACCTCTTGAGTTTTTTCTTTGTCTCCTTTTTAAAGATGTACTTACATTGAGAGGTTAAAAAATTTAAATCAGATTCTTTTCTTTGTCAAGGTGTCCTTCTCTCCAAATTTTCATTTCCTCAGCTCAGAGCACCTCCAGGTACAGTAGTTGCTCAGTGGCTTGTGCATTGTACATTGTAGAAATCCTTGTACAATAGCAAGTCAGGGCTGGGAAAGACCTTTGCCTTTGATTTACATTAAAATTCCACTATTAGTCTAACTAGGTCTTAAGCTGTATGTACTCTTGATGGAGGAAATGACTGGCTTTCCTTCCTAATGCACAATGCTCATAAGTATTTTTTGAAAGAACTCATGGCTCTTTTTTTTTAAGTAACAACATACAGATGAGACAATTGTATAACTTTGAAGGACTAACTTGCTGAAGGAATATATTGGCAGCTTCTAGAGTTAAAGCAAGGTTAACATTCTGTTTGGGACATTAGCTGTTACCTTTCTTGAAAATCAATCAATGTTTTTATGTAATATTTTCCCTCATATCATCCCCCAAATGATGGTTGTGTCTGACCGCAGTCTGAAGATCTCTCATGTTTTCCTATGCACATCAACATTCTTCAGAGGTCAAAAGGGAAAATAAAGCTCAAGTCACAGTTCAGAAGGTTCCTTAATGTTTTATTCTTCCCATTTGCTTGTCAAAATTGTAACTGTCGTGCTGGGTCTTGGGGGTGTTATTTGTTGTCCACAGGCCTGCACACTAGCACGAAGGAATGCAGAAGTGTTTCTCAAGTACATTCATCGAAACAACGTCAGCATGCCAGGAGTAGTGAGCCATACCAGGGGCCCTGAACAGCAAGTGAAAGGTCAGTGAGCTTCGCATTAAGGGAATCATATCTTAGCTTTTAGAAATATTGTATATCATGCACTCACTATTTCTGTTTATACTCTTCTCAGGTAAGGATGGATTACATAAGAGCAGAAACACATGCACTTACCATCTTTGTAGACCAAACCGAATATGATCAGATGTCCCAAGGAGTTGCAAAATATTTTGGTCACATCTCAGAAATCAAGGAAATGGTTCTGTTGTATAGATTAGGAATAATCTAACTAATCAATCTAATCAATACCTCCTACCTGATTATTACATATAGAGGTACTTTAAATATACGAATGTCTGCAATTCATTCTGTTACACTGACCTTCAGGACTAAGTCTGTAATCCTTAAAAAGATTTACAAACCTAATATTCCCTTCTTTACAAGTGTTCTAGATATAAAGGCTTTACTAGCTATAAGCCTTAGGGATACCCCAAAAGCTGTCTTCAGAACATGATTTATCATTTCAAAAAGTTTCCACATGCATCACTGTTGTGTTTCTAAACCCTAAAGTAAAAATGCAAAAAAAGAGATATTCTTCATTTCTGATGGGATTACTTTTAAAGCTATAAAGATAATCGTGTTACTACAGTAATAATTATGTAGGTTAGGAATGAGTGTTCCAAACATTTGTGTATTTATTCACACTTAAGAGGTTGAAAATGTAAAACTAACACACTTAAATATTTCTTCGTTGGCTGAGTTTTTCAGCAGTATTAGCAATGTACATGTATGCATGTCTGTCTGTGGAAAAAAAGTAACAATATTCAAACAGGTAATTAAAATAAAAAATAGAAATAGCAAGAAAGGCTTTTATAATATTACATGGGAACATGTACATATAATTTACATTAGACATGTATTTGGGACAGCCATCATGTTTCTATTTTGAGTTAAAGAATCTTCCTGAAATATATTTATTTATTCAATTTCTATATACATTTCTATTACATTTTTTCTATTAATAATCATTAATAGATATGAGGGCTTTGGAATATTTAAGAAGGGACAGGTCACAATCTACTGAATGTGTTATTTTGTACCAGTCACACAGAATTTGTAATATTAAAGCTTGAATAGATTTTTTTTCCTTCATCAATTTTGATTAATATTAATTTAAAAATGAGGGAGATAAGGTGGGCTTTCTTTCTGTTGCACAATGGTCTTGAGCTACACTGGCACTACACTTAGGTAACATATATTACAAGCTTTAATATATGGATGCATTGGTCATTCATGGTCACGTGCTGAAAAAATCTTTGCGTTTAAACCTTCCATTTGCCTTACATTTGAATTTGTGATGATGACCATAATGATCTAATACAGTTAAAGAAATATGATTGTTTCTAGTTGAAATTTAGGAAATTATAATATCATGAGATGTATTTTTAGACTGTTATTTCAACAGGTACCTGCATAGCAATATCCTCGGAGAAATATGATTTAATAGAACTGCTAAATTTAATGAAGAATGGTAGAAATATTTGAAGTAAAGGTACACTAAGAAGACATGGAGTGTATTTATGTTACCTAGGGTGTCCAAACTCTTAGTGTCTACATAGCTTAAGGTTTGTTTGGTCTGTGTGTTTGTCTGTGTGTGTGTGTGTTTAATTTGTTTCTGAGTTTTGAAAAGCACAGACTGAAGTGTTCTTCACTAGTGAAAGTATTCTGCTTTTACAAGAGTTTTGAGCTCACTGACGTTCACAAAAACGTACTAAGCTGTTTGTGTTAATGGTTGTCCTTGCTTTGCTTTGCTTTTTTTTAAAAAAAGTCTGAACTGAAGTGTGTAATTCTAGGGAACTTACATTCTTAGGATAAAGTACAAGGGGGAAATCAGTAATCACTTTCTTCTGGCTGTGCTTACCAAACTAGCTAAGGAAACAGCTCTTCTCCTTTTCCATCCATAGCCATTCTGAGTGAGCTGCTGCAGAGGGAAAATCGCGTTCTTCACTTCTGGACTTTGAAGAAAAGGCGACTGGATCAGTGTCAGCAATACGTAGTCTTTGAGCGCAGTGCAAAGCAGGTAACTTGACAAAATGCTGCACTTCTCTTCATTGTTTGGGGATCACACTGAATGTGAGGCAGTTTAATAGCACTACCACTAGCAATAGCACTTAGACTTCTGGTATACACCACTTCACAGTGCTTTACAGCCCTCTCTAAGTAGTTTATAGAGTCAGTCTGACTCCTCATTTTACTGACCTCAGAAGGATGGAAGGCTGAGTCAACCTTGAGCTTGGTGAGAATCAAACTGCCAAACTGCTGGCAGCCGGCATCAACAGAAGTAGTCTGCAATACTGCATTCTAACCATGCACCACCATGGCTCTTAATAGATTGCCTGTGAAGAGAATTTATCTGTGATGCTTACCTTTTGTACTTGTCCTATGTCCAGTCCTTGCTAACTGTAATCACTGGAATAGTTCAAGACAGAAAGAAATTAAACCCAATTGGTCATTAGTTCAATTAAGTATTAAGGTGAATAGATTCTGAACTAAAAACCATCCTTTTCATTTAATATTCTACATTCCATGGGAGAACCTGATACCTTTGCACCTTATTTTATAGCTGAAGTTCTGTTAGCTTCATCACATGAAGAATTTTTTTTAAATGGAATAATGCAGTAAGAAAACTAGCATAGCCTTTCCTACTGCATACATATCCCATTGATCTTTGATTTGCAGTTTGAAAACATTACAATATATTGGCATACAAAAGAAATTTCACAAAATGATCCAGAAAAGCATATGTCTTAGTATACGCTCAGTCCTTGTTAATTGCACAGTTCTCTCCTGTACTTAGTGCTCATACAGGCTAGCAGGCAGGCAGCATAGACTGAATAATACAACAGTCATATCAGAAATACATTCTATTTAAGTTTGCAGAATTCTGTTTTGACTTTATTTATTAATTTGTTAAATTTATTTGCCACCTATTCCGCTACTCTAGGTGGCTTACAACAACAACAGGAAGAAATGAAAAGAAGTGAAAGACTTTGCAGAATTCAAGGCAATAAATAATCAGTCCATACTGTGGTATAGCACAGCCTGCGTTCTATAAAAAGCTGTATATGGAGCGTTTCATAGTCTTCTGTTTGGAAATGAGCCACCAAAGACCGCAATAGCAGTTCCTAGAAGCAGTAGAACTGGTCTCTTATTCTGGAACCTCCTTCTAGGATCCTCTATTCCAGGGGTGTCACTCACATCATCATGGTGGCATCATGTGACTTATCAGGACTTTTTTTCTCTTCAATAAACAGGGCAGGGGCATAGCCAGCGTGTGACACATGTGGCCCATGGGCCAGGAGTTTGACAGCCCTGCTCTATTCTATCTATGCTACCTGTATAAAACGGGCTTCCCTTCTGACTTGGAAGGGTGGTCTTTGCATTCTTCTTGTGAGCAATAATTTTTCATGGAAAGAAATCTTGTATTTCAAAGGGTTCGGGGCATCTGAGTGACAGTTTGAGCTTTACTGTAAGGAGAGTTCCCTCTCATTAGTGCAATTCATGATTCAAGAAGGGGACCCAGATGAAAGGAAGTCCACTGGGAATGAAAATGGCAACTCACTCCAGTATTGTGGCAGGAGAACCAAATGAACCTCCATACCTAGGACATAATAATGGAAAAGGGTCCTCAGTGATCTACTGGGGAAAGTGTGCAGTGAGTTATTGAGGAAAAACAAAAGGCAAGTAATGAATAGCATTGGTGGACACTTCAGGGACGTTTTCCTGCTTTCTGTATAAAAACTTTAGGATGAAAGTGTGTTTTGGTGGAAGGGAGAATTTTACTATAAGGTTGCTCTCCATGGTCCTAAAAGAAAACCAAAATCCTTTTCCGTCATCTATTGTACTGGCCATGGTGCTGAAATTATTTTTCTGCCATCAGCTCTCTAACATTAATTGCCTGAGCTATTGTCTAGAGCAGATAATGGCATCTGATATAGAGCACAATACATTTTCTTACTTTTTTAACTTAATGTGGATGTTGCTCCTTATAATAGTGCTGGTATTTTCAGATATTTTGAACATTAGGAACAGAGAATATAATACTAAGTTCAGGATGCATGGCTATATAATAAAATGTGTTAATCTTATAGCATCATAAGGTTCTGGTTTTTTATGTATTTTTGCTCCACCTGTAGGCTTTGGATTGGATTCAGGAAACTGGAGAATATTATCTCTCTACTCACACTTCCACTGGAGAATCAGCAGATGAAACACACGAGCTTTTGAAAGAATATGGAGAATTCAAAGTACCTGCCAAGGTAAACTGTGTTTATAATTTATAAACTATATGCAGTTTTATAATTAAGAAATCAATAAATATATGATTGTGGAAGGCACTGCTGAGACAACTATCCAACGTGGGGGAGGTGGGATTGCTTGAGCAGCATAATAAATCATACCATGAATTTGTACATATGAGAAGAAGAGTTTAACGACCTTTACTGTTTATGACAATTCAAATCTTATGTAAGTTTAAGGAGATATTCATTTATAAGTGAAATAACTCGTGGAATTAGTTTGATTTATATTATCGGATAGGAAACCCAGTTTAATGTAATGGTTAAGGTGTCAAATTAGAAGCCATGAGTTCTAGTGCTGCCTTTGACAAGAATTCAGCTGGAAGGAGGCAATAGCAAATCTTCCTAAGAAAACTGTAGGGATTTCTCCAGATTGTCTCTGAGAACCAGATGCAATGAAAACAGAAGGAAAAAAAATCTGAAGATATAATATTATACTATTCATAAATATAAATATTTATAGTTCTCAGAATTCAGACACAATTCACCTTATTTTAGACAATTGGACTGATATCTAAACACCCCTGTAAATTAACCCAGTGAAGTTTTTAATGGTATGCTTTTAATATCTAAACATCATACTGCAATTCTCTTCAGTTATAAAATGATAGAGGGGAGCGAAGAGTTTGTTTGTATGTTTGTTTATTTGTTTTAGGAAAACAATTTTAAGGTTCCTTAAGACAAAAGATATTTAAATCTCATGTAGTTAGTGTGTTGGACTACAGATGTAGGTTCAAGTCTACCCTTAGCCATAGAAGTTTGGCATGTCTTTAGACTAGTCATACTATCTTATCCCAGCCTATTTCAGTGTTGTTGTAATGGAATAAAATTCTCACCTTGAGTACTA
Source organism: Naja naja (assembly GCA_009733165.1). Classification (NCBI taxonomy): domain Eukaryota; kingdom Metazoa; phylum Chordata; class Lepidosauria; order Squamata; family Elapidae; genus Naja; species Naja naja. The sequence continues at coordinate 236,127,078 of CM019148.1, read as the reverse complement.
AGAGAAGAGGTGGAATATAAGTATGAACAAATAAACAAATGATTAGTAGAAGTAATTTTAAAATACTTTATAGCAATATATCGTTAGTCCTCACTTAACAATCATTCTTTTAATGATTGTTTGATGTTATGATGGACCCCCTCCCAAAAGGTACAAAACCCATGGTCACATGATCGCATTTTGGCCACTTGGCAACTGGCTTTCATTTATGGCTGTTTGCAATTTTCAACATTTTTTGCTGGCTCCTGGCATTGACTTCCTGTTTCTGGCAAAAGCACCCATTGGGTCTAATGGATTTGTTTAACAAGCATGGTGCTTGCTTAACCACCACAGCAGAAAAGGATATAAAATCAGATGTGGACACATGATCTGCTGAGCGGCCACCATGATTTATGACCATAATTCTAGACTCAGTTATGGTTGCAAGCCAAGGACTACTTGTAGAATCTCTTTTTTACATTCCAACTTCGGCTGTTTTTGCAATCATACCTGAGTTTCCCAACCAGCTCTGTTGCATCCAAAGGATACTCTATTAGAGATGTGCTAAGAGAGAGCGATTGGCCTAAAAGTCATATGATGAATTTCCATGGCTGCAATGTTAATTTGAGACTGCATTTCCCCAGTCTTAGTCCAATATCTTAGAGGGTACACTAAACTTGTTTTTATTTCCATTAAAAATAATTTAATCCTAATGTTATTTTGGGAAAGTTTTTCATGTCAGTTATTTATTTTAAATGTTGCCTGTTGCCATGTAAGAGCAAGTCTGCTTATTTGTCAATTTCCAGGCATGATTTCCCATTCAGCAGTGTTTAATAGAAATAAGTGAAAGCATAAGAAACTGTTCAGAGCTGTTATTTATCTTTATCTTATTTTTAAAAGATTATCTCAGAATCAGACTGCTCAGTTTTATAGAGGTTATTCCAGTGGGTGGGCACGAATGTCAGTGGAAAAGAATTATTTGGAAAATATTTTTTAACTACTATGTAGCTGGCATTGCTGTATCATATATTCAGTAAGAGCTATATGCTAATTTAAAGTCTTTCCAGTGGTACAAGATGAAACATTTGTTTTTTTTTCCATTGCATCCTCTCATCCCTCTTTCCTGGAAAGCATTTTTGAGGATTGGAAAAACCTTTTGGAACAGCCAAGAAGTGATATAGGCAGAGCAATTAGACAAAAATCATGTGCCTCTCCTCATGTGAGTTCTGTTAATGCCAACAAATACTGTGAAATTAAACCCACCAGATCTATTTTATTCTTACTTGCCCTGATGTCTGACACAGAACACACAGTTTTAAAAACCTTTTGATGGCAAAAGCTGCATCCCACCTACACTCTGTCTCCCAAGATTTTAAGGACATTTTCACATTAGCAGCATTTGTGAAAAATACAAGGCCCAGATGGTTACTTTGTGAATTAAAACAGAACAGAATGTCCGTGAAAGATGTGCTAACCAAGAACAACTCTTTTTCAAACAGCAAACCAGGGAGAAAGTGAAGCTTCTCATTCAGCTGGCCGATAGCTTTGTGGAGAAAGGACACACACATGCCACAGAAATTAGGAAATGGGTTACTACAGTTGACAAGTGCTATCGGGATTTTTCACTGAGAATGGGGAAGTACCGCTACACTTTGGAAAAAGCTCTTGGGATCAATACAGAGGTACTGTAAGTTGCATGTTTTTCTGACATATCTTTATTAAGGAAGACGCCTGGATTTGGGGCATATGAGATTCTTTCCCATCCACTCTGTCCTGCTTTGCTTTGGTGCAGCATGGAGATCTCCCAAAATAGATTTGGAAAGACAACATTTAGCTCCACTGCAAGAATAGAGAGGTAGAATAGATAGTATGAAGGTGATTTGGTTGATAGTTATAATGCCCCCAAAGATAAAAACCATCCGATGACCAAGTGATAGTCCACTCATAAATGTGGGAAGTGTTGTGACCTTCAGAAAGTTGTTTAAGGCCTTTTCTGTCTAAGCTTCTAGCTGCAGATAACATGCTTGACTTGATTCCCAGGGAATGAAAGGGTTAAACTGCCGTGAATTGCCGTGGGGTGCAATTCAGCTGTTCTGTACCCAGCAAGCAATAATCTCATAAATATATAAGCTTTAAGGGAGGAAAAAAATGACTGAAAAGAGTTTTTCTCCCAAAGAAAGCTTTGAAGAATCTTTGTGGTTTCACCACGAAAATTAACTTACAGACTAATTAAAACAGTTTGTGTGTGTATATGATTCTTGTTTCCAGAAGCCTCCCCCGCCTTGCTAGATCTTCATTTAGTCCCCCCAAATTTGCTTCTGAGCATGAAGGGAGGAAATAGCTGGTAGAGGAATGTGGGATAGAAAGCTGTTGTGGAAATTGTAAAAAAAAGGAATTTAGTGTTTTTAACTGAGATCAGGCCACTGAATTGAGAATGACTAAGTCTATGCTTTGAACCTCATTTTAACAAACATAGGTAGGATATGTTTGTTTCTACCATTGAGAAGATCAAATTGCATCTCTTAGGACCAATATTTTTGGAAGAGAAAAAAAACCCATCCCCACCCCACTCCCCCATCAGTGACCTTATGTCTTTAAGCAAAGAGGAAAGATTATTTTCATCACTTCAATTGTCTTTAAGAAGACCCACACAGTGGGAGGAAAAAGCTTTCCCAAATTCTTTCAGCATCTGCGACTTGTCAGATCCGATATGCCTTTAGCTAGTTATTCATAAATATATCAGTGCATTTGGCCTTTTTGCACTGTGAAATATTTCCTGCCAGTGCTATTGTTTTCCTTCCATCTCTTTCACTTTGTGAGTACATTTTTGCATTTATTTATTCATTCGCAAAGCATAACAATTCGTTAAAGCTTTGTGTCACTGTGTTTTTCAGGATAATAAAGACCTGGAGTTGGACATCATTCCAGCAAGTCTGTCTGATCGTGAAGTAAGGCTCCGCGATGCCAGCCATGAAGCCAATGAAGAAAAGAGAAAGTCAGCCAGAAAAAAAGAGTAAGTGGTGAGAATCAGGTGCCTCAGTAATATATCAGTTCGCAAAATGCATCTGCTTCTCCTCAGCATATCAGCAAGCTCACCCAGATGTGAGGCAGCTAGAATAGCATGTTCTGTACATTTGTACTGAATGTTATTCTGGCAAATGGCCAGAACAGAGATAGAAGAAGAAGAACATGTAATCATATGGATACAGAAAGTCTGGGATAAAACCAATCCAGATGATGATGATTATGCTGTTGTTATAGTGATGCTTGAGGTTGTTATTGCATTTCAGAAAAGGGCACCTCTATTTTGTTTGGGTAATGACATGTTACTCGGATATTTTGTTGCAAATGTGTTTGAAACAATAAAATATTTACAAGCATGTTGTGCTTGTTACTGAGGAAATCTCAGTATTCTAAGGGATTATTCATTGGGAACGAGCCAATAAATTGTTTCTTTTTCAGTTTGATCTTCAGTTTCCCCATGATCAGTAGGAGTATCGTTCCATGCTTTATTATAGCCTGTATTCATTTAATGGTTTAAAAAATAGTGATGCTATTGGTCAAGGAAGCAAAAAAGGGCATTATATCAAAATGTAGTGTGACAGAATATTATGTTAGAAATTGTATTCTCTTTTGTTCTTTATATGTTCATTGGTCAGGAACTAATTCCCCCCTCCAGTTTATCAAGTTAAAAGCACAAATTGTATTACTTCAGTGAGATTAACAACAATGGCATTACTTCTGGATTCCAGAAATTTTACAGTCTCTAAAATGTTAATTATTATGTAAATTACATAGTAATGTCAAGATAACTATATTGCACAACAGATTCAAATGTATTCATACTCCAATATGTTCTAAATAGAGCGTTGGAACATTCAAAGAAAATAGTAATCTATTAAAGTCTGAGAACTCTCAGTAAGAGAGGAAAAAAAATATTAGTGCAATTATACTGCAGAAATATTTATCACCCATCATTCCAGACACACAGATAACATATATATCTTCATCTTCTCTTGTGTTTTATTCATATATTTATATATTATATTTCAGCTTATCTTTTCTATGGAAGGCTTAAGGCAGCATTTATAATTTTTCTCTCAGAAATGTTATCAGCACAACTATGAGGCAGGCAAAATGGAAAGATTGTGTTGTGTCTGTGTGGTCGTTCTATATATTTACACAAAATCATTTCTCCTTGTAGGTTCATCATGGCTGAATTGCTTCAGACCGAAAAGGCCTACGTTAGGGACCTGCATGAATGTTTAGAGGTATGGTGCCTTGCAAGAATAAATACAATGTTTTATATAAAGTTCATATGGTGTAACAATTTGTTGTATACAGTATACCAATGATTTGAAAAATAATAATAATTTTTATTTCAGTGGTAGCGTACAGATTGGTGGCCATTATAGCAAATGTGACTTAAGTGAAAAAAGGGATTCCTTCTGCTTTATGGTGGTAAATTGGTAGTTTTTGCTGCCAACACCTATTTTTGAAAGGGCACCTCACCTGACATCCACCCTCTCATGATGTGTGTGGGTGTGTGTGTGTGTGTGTGTGAAAGAAATATGGCTGTCACAGCCTGTGCTGAATGATTGAAATATCAAAATGTGACATGTCCATATTGCAACTTCTTGATCATATAATTCCAGATAGGCAGATTTTGCACTTGTTACATCCCGACTCGACTACTGCAATGCTCTCTATTTAGACTGCCCTTGCATATCATCCGGAGGCTCCAGCTGGTGCAGAATGCGGCCGCGCGGGTTGTGATGGGAGTTTCCCGATACTCCCATGTTACGCTCCTCCTGCATGAGCTGCATTGGTTGCCGGTTGCCCTCCAGGTGCGATTCAAGGTTCTGGCGTTAACATTCAAAGTCCTTCATGGACTTTGGTCCGGGGTACTTGCGGGAGCGTCTCCTGCCGATATCAAATACCAATCACCCTGTGAGTGCATACAAGCTGGGACTCCTCGGGATGCCGTCCGCATGACAATGCTGGCTGGTGGTGCCCCGGGGAAGTGCCTATTCCATAGCAGCTCCAGCCTTATAGAACCAACTACCCGTTGAGCTCCAGTTGGCTCCCGATCTCTCCTCTTTCTGGCGCAATCTAAAAACCTGGTTATTTTTACAGGCTGGGCTGGACTGACCTCCTGAGGGGGAAGGGGATTTTAATTGGTTTTTATTGTTATATTTGGCTTGTTCGGTTTAATCTCTTTTTAAATTATTTATTGTTCTATGTTTTATCTGTGAGTCACCTGAGTCCTTTCGAGAGTGGCGGCATACAAAATAAAATAAAATAAATAAATAAATAAATAAATAAATAAATAAATAAATAAAACAAATGTGATGCGAGTTAATTGAAAAAAGGATGTGATAAATGTTTTTATTTTTTTCAAAACCAACTTTATTAAATTTCAAAGGAAGATAAAATACAAATTAATAAAAAGAGATTAACAAATGAAGGGATTGGAGTAGAAAAAAGTTAAGTGACAAGAGAAAAGAAGGGAAAAAAACCCCAAAAGAATGACTTCCAACTTTCTTTAGTAAATGTATAAATATATAATAAAGTAACCTCATATTATAAATTAAAACAAAAATATCATATAAATGATACAAACTAAATAATGCAAAAAAGCTATATATTTTAAATGTAAACAAACCTTTAAAATCGCCTTTCTAAAAAATACACAATATTTCTATAATGATAACAAATCTAATTAGCAAATCCTAAAACTTCATTTTTATCTTTCTTAAGTAAGAAGTCCAAAAGGAGTATCTGTGTAGAAACAAGCTAGAGAAACTTTTATCTTTCATCAAAGTGGTCAAGAAATGATAAATGTTTTTAAAACTTCTTTGTATCCGTTAGTATTAAAGTGCCAGCGTTCAAGAATGGGGGAGACCAACACAGAGCTGTTCTGACCATGGGACAGAAATTAAAAGAGCAAAACAAAACAAAACCAACCACAGCCCAACTATACAATGCTTCAGACAGCTCACAAAATGTTAGTGGTCTGTTTCAAATGCAGCAAGAATATTATTATCACAGGGTGAAATTACAAAATACTACAACCCCCAAGAATATTCTTTTATGACATGTCTTTACTAAGCATAAATGATGGAATTACATACAATTCTTTAATTTATATAGAGAAATAAAGAACATTATAGAACAGCACAGAAACATCAAGAATCCAGTGTAGATGGATTCTCCCCCTCCCTTTTTTTTGGAAGGGGGCAGGGATTTCAAGCTTGAATGGGAGGCTTTAGAAAAGGTGATAAACTCCCACCCTTCTGCAGATTTATTCCAGCTTGAATTCTGCCCTTAGTTTTAAAAGGAGCAAGCATGTTCTGTTTCTAAGAGAGGGAATGGCTAGGGTATCTTACTCTCTGTATGTAGCAAATTTTTCTCTCCCTCATGAGTATATGTAATATTCAAGCAGCCAGCACACTGTGAAAGATTGACAAAGCTTTGTTCACAACAGGTACTTATGACAGACTCTCTACATAAGTGGAATTGTGGGGAATATAAACAGAAATGATGTGATCAAACTGGCGTGTTACATGTTCAGTAAATGTATTGTACTGTACTGTTTAGCTGAGTAAGTGAAGGAGCGAGAATATGTGGCATCCAAATTGGAGAAAGGATTTTGTAGGATGTTCGAAACATTTCAAATTTGAAAATCCCCATCTTGAATTTAGAGCAGTCATTCCTTATGCAAAATGGGCTGTTTTGACTGTTTGGGAAGCGTTGTAAGCCCCAAGCAGATGATTTCAAATTTGAGACAGAAGTGTGTAGGTTTGAAACACTTCCCAGACAATTAGACACTTGTGTTTTGAACACAAAATAAATGTTCTGGAGCTGGTGCTTTGAATTTGAAACATTTTCTTAACTATTAGAGTTTTGAATTATTTATTATTATAGTCTGCCTTTCTTCAAGGAATTCAAGTCAGTATATATAATGCCCGTTCCACCAGTTTTTCCAGTAAACCTTGCAATGTACCTTGGAATAACTTCTCTTCAGAGGTCCCATAGCTGAAACTAGATTTGATTCTAAGGCTGCCTGGTCTTGTTCCAGTTTTTTAATCACTAGTAAAGGTAAAGGTTCCCCTCGCACATACGTGCTAGTCATTTCCGGCTCTAGGGGATAGTGCTCATCTCTGTTACAAAGCCAAAGAGCCAGCACTGTCCGAAGATGTCTCCGTGGTCATGTGGCCAGCATGACTAAATGCTGAAGGCTGTTACCTTCCCACTAAAGTGGTCCCTATTTTTCTACTTGCATTTTTACATGCTTTCAAACTGCTAGGTTGGCAGAAGCTGGGACAAGTAATGGGAGCTCATTCCATTATGCAGTGCTAGGGATTCGAACCACCGAACTGCTGACCTTTCTGATCGACAAGCTCAGTGTCTTAGCCACTGAGCCACTGTGTCGCTCTTTTTTAATCACTATAGGACCCATTTCTCTGTGTTTAGCATAAAAAGAGCATGACAATATTGGCCTGCAGTCCCTTTTGGGGCATTCAGATTATTCACACCATTGAACAGGTTATGGCAGTGGTCTCCAGCCTTTCCAACTTGAAAAGACCAGTGGTGGGGGAGAAGGGATGGTTCTGTGCAAGCAGTGGGTGAGTGTGTGCACATGCAGCTCCGTTTGCACAAGTGGTGGACATGCAGTCCTGCCATGTGTTGAACTAGATCTGCACACAAACACACCCGCACATGCCACTTCCACAGCCTGCTTCTAAATGGGCCGTGGCCCAGTAGTGAGCCAAGGCCCGAGAGTTGGGGGCTCCTGGTTTATGGTGTTTGTATACTGAACGTTTCTCAGATATTCTCTGCTTTTACCAAGAAAAATAAATAGTAACTTTTTGCCTATATATAACTTTTTCCGTCCTTAAGAACTGTATAAATATGTAAAATGAATAAATGTACAATACACATTGTTTTCTAGACCTACCTTTGGGAAATGACAAGTGGAGTAGAGGAGATACCGCCAGGGATTCTGAACAAGGAACACATAATATTTGGAAACATCCAGGAAATTTATGACTTTCATAACAAGTATGTTTTCTAAAACATATTGAGATATGTTATTTTTTCACATCGTGGAATATGCAAAATACAATTCCTATACAATTCCTAACAGCACTATTGTTTCAGAAACATACATTCTATCATACTCAGGATGGAGACAATGTCTGTGTGGTGTAACTATGCTTCCTACTAAAATATATAGTATGATGTTTGGTTGTACAGGAGGCCAAAACTATCTTCTTCCCAATAAATAATGTGCCTGGAAGTTGACATGGAAGAAGAAGTTATAATACCAATCTGTCTTCGCCCGTGCTATTGCTAGCTACTCCATTCTATGCCTTAAATTGTATTGCTGCAGATGAAAATCAATTACTAATTATCAGGATTAGAAAGGAATTTTATCTAGTATAATTGGCTTTAATGATGGAGGTTCTGTATTCATCATAACAACGCTAATACTTGGCTGTTGAAGGTTGTTATTAAGTTGATTTATTGAGTAAGTCATGGGTACCATGTTGACAATGAATAAGTAATTTTGACAAGCTCTACTATAGAGTTTAGTGCAGTTGTGGCACCTCTTTTCTCAAAATGGGAATTCCCTATAAAGAATATTATACACCAGTGCAGCTAAAACTAGCATTCTGTTTGCACAATTATGTGGAAGTAGCTGTTCAAAAGCCACACATTTTAATGAACTCATAACTTTGACTATCTCCTGGTCTGGGAGTAAAGTATCATGGTGAGTAGACTGCCCATCAATTAGATCCTATCCTATTCGGTTTAATTTGTAACCAGTTCAAAATAAAAATGAATTGAGTTTTACTTGAGCATGAAATTTAAGTTAATTTCATCTGTTTACATTTAGGACATCTGCAACCTTGAGTGATCACTTTATAAATTTTGTGTATTCAATTAAGTTACATTTATAGACTCCTATACAGCTCTGGCAACTTATAACTAGGAACCAAAATATATATTATAAATATATCAAAGATACAACAGACTGGAAGAACAAAGTAATCAAAACAAGAACAAAGCAAAACAAAACAAAGCAAAATTCATGGTGTCCCAAGGCAAGGGAGGACAATCAGGTCTTCAGTAGTTTCCTGAACAACATTAGGGTGGGAGCTATATGAATATCTGGGGGGAGGTCATTCTGTTTGGTCAACCTATTGTCCAAAAGCACCTTAAGGCAGGACAAAAAGCAATGGATGAAAACTAATCAAGGAGAGAAGCAAAACTAAAACTAAAGAGAATTTACCTGACAGTTAGAACAATTAATCAGTAGAATGTCTTGCCTCCAGAAATTGTGGGTGTTCCACTCCAGCACCGGAGATTTTTAACAAGAGATTGGACAACCATTTGTCTGAAATAGTATAGGGCAGGGATCCGCAAACTTGGCAACTTTAAGACTTGTGTACTTCAACTCCCAGAATTCTGGGAGTTGAAGTACACAAGTCTTAAAGTTGCCAAGTTTGGAGACCTCTAGTATAGGGTTTCCTTCCTGAGCAGAGGATTGGATTAGAAGTCCTCCAAAATCTCTTCCAACTCTTATTTTGTAATTCTGTTAGAAAGCTTTCCTGAAATTGCAACCTGGGTCCTACAAGATGACAGAAACCAGGATGCATCGACTCTGCTGGGCCAAAGTGGACAAACAAAAACAACTGGAGAGAAGCAGTCCCTGAGATAGATATTGTGAACTTCTTTTAAAAATAAATGTTTGCTTTGATTCTGTGGTCCCCTCCCTCAGTGCCACTAGGTTCTGCAGTACTGGAAAAAATGCATACATGCATCCTTCTGGATCCACAGCTACAATTTGACCACCATCTTACGGCTGTGACCAGGGGGGCCTTTGCACAGGTTTGCCTGTTGCCAGTTGCGACCTTTCCTGGACCGAGGGGCTCACACACGGTCGCTCATGCCCTTATCACCTCCCAATTGGACTACTGCAACGCGCTCTACATGGGGCTGCCCTTGAAGAGCACTTGGAGACTTCAGCTGGTGCAAAACACGGCCGCGCGAGTGATTATGGGCGCACCTAGGTGTGCCCATATAACATCTATCCTCCGCAAGCTGCATTGGCTGCCAGTGGTCTTCCGGGTGCAATTCAAGGTGCTAGTGACAACTTTTAAAGCCCTTCATGGCTTAGGAGCGGGATACCTTCGAGACCCCCTACTGCTATCGTATGCCTCCCAGCGCCCAGTTAGATCTCACAGGGAGGGCTTGCTCTGGATACCGTCGGCCAGACAATGTCAGCTGGGGGGGCCGTGGGCGAGAGCCTTCTCTGTGGCAGCACCGTCCCTTTGGAATACACTCCCTGCGGAGATCAGAACCATCCCCAATCTACTTGCTTTCCGCAAAGCTGTTAAGACCTGGCTTTGTCAGAGGGCATGGAATTGAGACCTTGTTCTTCCCTCTTGTATGTCTGGATCATATGAATGAGTTTTTGATTTTATATTGTATAGGCTACTGTTTTTTATCTTGTTGTACATCGCTTGAGTTCTCCGATGGGGAAGAGAGGCGGGATATAAATTTAATAAATAAATAAATACATAAATAAATACATAAATAAATAAAATTGTGGCCAGAATGTCGATCCCATAAAGAGAATCTGTTCAATAGCATTATGGCCCATTTTCCTCTCATGTAAAACAATAAAGGAGTAAAAGGTGAAAAAGGCATTGGGAAGGTTAAGTTCAGAGCTGCTTACCCAATACGTATTGCCATTTTGGCTCCCCAGTAAAGAAAATATACTATGACTAATTTCTACCTTTGTTTTCATTTCTTTCCAGTATTTTTTTGAAAGAACTGGAAAAATATGAACAACTTCCTGAAGATGTTGGTCACTGCTTTGTCACCTGGGTAATAAGTCTAAACATATTATTCTTTACTTTTGAAGGTTTTGTATATTTGTAGGTAGGTGTTGTGCACCTTTGAAAAGACCAAAATGGTAGATTATATTCACTCTTTTTCTGATATAAAATCGTGATAATAACCTGAATTATTTATTTCCTGTCTTCCAAACCTGCTTATTCTTATACATTCCTGAAACTTATTCTTATGAAACGTATTCTTCAGGAGTAGTCATGGCTGGTGTCACAAAAGTCAAGATAATAGCTGTAACTTTGTGATTAAAGGCTTTCCATTTCCTGCGTACATTGAGTGAGATTAAGCCATTGTGGCTGTTAACTTGACTTTTTAAAACTGTATTCTTTGAGCAAATCTGGGCGGATTGTACTTGTTGAATTAAGGTTTTTTTTTCTTAAACAGTAATCATATTATTCATTTAAATCATTGATTGCCCATTGGTAGATATAACTCATCATATAACATTTTCCTGCTGCCAAAGGTTCATGAGATCAGTGCAGTATATAAGTGAGTTAAAATATTAGATGAATCATTTCAAGCTAGGAAGTTTGTCAGAGAAATATAGTATATTGCTGAAAGGAATAAGATGGCATACTTATTTTGCTCTTCGTTGAGATCCACTGAAATGAATTATAATCTTTTATCTTCCTGTGTTCTAGTTCTTTATTATATAGCTGAACACGTTGCAAAATGTTGAAAGTGGGCAGAAGCCATATGTTACTACAAAACTTGGATTGAGAGACTTTAGGGAAATATCATTTATTAATCTAATTAACTCTGATTAGCTCCTGCTATGAGTTGTACTGGCCATATTTCCATGGCCAAGGGAGATTTAAAAAGAAAAAAAAAGACTTTAAAGAGTGGCAGTAGGTACAATGGGTAAGATTTTCAAAGTGCTAAGTGATTTCATCATGTCTGTTCTTTCCTTATATGTCATATTGCATTCTGAATCTAAATAAATATTCTTTTTTTATTAATCTGAAATATATCCATCTAAAAGAGATGGATTTATAACATTCCAGTGGAAGCCAAATGGATAGCCCCAACCACATTACCTAATCTTGTCTTTCTTTCCCTCTAAATATTAATTTTTCAGGCGGATAAGTTTCAGATGTATGTTACCTACTGTAAAAACAAACCTGATTCCAGCCAATTGATCCTAGAGCACGCAGGAACATTCTTTGAAGTAAGGACAATTTACTGCTCCTCTTAGAAAGAGATATGTGCTGCTGTTTGGTTCCCATCTTTTGGTTCCCATCCTTTTCCCTTTTGAATAATTCTGTGATTTGATTTTGTTTTTCAATTACTGCCCTGGGACAAAGAAATCTTGAATTCCACTGGGTATATCTAAGGGCATGTGTAATGCTACAGGTAGCAAACACTGAGGTTGCTGTAGTTGTTGCTTAGCTTAGAAAAGGACCAAATATTCTCCAATTTTCAGATTGAAAGAAGCTAGCAATAACAACAAAGTATAAATTCCCTCTTGAAAAAAAATACTTTGAATAGTCCTTTTTCCCACATTTGCAATCCCTCAAGAAAATTATCCAAAAGTGTTGATGAGAATTCTAGTTTAGATTTGATCATGTTGCAAGGATTTCAAGGGTTTGCCTATAAATGTTTAAGCATCATCAAAATATCTTAGAATGGAGTGTCACTTCCTTTTGGGGGCTTTTTGTATATCTGACTCTGTATTATTACCTCTGTCATAACACAGCAAAAAACCCAATGAATAGAAATCAAATTATCCAAACTTGTGCCAGAAATTCATTGCCTTATCATTTTTATCACACAAATATTCCTTCATTTGTGCAAATAGTTGCATTACCAGATTCTATAGCAGAAATCATAGCATGGCTAGGGAAAATGCATTTGTCTAAGACAAAATGATTATGTGGATTGCTAGGGAGATAGAAAAAAATTAGGTAAAATTAGGATTATTCTGGTGCTCATATGCTATTAAATCCTTCGTTGCATTCTTGCAACAAAGTCTTTTTTGAAAAAGTAACTAGCCATGATACATTTGCACTTTCCATGCAGTTTTTCAATTCAGGCCTGTCTGTTTCAGTAATTAATAGAACCGCCTATTCATTGGAGTGTTAATTAAATTGAAAATTTACAATGCAAATGCATCTCAATCATTTGGGAATATTTTAGTCTATATCACCGTATTTAAGAGTGTGGATTATTTTTAAAAAATAACATTGAGTAATTAGTAATTATGATTCAAGGCTAAATTAGATAAACAGTAGGTTTTTGTGACTGACTCCCACTTCTCAGCTGCACACAGGAATTACAAAAGGACAATTTTATGTAAAAATTGCATTCAAAAGCAATATGGCTATGTTTCATTTTTTTCCCCTTCCCTTTCTTCTGTTTGTTCCATTGAACATTCTGCTGCTTTCTCTCTCCTAGGCCCAAATAGGGCCAAGATGTCCTTATTCATTGCATTGAATAACAATCAGGTATCAATACACAAGACAGATGTTCACTTTAGCTACTCTGTTTAGCATACTTATTAATCTACCCCTATATAAAAATGTTGTCAAGGTGAAAATTATTTTTTTTAAAAAGGGCATTAGCCAACAACTTTAATATTACTTGCAAGAAAACCATGTCATCCAAAACCAAGCTCAATTCAGAAGAGTTTTCATATTACTTTACTCAAATTACTTTACTTTACTCAAATTTTACCTTGGGCTAAAACCATATTTGGTTCAATAATTTTAACTAAAGGGAGACAAGAAAAAGAAGGTGGTGTTTTAATGTTTAATTGAATAAGATTCTATAGAAATAAGAGTTTTTGCAATTATCCTTGTTACCTTGATTACATATATATATATATATATATATATATATATATAGATAGTTCAATGTATTAACCAGCAGAGGGCCTAATACTAAAGGGAACAAGGCAGTAAAGTTCAATTTATTGGCATTCATGTTTGCAGAATTTTTTTCTGTCTCACTCATCTCATGGATTAGGATTATTAACTGTAATGTGACCATTCTCAGCAGGGTAGCCAGTGAATTAGCTTGTTAAACAAGTTAAACTTGTCCATGCTGATCACAGAAGTTTTAAACTTAGGAGGCAGCTGACAAAAGAAAAACCCCAAAGACCATAGAACATAATTCACAGTGGTGAATCATTAGGCCTAAAAACCAGAGGTGAGCAAATAATGATTCTCTGGAAGTTATTGAACTGTAACTCTTAGAGCCCATACCTACTTTAAATATTAGTGGGGCAGATTTAATTTAGGACTGATATGTACCCAGTGGTGGGATTCACATTTTTTTTACTACCGGTTCTGTGGGCGTGGCATGGCGTGGCTTGGTGGGTGTGGCAGGGGAAGGATACTGTAAAATCTCCATTCCCTCCCCACCCCACTAACCTGCTTTCCAGCTCTGTTCTCCTGTGCAGGGAAACAAAAGAAGACCCAGATGATCAGCTGGGACTCAGGAGGCAGAGAATAGATGGGGGCAGGGCCAGTCAGGGGTGGTATTTGCCGGTTCTCCGAATTACTCAAAATTTCCACTACCAGTTCTTCAGAACTGGTCAGAACTGCTGAATACCACCTCTGTACTGTAACTTATGTGCCTTAAGTGCTTCCTACCCCTTTGTCTAAAAACAATAAGTTTTTTTCCCCCATACAGAAATCTTAATATTCGATGCGGTGAAGAAGAAGGGTAAAAAAGCAGTAAGGAAAAAAAACCTGGATCAATTGGGGCCATTTGTCCTTTAAATGAATGAAAGAAACAGAATTGATCATAGTAACTGGTCAATTTAAATTGATTCAAGGGGCAACAATAGACATTGGCTGAAAAAAAGGTGGCATCAGATTCTATAGCATATTTCTGCACTGAGCATCAGAGCTAAAGAATCTGCAAACCTTTTTGTTGCATTCCAGTTATCTGTTTTATCATCTTTTGGAATGTTTAGTGTTGTTTTTACTTTTTTTTTTAAAGGAAATTCAACAAAGGCATGGTCTGGCCAACTCCATTTCCTCATATTTGATCAAACCTGTCCAGAGGATTACGAAGTATCAACTTTTATTAAAGGTATGCCGTTGATTTTGTTGTTATTCTCATATGTATTTACGTACCTCATACTAAGGTCACTCAATAAACTTTTGTAAGTCGAGGACGACTTATATTTATAAAGGGGATGTCCAAGATGATATGGAAGGACTGTCTGGAGATTTGAGCCCCTGTGTTTCTTGCTCCTACTCTCCTCTTGTCCTTCCCTCATTCCCAGAGCGCATGAAGAAATGGAGCCAAAACCCAGGAGTCAAAGTAATGAGTAAAACCAAAGGCTAGGTAACCCCGCTGAGAAAGAAGAAGTAAGAATGGAGGCAGCAGCTGAGAAAACTAGAGAGAAAAATGTGTTTATTTCCTTCTCTCAGAGAGGTATCAGGTAAAAGGTCTTCAAGCCATTTTCCTCAGCTGGAGCCAAGGTTCAAAAGAGGAAAAAAGGTCAAGAAGCCAAGCCAAGAATGAAGAAGCTGAAAAGAGGAAGGGAAAAAGTAACTTTGACAGAACGGAAACAACCTAAAAATGATAAAATACAAACTGATTCCTTAAAAAAACGTAACTGCACAGACAGTGGCAGTTCAGGGGTTTAGATCACAGAAATATAGATGTCGGCAATAAACAAAATGTATTTGAGGCACAGAATAGAAAGCTATGAGAATATAGCGAAATTGGACTTTGTACAGATATTGTACAAAATATTGTACAGATAAATAGCGCATTAAAAATAAACGGTTAAAACAGAAAATGGCTTAAGATTAATTTCTCAACTAGTTGAAGACATTTACTGTATTAATTTACCATTTCTTTTCTAATTTATAAGCTTTCCTTTTGTAAAATAAAAATATCTCCCACCCTCTCCGCCAATGAAGGGCGATACAAAAATCTAATGATTTTAAATTTCAAATGCTTTTTGCCTGTTGAGTCTGATTCCACCTGATTATTGGTGTCTCCAAAAAAAAAAATCCACCCTGCAATAATTGGTGGCAATGGTGGAGTTGCCTCAAACTCAAAGAGACCTAATGCTACAAATGAAAAAGAAAAAAGAATGTGAATTAGATAGTCCTCAAGTTACAACTATTTGTTTAGTGATCAAAGTTACCATGGCACTGAAAGGTTTTTTTCACATGACAGCACCCCTGTGATCATGTGATCAAAATTTGGATGCTTGGCAACTGATTCATATTTATGATGGTGGTTGCAAGGTCCTGGGGTCGCCTGATCACCTTTTGCGACCTTCTGACAAGCAAAGTCAATGGGGAAGCCAGATTCACTTAACAACCACGTTACTAATTTAACAACTGCAGTGATTTATTTAACAGCTGTGGCAAGAAAGGTCGTAAAATGAGTCAAAACTCACTAAACAACCATCTTGCTTAGCAACAGAAATTTTGGGCTCAATTGTTTATTTTAATTTTGGGGTTTTAATGTTAATTCGGCTTACAATTTGTTTAATATAGTTTTAGGTAATTTATTGTTAGTATTGTATTTTAGCTGTGAGCCGCCCCGAGTCCTTCGGGAGAGGGGGCGGCATATAAGTCGAATTAATAAATAAATAATAAATAAATAAATTGTAGTCCTATGTCAATTTCCTACCTCTACAAGGAGGAAATTTGGTCCACATACATCTCACACCCTGCAGGCACTGTCCAGAATATTCACCTCAGAAAGAAGACATTGAACCAGAGCTTATACTCTGCAATGAGAGATAGAAAAGTCTGAGGGCACTGCTGCACATGTTGATGCTAAGAGTAGTGCTCCTTCTGAGGAAGCTGATGTCTGGCCTCAGCCTGTTAAGCCAAAGGAAGGATAAACAATTAGAAAAGGAGTTAGATCCTGCTTCCTGAGCTAATATTAGTTCAAAATGCTGAAGCCAAAATAAGAAGAAGGGACTTGCCTGATCAAGAAAGATGAAGATAAGCCAATTGGGATGGAGGCTCAATGGAAGGATCAGTTAGAATTATGTAAGAGAGAGGCATGTAGAGAAAAGGTTAGGGCAGTGATGGCTAACCTTTTTGGCACCAAGTGCTCAAAGCACAAGAGCGTGCATCCCCAAAATGCCACACGCACGCATGCCCCATGCATGTGCCCTGCCCCCCACGCATGCACGCGCACACCATGCATGCGTGCAGGACCCCTTCATGTGCACCCTGCCCCTGCATGCATGACTCCCACACATGCGTCTTCTCCCTGCACATGTGCAGCAGAGACCCAAGGACCAGCTGGCTGGTGGGAGGTGCATGCGCATGCATGGCAGAGCTGTGCTGGGGCGATGGCTCGCATGCACAGAGAAAGGGCTCTGTATACCATCTCTGGCACACGTGCCATAGGTTCACCATCATGGGTTTAGGGGATTGCTCAATCTGATCCAGGCTCAGAGAGGTCATTTTCTCCTTCAACAGTTATTGGACAAGTAAATAGGGAAGGCGGTACCAAAGAGAAGGAAGATATTAAAACATTTTACTAGATTTGAGCAGATTGTTGCCTTATTGAAATGATCTGAGGATGAATAGTGACCCAGGTGATAACTTAAGGCCCAGTTTAACAGGCAAAGCCTTTCAGCCAGGATTGGCAAGCCTAGGCCGACAAGGCAGAGAAACTAGGTATTGCACAGAACTGTCTGCATATGTAACTTTCTCTCTCTACTTTCCAGTGGATGGCAGGGTTAACTTAGGGTTACCATAATTCTTTGCTTCAGTTGGAATCAACCATAGGGGCTGCTATAAAGCTATATTATCTCAAATTCTTAGAAGGATTCTTTGACTATTGGGATGACTTTTATTTCCAGTCTGGAAAAAAGTCACTGATCTAGATGTTATACAACATGACTTTTTGGATCATTATTTACACTCTCTCAGCTTTTATTTACTTTAGTAATGTAGAATTTAAGTAACATATCCCTGATACTGAACTTCATGGAGATTAGAATAATCCCTCTTCCCAACCTTCTTGGGAAGGCTTGGGTAAAAGACCATTTAAGGTAGCTAAGTAATACCTTAAGTATATCATGTCAAAGTACCTTTTCCATAGGAATATTTAATTCCTTATCTTCTCAGTTATCAGGGAGCTGAAACAATACTCTGCTACACAATCTATAAATCTGGGGTGTTGAATCAAGACAATTTTATTTTACATAGTCCTTTTCACACACCTTGGCATTCAGACTTAATAACCCCTTAATTATGAGAGTGTTGCAGTTGCTTTAATAAGAGAACTTGCCATCTCTTGGCTGTCACAGTTCCTGAAATATATAAGAAGACAGTCAAGTATTTCACAATTGCCATAGCTATGAAGAAACTAACTTACATCCTGCAAATGACTTGATTGGCTGCAATCACAAGGAAACAAACTTATCCAGGGTTTTGTTTATGCATTTTTTCCAGGAGCTTTTAACATGCTGTGAAGAAGGAAAAGGAGAACTCAAGGATGGTTTGGAAGTGATGCTCAGTGTCCCTAAGAAAGCCAATGATGCCATGCATGTAAGCATGTTGGAAGGTAAGTAAATATTAATCTGCCAGGGAAGAGAACGGGCAGGGATTGGACAGGTTGTAGATATAAGGCTGATGTCTGTTTGTCTGTCTTACTGATAACTATGAAGTAGTTAATAATGAATAACTAATGAAGAATAGCAGAGTTGGAAGGGACCTTGGAGGTCTTCTACTCCACCCCTCTGCTGAGGCAGGAGCCCCTATACTATTTCAAAGCAAAGGTTCTCCAACCTCTTCTTTAAAACATCCAGTGTTGGAGCATCTTGCATCCAATTGCAAAATAAAAATAAAAATCCGCATCCAATTGCAAAAAGCATTAGGAATGTTCATGTAAATGAACTTGAGGTTCAAGGTTTTGGTGTTGACATACAAAGTCCTTCAAGGCATGGGTCCGAGATATCTACGGGAGCGCCTCCTGCAGGCATCGAGTGCCAACCGCCCTGTGCGAGCACACAGGCAAGGGCTTCTCGGGGTGCTGTCTGTGACCCAGTGTCGTTTGGTGGCACCCTGGGGAAGGGCCTATTCTGTGGCGGCACCCGACCTATGGAATCAATTACCCCTGGGACTCCGTCTGGCCCCTGACCTTCGCACCTTCAGCCACGATCTGAAAACCTGGCTCTTTGAACAGGCCGGGCTGTGCTGACCTCTTGGGGAGGTGGTTTTAAATTTAATTCAGGAATTTTATACGGGTTTTAGATTAATTGGCTTGTAGTATTTAGTATCGTTTTAGGTAACTAACTTATTGTCTGTTTTTAGTTGTGAGCCGCCCCGAGTCCTTTCGGAGGGGGGCCGCATACAAGTCAAATCAATCAATCAATCAACTGAATTACAGATTCTTAGGGCCTTCTTTTAAAAATACCTAAAGGTTCC
This sequence comes from Naja naja, assembly GCA_009733165.1. Classification (NCBI taxonomy): domain Eukaryota; kingdom Metazoa; phylum Chordata; class Lepidosauria; order Squamata; family Elapidae; genus Naja; species Naja naja. The sequence continues at coordinate 236,107,810 of CM019148.1, read as the reverse complement.
CTTATGCATCTCCAGTTGTTAAACTTTGTCCATTGCAAGGTGTACCTGAATCCCCTTGGATACCAATTTGCTATTTCCATTCTCCCTCATTCCATACTATATTTTTGGAACCTTAATTCTTTTTTATTTACATTTGAATTTCCATCCAAATGCTAAAGAGCTGTTATCCCTTCACCATAACTCTTGAGTCTCATCTGGATGCACATTCCAAGTAGTTCCTCTGATATACTGAGACAGACCAATCTTCCATCGAGCTCAATACCATTTAGCCGTGGATTGAGTGTGGGCTTTTGAAACCAATGTTACCAGGTTTTTTTTTTTCATTTTTGTTTGTATTTATCACAGGATTTGATGAAAATTTGGATGTTCAGGGAGAACTGATTCTTCAGGATTCATTCCAAGTTTGGGATCCCAAATCTCTCATCCGGAAGGGTCGCGAGAGACATTTGTTTCTCTTTGAAATCTCTCTAGTTTTCAGCAAAGAGATAAAAGATTCTACAGGACATACTAAATATGTTTACAAGAACAAATTACTGGTAAGTCTGCAAGGATTTTTATGGGCTTCAGAATCTTTATTATGTTGGGGGTGGAAGATAAATCAAATTTTCTGTTTGATTCTACATGATCACACTTTACACTGATTTATTTTATTGTACTTTATTAAAGTAGGAATGGTTAATGGGGATACGAAAAGGCTAAAAATGACTTTATCATTCAACTCGTAGTATAAAAATGTATTAGCCATTATAGTGAACTCACTCTGAGCATCATTCAAAAATTCATGAAAATATCAGTTTCAGCCATCTCTTCTTTCCTTACAGACCTCAGAACTGGGAGTAACAGAGCATGTGGAAGGAGATCCATGCAAGTTTGCCTTGTGGTCTGGACGGACTCCCTCTTCGGATAACAAAACAGTATTAAAAGTAAGTCTCCAAAATTATTTTTCTATCTACAATGCTTTATAATTTTTTTCATCAGTAGAAACATCTGGACCAATAATTACAATCTGTGTCCTTTTCCCATTCAATTGAACTTTTACAGAAACCCATTTCAGATCTTGCATGAAACTGCATAGAATACATTTATTCAATCTGCAACAATCATTCTATATATCAGACACCAAAGCCTATATATTACAATATATACACCATATATTAGGAAGTAGCCTTCAGCTGCTGCTAATTTGTTCCCACTTCCAAAGCTATCTTCATCCTTCATCAAGGATTCATATTTTATTCTTGCTCTTATCTAGCTCTTCTCTTTGTTTGAATTTAGTTTAACTGGCTGTAAGTCTAGTAATGATCATGGTTGATCACCCAGGTCTTGATCTGCCATGGTCTTAGACATAAGCCATGTTTTTTCACCATGTTCCCGTTTTTGTGCAATTTACCCTAGCGGTTTTTAACAATCGTTTTTTTAAAACTATCCCCTATCTTCCCCACTAGGGGAAGACTTCATGAAAAGATATAACATTATAATGTATAGTCATCTATATCTTGGAAGGAAATTATCCTAAACTTCATTAGAATGAAATGATTAGAATGAAATGATCTGCTGTTTTAACACAGTGTGAAGTAAACAACACTATTTACCTTTTACTGATCGTAGCAGAAGGTTCTTGATGGACATGTTCTTTATAATCATTTATTTCTTTAAAAACTGTCATATGCCAAATAGCTTTCTTAGTGGTAATGTGGGTTGTTTTTTAAGGCTAGGGTCATTTTATAGAGCTCCATCATTTTAGAAGCTTTGTTTGAGAAACTAGCAATACAAGAACAACAGTTTCCCCTCTATAGGAATATTATACATATTACATATGGGTGTATGTATACTGCATTGGGTTGGGTTGGGTAGGGTCATATTATATATCACACACACAATACATATATAATTTTACCTTTATCTGCATTTTTTTTACTAGCAATGTACTTTTAGCACACGAACTTTTGCTATCTTATCAGGAAAACTGTTCTGTTATATAGGCAAATGAATGAAAGCAACTTTTGAAAAGAAACAAAATACAGGGCCCTACTTGAGAAATACTGTAATTCTATCTTTTGCCTTTTCTGTTCAAATGTTTAGGCAACCAGTATTGAAACTAAACAAGAATGGATTAAAAATATTCGAGAAGTGATACAAGAAAGGATTATACATTTAAAAGGAGCTTTGAAAGAGCCAATTCAACTCCCCAAAACCCCAGCCAAGCAAAGGAACAACAGTAAGAGGTAATCTTAATTGTTTTGTGAATGTTCTATATGAAACAATTGTTTTGCCAGAGAAAGTGTGGATCAACACTATAAATTCAATCTGGATTTAAACCAATGTTGAATGAGTAAACCCACATACCATGATAAGCCACACACATACACACAAATCTAAACCAGATCATAGCTTAGTGAACTACACCAATATAAGATATATAACAGCTCTTGCACTTTGTAGATCAAGTATAGACTTCCTGTGGAAGGAATATAATTGGTGAAAATAGATTTTAGCTTATAAAACTATGTTTAGTGAGGTAATGCTTAGTCAGATCTGTCTGTGTGTTTCTGTCTGTCAGTCTATCTGTCCATCTATTTGGATCCAGATTATGTACTTTGTTTTGATAGGATTAAAATGATGTTAAAGCAATAGCCCATGACAAGGAGATGCTAACCTTCCCTAGAAGTCATTGTATTAATAGTCTGTATTGATTAGATTAGATTGATAACATACTTTACAAGATTCATGTCTTCTATTTTTTTTTAATAAAAAAGGGTTCTAGCATCCTTGCAGTAGCACCCTATAAACAGAAATTGGAATGAAGGGTGGAGAATACTCCATAGAGTTTCACATTATCAGAAATACTTTAAAAGGAGAATAAATTAGTTTCTTCACATTTTATATTTTTCAAAGTTTGATAGCTTCATGTGAGCACTGAGGAATTAACTTCAGTTTTGCAAAAACAGCTAGACTATAATTTAGATGGCTGGGTTTGGTTAAGTGAGAAATCCAAGCAGAACAGGTCATTGGCCTGCCACATTCATTATGGGGCTATTTTGAGATATGTTGCTGTCACTATATAAACCTGGAGTAGTCAGTTTTAAAGAGCAAAAGTGGTTATTATGCACTAACCTCACTGTAGGGATGACATCAGCATTCTAAATTACAGACTACGTTGTAACGTGTGTGATCAGCTGAACAACCTCTTCTTCACACTGTGCCTGAGCACTTTTCAAATTCATTCAAGAAATTTCTTCCTGTTTTTTTCCTCTGCAGAGAGGGAGGAGAAGATGCCGACAGCCAAGGAGATGGGAGTAGTCAGCCTGACACAATTTCAATTGCATCCAGGACTTCTCAGAACACAGTAGACAGTGACAAGGTAGGATTTATTCTGGAAAATCTGACAGCTCTAAAATACAGAAGAACAGGTGAGAAACAAATATTGAGTGGCATTTACTCTTAGAATTAGGTGCCCTGTACTGTTAGTAACAATAGCTGAGAAATAAAACTATAGATTGTGTTATATGCCAACTGTCACATGTAATGTATATTCCTCAGTGGCTGTCTACTCCACTTTCTGCAACCATGGGCATACAGGAAAAGCCAATTATGCATATATGGAAACCCTGAGTAATTTTTTTTTATCTGTGCGCAGGGAGTGGGTGGGGAAGTGTTTTTAAAATAATACCTTTAAGAGAACCACCAAGATTCTGTGTAATGTGTTGGCTGACTTTCACAATGGAAGATGCTCAAGAGTCTTTCATGTTTTATTGTTCATGGAACACATACTGCTTCTGAACAAAGAAAGATAGGAAGGATGGCAGAAAAAGAACAGAGAGCCATGGGCAAATTAGGGCCAGCTTGACTTCAGAGAAGCCACGGCAAAACCAAAATGTTTTTGGCTTTTGTTTGTTTTAGAGAAGCTGCCAGTTGTCCCCTTGAACAGTTTGTTATCTTTGGTTTTAAAAGTATGAATGTTAGGCTGCAGATGTTATGCATGCTGAAGATTTGTGTTATGGTAGCCTCATTTACATTTTCAGAAAGCAGAACTCAGAAGACACAGCACAGGGGTGTGTGTGTGTGTGTGTGTGTGTGTGTGTGTGTTTATATTTGCAGCAAGCCCAGTGACACAAAGCTTTCCAGAGAAAATTGGAGGGCATTGTGGGGAGGTTGACAAAGAATTTGTGCTACTCAGCTCCAGGAGTAGAGCTTGGTACAGATGGACAACAAGCCTTTTGAAGCTAATATTCAAGTGGACAGACTATCAGTTGTGAAAACTGGTGCACATTTTAAAATATGGGGCCCAGAATGTAAAATCCAAATTGCATGTAGAATGATGAAGAAATTGTTTGGATGAACTAGAAGGCAAGATTTTTTTTTTGCTATAGTTTTCTTTTCTCTCCACAATTAAAATTCCATGTGTTTCAAATTAAATTTTCATTTGATATCTGGCTTGATGTTACTTTCAAAAGGAGCAAAGATATAAAGCTTTATTGCCTGAATAAATATTATGTTTGTGTAATATTTGGAAAAGGCATTGATGATAATGATAAGCCATGTTCTCTGTTTGGAGATCCAGTCTGGGTTACAGAAATAAATTGTGTATTTCTAAATTACACAAATAATATCTGCCTTATAGATATGTGCCAGTATAATTGGTTTCTTTCCCAAATAAATGTGAATGGTATTACTCTTTGCAGTCAATAGGTTCAGCAAATACATGGGTCAGATGCAGTCTGAAAGCTTCTTGTTTTTACTTATTTTGAGACCATGTTCTATCTACCTTGTTTTTATAATTAGAGATAAGTAATCACATTATGTTGCTTGCACAATACTTTCATTTAAGAAATAGTCAAGGTTTTGGAAAAGCAACTACCAGTGGCGTTCACAGAGGGGGTCAAAACAAGTAAGAGCAGCAAAGTTAAAACCTTTCTATGTGCATGCAACATCAACACACACACAAAAGGGGCAGAGCTTAGACTTACCTGTTTTTACCCCCTCTGTGGGCGCTATTGCCACAAAGACTGTTGTCTTGATTTGTGCATATTTCAGATACGATAAGTAAAGCAATTGGTTTATTCCTATCACTTTGCTGCTATCCATTTTCCGCACAACAAAGGAGATTTCCCTCATTCAGAATGCTACAACAAGAGTAAATTTGACCTCTGTGATTTTCCATTTATTCTTCCTCAATCAACACCTCAGTTGCCATGCAACATACCGATACAACTAAATCCTGACTTTCCAGATTTTAACCTTTCATTCGGGAATTGTCTTACTGGCAGAAGGCTCCCAGAGACAGTATATCAAGATTAGCCTCTTTAACAGGAAGAAGAATGAAGCCATCTAGTCACTGCCTTTGCCCACTGCAACATATAAAAATAAAAACCTTATTCTAGTCTGTGCTCCATGGTTAAAATTCTAGACTTTTTTCTCCTGCCTTTCTAAATTGGAAGGTTGACCATTATAACAGTTCTCATTAGGAAATTGTTTGTTCCTGCCTCACCAGCTTCATTTATTCTAGTATGTTTCCACTTTTGCAGTAATATCATTTTTAGTACAATTATTTCCTTAGTGTTCCTTTGGATTCCCTGCTGTGGTGACATTTAAATTGTACACTGGCACCAGTACACGTACCTACATATAGCAAAACATGATACATACTCATCACTGTATGTGTCCTCTACATGGCTACTTTCCTTGGTACCCCTCTGCAAAAGCTAAGGATTAGTGAATGCAATGAGAAACTTGTAAATTTAAATAATGATGAGTCATAACCACACAATAATACTTACAACACTGTAGCTGACATGCTGCTAACACTTCCATTTACCATTATCAAACTATTCCACTCCATGTTTTTTCCAGCCTACTTTTCATAGCCTAAGATCATCATAACAGTTTGTAAATAAAATTCCAGGCTGCACAATTGTCTCTGTGTAGGGTATATAACATATCAAATAAAAATGAATGATTTGGCTTTCTATTACAGATAGCCTTTTCACTTGGGTCTCAGTTTTAAAACAGTTTCTTATTTCTTTTTAATTGTCTACAGGTAGTCCATAACCTACAGCCACAATGGACCCAGAAATTTCTGTTGTTAAGCGAGAAAATTTCCATTGTTAAATGTGTTTTGCTCCATTTTGCGACCTTTCTTGGCATAGTTGTTAAATGAATTGCCACAATTGTTAAAATACTAACATGGTTGTTAGGTGAATCTGGCTTCCCCATTGACTTTGCTTGTCAGAAGGTCGCAAAAGGTGATCACATGACCCCAGGACACTGCAACTGTCATAAGTGTGAACCAGTTGCCAAACATCTGAATTTTGATCACATGACCATGGGGATGCTACAACGGTCATGAGTGTGAAAAACGGTCATAAGTCACTTTTTTCAGTGCCATTGTAATTTTGAATGGTCACTAAAATGAACTTTTGTAAGTTGGGAACTCTTTGTATTTGAAACACTAAATGTTTTTAATGTGCGTGTGTTAAAGCACACATAACCATATGAAATTGGCCCTCTTTTCAATACGTTCTTTCCTAATTCCCTTCTAATAACTCTTATAATTTAATAACATCCTAATGTGTACATTTTAATGTATCTTTATTTTTATTGATTTTATTATAAATTGTTTGATTGTTGTGAGTCACCTAAGTTATTGAGAGAATAGGTAGCATACAAATAAACAAACAAATTGTCATGATTAGTATAATATTTTCCCAGCATCTACTATTTTATCAAGTCCCTGCTTTGTGAAATTTAGAAAAGCGCAAAACTGTACAGATAATTCCAATCTAGCTTATCTGTTCATTCAGTCTAACTATAATCAAATTTAATTTCTTTTCTATTTTTATATAAGAAGGGGTATTGGGATCCATTTCTGGGATTCATTAAATGTCATTAGAATGAGCTATTGAATAATGGTCTTTTTTTTTAAAGAAAGATTAAAATACTTCAGTTTCTTAAACTATTAATTTGAAGCAGCAGGAAGTCGTTTCTTCACATTTAGTTGGCAGAGAGTTAGAATGGGCATGAGTGAAAATGAATTCCCCTGTTGCTACTAAGTTTTTTTCAGTATTTATATAAGCAAATAATCCACAGTGTGAGCCAGAAGTATAAATTTAGATTACAACCAGCTGCTTTTAAATGGAGTTTAACCAGCAGCTTCCTGAATGTGCAATGCCACCTTATGACCCAGCCCACATTTACCCACAGAAAACTATCCATGTGATTTGCCCCCATCTCCCAGCATGTGCTTCAGTAGAGTGTGATGCCTGAAAGCATTGATCGTCAAAGCATTTGCTTGGGTGGAAAGCAATATATACAAATGAATCAATAATATAGCAGCTTGATTCTTGCTTCCTACACTCAAGGCTCATGAGAAATGCTATTCTGACATTGCCACATTTGGGGTTCTGTGTTGAATGGGAGAGCTTGGTGCTTTCAGTGTTTGTGAAGTTTACCCTTCTAATTGTAATAATTTGGGTTTGAATGATCCTACATGTTTCCACCTAGAGGACAGTGTGTATGACAGAGGTCTCCAAACTTGGCAACTTGAAGACTTGTGGACTTCAAGTCTTAAGTCCACAAGTCTTAAAGTTGCCAAGTTTGGGGACACCTGATGTATGTGAATAGTAACTTCTTTTTCAATACCATTTCCTTCATCTTTTAAAAAATGGTTGCTACGTGCAGTCATTCAGAGGATAGGGAACTGTTGCAGGAGAGCCTGCTGAATCTTTTATTTGTGTTTATTCAACCGCTGTTCTTTCTATATATTCCTGTAGATCATAAAAAGTCAAGATTATGTGGGTTTTTATTCTATAGCTAGTTTCATACTGTGCATAGTTTGCAGAATACATTTCAACATCACTGATTTTCCAAGAACCTCACATCTTTGAGTATGGTGAAGTTGATGACTTCTAAAGCAGTTAATATTAAATTTAAAAAGATTTAACAAATTTTGGGATAGCATGCAGACCATGACAATTGGAATTATTTCCAACTGCTTTAAAAGTGTCCTGCTTTATTACAGGAAGAGTAAGAGCCTTCCAAACTGTTGCCATGCTACCTCTTTATAGCAATGAATTTGAAGTTTCCTTCCTTCAGAGGTGGTATTCAGCAGGTTCTGACCAGTTCTGGAGAACCGGTAGTGGAAATTTTGAGTAGTTCAGAGAACCGGTAAATACCACCTCTGACTGGCCCTGCCCACATCTATTCTCTGCCTCCCAAGCCCCATCTGATTGGCTGGGTCTTCTTTGGTTGCCCTGCACAGGAGAACGGAGCTGGAAAACAGGTTAGTGGGGTGGGGAGGGAATGGAGATTTTGCAGTAACCTTCCCCTGCCATGCCCATAAAGCCACACCATGTCCACAAAGCCACGCCCACAAAGTCACACCCACAGAACTGGTAGTAAAAAAAATCGAATCCCACCACTACCTTCCTTCCTCTCTCCCTCCCTCCTTCAGCTTTTTTTGTTAAGTCTCGATGACAGACTGATGGAGACCAACAATTATTAATTTTATTTAGTGTGGTAGCATAGCAGTTTTCTTACCCAGTTGCTTAGTAAGAAGTTAATATACAAGACCAGAGTGATGTCGTTGTGTTTAAGTTTAATCAATTCTCAAGAGGTGAAGTCCTTAGTAATCCTAAGAATACTTGTCAAGAAATTTACTCAGTTATTTTCTGTTGTAGGTATATATGTGCCTCATTTATTTTATCAGCTCAGCATGTTTTGATAACTTTATAGAATATGTTCCAAATTATATTTATCTTGGGAGAGAGATATTATTCTTCAGTGAAATATATACCTGCCTGATTAATTATCAAATATACTGGTTGATTCAAAAATACAGCAAATCAGGATGTTGAATTTAGGGAATTCAGTATAACTATCTTGGGTACATTTGTTAGTCAAAAGATTGAAAATGTCAAACTTCTTGAGTGAAAGTGGTGATGATGCACTGGAGTAAAAGATTATTAAGAAAAAAGCTTCAGAGATGTTAATTGCATACCTTTAAAAGGCCATTGCTGATTACTGCACTTCCCCCCCCCCAAAAAAAGCCAAATTTGATCTAAAGGATTAAGATTTTGTAGTCATGGTCATGTGGTTAATAAACCATTAAAAAGATTTTATAATAACCACCAACTGATCTTAAGTTGGTCCATTTCATGCCTCAATCATCATATAACTTAGTTCCCACATAGCTATGTTAACTTTTCCTTCTGTCCAGGAATCACTGAATTTTTTTTTAAATTCATATTTATATGCCGCCCTTCTCCGGAGACTCAGGGCAGCTTCCAATTTTTGGAGCGCAACCCAGTGTGCTCAGCAATAGCCTTCATTCCATTGTATATGCCTGCTTATTACTAAGCGGCATTTTTACAAGGTCAGCTAATTGCCCCCAACAATCTTGGGTCCTCAATTTACCTACCCCGAGAGGATGGAAGGCTGAATCAACCTTGAGCCTGGTGGGATTGAGCCTGCACTAATTGCAGGCAGCTGGAGCTAAGTGCTAGGCATTTAACAGCCTGCACCACCAAGGCTCTTACTTTTTTCTTATTTTAAGAAAAAGATTAAATGAAAGATTCTTAACAAAGCTACGTGGACAGAAATATTGAATATGCATGTAGTGAATAAACTTCTTCTATTGCAGGGCAGATTATCTTGTCAGTAAGTTTAAAACACAATTTCTAATTTAAGTTTAAAATAATATTGCTATATTTACAGGTTTTAAATTAGAGCACTGAAATTAGAAAGATATTGTAATTATTACTTTGAATAGTAATAGGTCTCACTGTTCTCATAGCGGGTCATTTTGTCCTTTTTCATGGCTTTTGCATTGTTTTACAAGCCTTTACTTCTGAATATATGCAAGCTACATTTATTTGCCTATGAAGATAACACTTTATCTATTTGAGAATAAAATCTGATTTAAAGAGCTTTTACAATACTTACACTATATGTTTTAGATGACTCCTGTAGGAGTACAGGTAGTCCTTGATATCCAGCCAAAATTAAGTCTGCCCATCTTGCAAGTCAAGATGATTGTTACACAAGGTACCCATGTGATCCTGAGGCACCTTATGCTCTGCTTAATGACTCCCATCTCTGCTGTCCACAGTTGGGTCATTAAACAGAGTATAAGGTGCCTCAAGGGTGGTAGAAGCCTGGGGGGGGGGTCTACTGCAGGCCCAGGCCATTGGCTTCAGGTTTTCTCGAAGCTGCTTCTATCCTCTAAGGCAGGGGTGTCAAACTCTATTTCATTGAGGGCCACATCAGAGTTGTTCGACATGCGAGGGCATGGCCAGGGTGGGTGTGGCCAGTTTGATGTCACTTGTGTCGGGGGCATCAATAGTGGGCCAAGCGCTCTGCCAGTGAAAACGGGCTCCAGAGCTCCATTTTCAGCTGCGACGGACTCCTGCTACCCTCTGCCAGTTAAAAAGATGCTCAGGGGAGCTGCATGCGGCCCTCCCAAGCTCCGTTTTCACTGGCAAAGGTACCACAGGCTGGTCCTTTGCTGTTTCTAGGGCAGCGCCGCAGGCGAGATTTAAGCATCCCATGGACCGGATTCTGCCCCCTGGGCCTTGAGTTTGACACCCCTGCTTTAAGGTTTCCTATGTTCTGCTTCCCAAATTTTGGATCCCCACCCCCCAGGCCCCACGCCTCCTCCCCACTTGTTTATACACTGAATCAGGGGATAAATACATGCTTTTCTGTTACAAAGAAACAATGAATTTTTGTTGTTGTTCTGAAGGCTATATGAGAAAACCCTTTCTGAAATAATTTTATCAATGAAATCCAGAGCTTTATTCTGTAACAGCTATTGTACATAGAGTGGGAAGGTACTTGTAAAAGTTATCTTTTCCAATGTAGTTAACAGTTAGTCAGAATTTCAAAGGGCTTTTATTGCAGATTCGTTCGTTAATCATTTCTACACCAGCTTACCCCACCCACAAGATTTGTTCAAAAGAAATTCATACCAAGGTTTGGCCAACATGTGAGTTATTCTAAAGTGTCAGGTAAACTTCCTGGTAAGACATAGGCAGGTTCATGGAATATATATTTTTTCCCACTTGGAGTAGATTTAGATCCAAATAAATGGTAGACAGTAGTAAAAGGTGTAATTATTCCTCAAAAATAAAGATACATATAATAGAATATAGCGTGTTCCCCCCCGCCCTTCCCCCGGCCAGTTTTCCAGTCTATTTATTTTAGTGTTAGTTTAGTGCAGATATAGAAAAGATTGGAAACAGTCCAGATGCTTGAATTGATCAAATATTCTTAGCTACCCAATGTCTTGTCACTCAGGTGGCTTGAGAAAAAGTCATATTAAAAATTAATATCCTCATCAAATGTCTTTTTCATTTAAGCATCCTCTCCATGATGTTAAAAGTCATGTTTGTGGAGTATTTGCTACTGCAAACAATTGCTTCTATGACATCTGCAAATCACAAGATATATACTGTAGACCATGTGATCTTGCTGTATGGAGAGTGGCTGTCTCTGAAACCCTAGTTCCTAGTGCAGAAGTGGCAGAGATGGTACAAAGTCTTTCTTCAGAAATGATAGTGAAATACAAAATAAACCTATTAAACTTCATTAAGCAATTGTACTAGGAAGAGGTGGCAGAGAAAAAGAAAAAGAAATAGAAACCTTTTCAGTTTTGCCTTCAGTTCAAAGAAGCTGCTGCCAACAAAGAAGCAAAATGTTAAAATGGATCGGTTTGAAGCAATCAAAACAGATCAAGAAAGTGAGTATGACCTGAACTTCCTTTCTTTTTTTCATACTGTATCTCACATTGGATAAAAATCGTACTCATGACATAGTCAGCTACTAAAATAACTGTTAAATCTCAGTCAGAAAATACACCATGGCAATTCATTGCTTTGACTAGGAGAGAGGGGTATAGTTTATTTTCTCTCTGTTGAGAAAGCTAAATTTAATTTTGTTTATATTGATAACTTCCTATATGAAGGTTTGTTTTTTTAACAGAAAGGGCATTTGTGAAAATAGACTACTGTAGCATTTGCATTCCTACAAAAAATGGTTTAGAGGCAATTCTGTGTTGCTGCTTCTATATTATTCAGTCAAGCGCATCTGGAAAACGAACAGAAAAGTTAATGTACTTTCTCATGTTATCCACATAATTACCCTGTTCATCATAAGAGAGTAGCATTGGGGACAAAACTTTAAGAAATTATCTATCTGCTACTAAGCAAACTGGATTTTTTTTTGTAAATATGAAATATGAACATATGTGGAAACTTTACTGAAGTGAATTAATGCATTATCATGGTCTTGAATTGTGGTTTGGTAATAGTTATTGTTACAATATCAAGTGGGAATGTTATATTTCATTATTACACTCTATCCAGTCATTTTACATAGGAATATTAAAGGAAGTTGTTGATATGATTTTAACTAGGGGACAGTATAAATCTTACTGCTATTTTACATTTGTACTAGTTGAAAGACAGCTTTCTTGCAATGGTAATTCAAAACTAGAATCCTGATCATAGTGGTCAAAACACATAATAGCAATGTATGGGTAGTCTGGTAGCTAGAAGTCAGCATAATGCAAACTTTTCCTATTGCTGACCCTGATTAAAGGGTAATGTTAATAAATGTTAATAAATTCTCATTCTGTCATTTATCACTTTCAGACTGGTAAAAGCTAGCCTCACCTTCTATGTCTTTTTTTAAGGAGTATAGTGGAAGAGAATTAGGGTTTAGAAGTACATTTAACTTTCTATTTGATTTGTTTAGTTTCATGAAGGTTTATATGTTATGCATATCCAGCACCCCCATATTCATATGAGAATACAACTCCAACAAATGAATTGAAACATATAAAACTAATATGCTAACATTAAAACTAAAACTAATAATTTACACTATAATATCTATGTGATCAGTGTTTGGGAACATTATAGTGAAATATTGCCATTTCTACATTTATCATTTCCAGTTATCAGTAATGACAAAACAAGTTTTTTTTCCTCATAGCACATAGAATTAGATGATAATGTAGTAACTCGTGTTGTAAGAAGCAACAGTGGCATCAGCATCTAATGACCATGATATTGAATATATTCTAAGCATATTTGGTTGTTGTTCTTTTAATGTTCTGTTATGGGTAACATGCATATTTATTTATTTAAAGCTATTTAAAATTTGTTTATATGATTGCTCCTTGCTTGTTTCTTCTTAAATTATCATACTATGAAGGCTGAATTGCAAAGCAGGAATTTCCTGGTTTAAACCTAATTTGTGTTAGTACCCTAATATCCATTAAACACAGAGAGAGAGTGTGTGTGTTTTTGTGCATGCACATCTTTGAGTCAGTGTTGAGTGCTGATAATCACCTGGACGAGCCCATGCAATTATCTTGGCAAGAGTTCAGCAGTGGTTTAACATTGCCTTATTGGGCTTCTCCTAGAGCTGAGAGAGTACGTGATCCTTGCTCACTCACTGTTTGTTTGCCTAAGGTGAAAGTAGAAGTTATTTCCAGTCTGATGCCTTAAGCACTACACCAATATGTATGTATTAGAATATATGTGTGTATTGAGACACATTTAAAGAATGTGGAAAGTAATATCTACCACATTGCTGCTCTGCTTCTGTGTTTTCTTTCTGTTTTGCCAGCATTTAGATTCCTGACAGCCTATTAATCAGCTGTTAGTATATTATTGAGAATACAAGTATGTTGAGACAACAGATATAAGGATATATTTTTGGGGTAGACATGATTCCAAAACATGGCCAAATAGCTAAGATCCTTTGGTGAGGAAAGACTTCATTCATGCAACTTAAGTTAATATTTACTGATCCTTCAAGCAAAACTCCAAAGCTAAAGATGGAAAACAGTATTTATGAATTATGGTGTTTATAATTATTCAGTATTTATGAATTATGGTCGTTATATTATTCAAGAATTAAGGTATTACACAGAAAAAGACTAATGTACATATTGATCAGTCTTCACAGTCTTTTTTGTTGTTTTAATTCCACTTTTTGGTGCTGCCAGCTCCTCCCTTCCACCCTAATTTATAAATAATATTTCTTTCATGACTTTATATTCTCGTCTCTCTTATATCATCTGCAATGAGATCAAAAGAAGAACTGTCTTAGATCAGGTCGAATTTAGTTTAGCAATCAGTTCAGTAATTAATAAGAATAGCCTTGGTGGTGTAGGCTGTTAAACGCCTAGCACTTAGTTCCAGCTGCCTGCAATTAGTGCAGGCTCGAATCCCACCAGGCTCAAGGTTGACTCAGCCTTCCATCCTCCCGGGGTAGGTAAATTGAAGACCCAAGATTGTTGGGGGCAATAAGCTGACTTCGTAAAAATGCTGCTGGGGTGGGGGAAAGCCCTAGTAATAAGCAGGCATATACAATGGAATGAAGGCTATTGCTGAGCGCATTGGGTTGTGCTCCAAAAAATTGTAAGCCACCCTGAATCTCAGGAGAAGGGCAGCATATAAATATGAATAAAAAAAATAAGAATAGGAAATATGAGAGAACGTCTGTGTTGCTTCCAGCAGTTGATAATGAAAGTATGCTGTCTATGAATCATTAGGCAGCATGCAGCCATTATGACTGATAACTATGAATAACCTGATCTCCTATTAATTTGTTTGGCCTCTTTTTTAAAAATCTAAACTGTTGTGCTTCATTCACATCTGATAGAAGCTGCAGTTTAATTACAAATGGGGAATTCCCAAAATCATATTTCTGGATGATCACACAGATGGAAATATAAATTTATTTAATATTTCATTCATTTCTTCTGCTTTGATATAGACTCAAGTGCTTGAATGTTGGCATTTGTTCAGAAAAGCAATTCTGACATTCTGTCCACTGATGTGCTCTTTAAAAAAACATTGTTTCTCAAGGTCTTATACTGTAAATAGTTTTTTTTTCATTTCCGGGGATTATGAGCTGACCAGAATTCCATGAGAAGTAATTACCACACCTAACCCTAAACACACAATTCATTCCCCTAAGTTTTAAAATGCCCAGGTGAATAGTCAGTGTATCTTAGAATGAAACAATTCTCAAAATTTAAATCTATGCTTATAGTACCTCTGTCTTCGCGTACTGAGTTTTCCATTCCTATGTATTTATCAATGAGTTCCTATGACAATTGATTGAACATTAAATAACAGCTTTCAGATAATATACTTACTACAAAGTATTTGTGGCTCATAGGAGCTGAAATTATTGAAGTGCTCAATTATTCATTGTTCTTTGAGATTACTCTCTGATTAATAAGCTTCAAAAGCTACAGTCTAGAATCACTGCTTAGAGAAACATTCCAAAATGGGTGGGCAGTCACCTAAAAAAATGTGTGGTTAATGTGTTGGCAGTGTTGATGTTGAGTCTGAAGGTGCTAATATGTGAGCCCACTGTAAAATCCTACTATTTAGGGGGGGATTTATAGTATATTTTAAAATATTAATTTGCATGTGTGGACACAGGGAGGTTGTTGTTTAACAAGCAAACAAGCATTCACTTTTAACAGAGTTAATCTGCCATATTTCTCCTTGTTTTATTTGAGAATATTAGTGATGGAAAGTTTCTGCTGTCGAACAGGTGCCATCTCTGTTTAGGTTTGTCCTTATTTAGATGAACATGTGCAGATGAAACTCCTCGGTTGTTTGAAAAATACACAGTTGGTTTAATTCATTTTGTTGCTTGTTTTGTAAGCCTATTGCAAATCAGAAGTGAGGAGAGATACCACATATGGTACAGTTGCAAATTGTTTATATGGCTGTTTCACATTTAGAAGCCCTTGTAAGGTATTTAACACATTTTAATGTAAATCTGAAATCTTAATATAGCCTTAGTTTAGATTGTTGTATGTTTTTTTTCAAGCCCATCATTTATACATGCTTAAAAAGGAGCTACGTGGTTTTATGGCATCAGTAAAGATATCTCACACACACACACAGACACACACACAGACACACACACATCTTTGGAGTCAACAGTGATATTGCTTTTTGGTCAAAAGATCCTAGTGCATAACTGGAAAATATGCTGTGTGTGTGTGTATCTTAAAAGTAGAATCTGCTATATAACGTATTCCCTCTGCTACTGCATAATATGATGTGTTCCTCTTTTAGAAGTAACTCGGGACTTCTATACATCTTTTCCAGGTGGAATGTAGAGACTGGTTTTTAGTGTGGAATGTAGTATTGGAAGTTTGTAGGGGGAAAATATATATTTCTTTTGCTGTGGTCAGACGACTACCTAATGGAATTGATATTTAGATTTAGTGGGATTCTGTAACCCAGCAAAGAAAGTATATGATTATGACAGTCTGCCTGGAGGCTTATAGATTTTATGCTGCCTTTTGGGGGGTTTTCCATCATCTTTTTAGGTGATTCTGTCTCACTCTGATTCCTTCATAGTGTAGTTAAATGAGCAGGAAATAGTAACCATCAATATCTTTCAAATACAGTATTTGGATTGTGATTTACAGTTGTGCATTATGATCAACATTTGTGGGTGCTGTAATCTACAAGATATGGAAGGTACCCTTACCCATCATTTTCATCTTATCTGGTTAGGATTAAGATTGCTTTGGTCATTGTTGGCGGCCATATAAAACAGAGGTTAATCGAAAGACAGTTTAGGGATAGTTTCAATTCCAAGTATATTCTGTACTCTTATACTTCAAATGTCATATAGACTTATGTCTCAACTCTCTGTCCCTAATAGGTTTGTGGTATCAAGTAAATACCTTTTTCCCTTAGCTAGCAATTAGAATATAATAGAACCATAGGTCTGGAAGGGACACTGGGGTCTTTTAGTCCAACCCCCTGCCCAAGGCAGGAAACCTTGTACCATCCCAGACAAATGGTTCACAGAGTTGTTCAACAGTTCAGAGAGATAAACCTCACCGAGATGAAACCCATATTGTAAAACGAGGGATCATTTCTTCTCAGTGTGCTGACTAGTTTGAGTTGACTTTACAAATGTTATATGAAATTGTTCTGCACCCAACATCTTATTAGTGGGATTTAAAAAATATAAAGGGGAAGAACTGCAGTTGTGATGGGGTAGATAGAAGAATGTGAAAGCTACCCAAAATCTTGTTCTATTCCACTTTTTGTCATCCACAGCTATAAAACATAAATTATGCTACTTTGAAACATCCTAATAAAGCGTATATTTTCATAATCCTTGTGAAATCTCTTATCACAAAAAGTTCAAACATCGTCTGGCTATTATAAGCTCTGCTTGCTAGCTATGCTAATTATTCATCAAAGGGTTAATAAATTGGTACATTTCCAAGGGGTATTCCTTTTAATAATAATATTTTCTTTGTCAATAAGGATATTGCCGAGTTTTTGAACATGTATTGATTTGTAGATCACAGAGAGTTGGTCCACCAGGGACAGTATGAAAACCTGGAATAAGAGATCATCCAACAGCTGTGGTTTATTTTATGAAAGCTCATGAAAAAAAGTTAATTTTTCCATTGGGCACTCAGCCAATTTAGTAATTGTGTGATATGCATAAAAGTATGGAAAAAAGAGCTAGTTTTGAGAAGTTCTTAGTAGTGAACAAAATAATGGATCAATTTCAGATTTGTCATGGAAACATCTTGTCAGCCCAGTAACAATGACGTCAAGTTGACAATGCCATCTAGACACTTATTATTTTGTCTGGAACACACCTGTTCAAGAGCAGGAGAGTAAGGACTAATCATTTTCCATGTGTTGATATAATATGATAAAATCAGGTAAGATAATTTGAAAAAACTAGTTTTAGTATACTTTTTGTTAGGTATCAGCAATCATTTAAGTTTATTTTGACTGGCATAATTTTGCTGACATTAGTAAGGAATTTCAACTTTGTTACAGAAGATTAACTAATCTTCTTTATGGAAGCTTCTGGTATAGATCTGTGCGCTCTGCAAGTACAATTTCTTCTGCTTCACTTTTACTTTCTTTGCACGTGAGCAAAACCTCTTAACATCTAGCTAATAATTAGATTGTAAATTAATGGCTTATTTGCTTTGATTTTTTAACTGTGTTCTTTATCTCTGTGGCTTGTGTTCTGATCATCTTAGTTTCAGGATTCAGTGAAAGTCTGTACATGATACAAAAATAAACTACTATAGTATACAAGAAGTTGCTGTATTTTTTTATTTTGATAGCACACTGAATGGTGGATATCTTGTTCACAGGACTATTTTATATGTTCTATATAGTTTATATTTATATATATTTGTATATTTATATTTTACTGCATTGTAAGCTGCTCAGAATTTTGGATAGTGAGATGTGCTCTGTGTGTGTGTGTGTGTGTGTGTGTGAGAGAGAGAGAGAGAGAGAGATGCTGAAATTAAAGTATCTAAATTCTAAATGCATGTAAGGAATGAAAAAAGGAAGTTGTGAGAGCTAACAGGTAGTCTCAGGTGATAACTACAGTGAATGAAGAGGAATCAACATTCTTCAGAATGTCAGAAACTCAGGAACTGAGAACAGTTCATTTCCTACCAGCCATCTAATCATTTTGAACAGCTAATAAGAGCAAAATCTGAATGGAGCTCACGGTTTCTGCACATAACACTTTTGGTGGCTGACAGTTGCAGAATATTTACATGTTTTACCATGTATTTTAGGAAACTGCCTGGTGAGATAAATGTTCATTATTCACTGGCCCAGCAAATAGTTTAGATTTTTTTTAAACCAGTGAGATCAGTAGGCACTCGCTAGTATTTCCTAGTGATTACTAGCAAATTAAACACTTTTCATTCTTTCTGAATAAATTCATCAGCAATGTTATTTTAAGACTTCTTTATAAGGTCACTCCAATGAACCATAAAGTGAGCTTACTTTAGTCATTCTTTACATCAAAATAACATTAATTAATAATATTAATAAACTGGGAATAACCTCATAAAATGATAAAGATTGAAAGATATTTTTGCCAAGAAGCAAAAGTAAACCTGTCTTTAAAAACCATCTGGTTTATGTATAATTTAATCACTAAATCACTAAAGAATAATTTGAACTCATCCAATATGAATTTATTTTAAATCTTTAGAATTGACTTTTCTTTGCTCAAGGATGCTTACCATCTGTATTCGATGATAGCTATTCATTTAGTGATATCAAACAAATCATTCTTGACTCTTGACGAATGTATCTTTTCTTTTATGTACACTGAAAGCATTTGCACCAAGACAAATTCCTTGTGTGTCCAATCACACTTGGCCAATAAAGAATTCTATTCCATTCTATCAGGTTCCTATTTCAATTTATTTTTTCAGTAATATTTTTGAGATTTATATGAAGTTGGCCTGCCAAAATCCACTTGTATCTCCTAGGAAAAATCCAGTTTATATATTCCCTATAAAAAATGAATAAGGGTCTATCTATCAATTTGGAGCCTGCATAACTAAATATTTAGCATAGCAAATCTAATTAATTGTGAAATCATACCACCAGCCACATTTTGATAATTATCATTAACCCAGCAATATTGTAAATAGGCATGATAATTCATGGTGTAATATGACAAACCTATGAAAATACCACCATCATTAAAGCCATGGAATTTGGAATTTGGTGAAATTGAATTGGTTGCTGCTATTCTATTGTTTTTTGTTCTCTACAGGAAAATAGACAAGATTTTTTTAAAAAGTAGGAAAAATAGAACAAAGAGAGAGAGAGAGTGAAAATACACATCCCGAAATATAGTACGTTCCCTTCTGAGCAAGAGTGCATAACGCTGTTCTGAGGAGATATGTACATGAGCTTTCTAATCTGTATCTGAAATTAATTTTACGGCAAATTTGCTCTAGTAGATGCATGTGTACAAAGATGGCCTACATCAATCCAGAACACAGCAGTCAGGATGTAACTGTGAAGGTCTATTAAAGGCTATTGATGAACTGTAATCTGTCTAAACAATCTGGTACATTGAAAGATGCTTATTAGCTGGGTAAAGAAACAGACTCTCTGCTAATGTCAGTCTCCTCATTGGATTTATTACACACCAACATTCTTCTCTGGTATTTTCTCCTCTCTCTGACAGCAGTAAAACTGCTGATTTCTCTTCCTCTCTCATTATGATATGTTATGCTTCAGAAATCTTGGATAGTGGAAATTATGGAAAGCTGGTCTAAAGCTGGTCCAGGTTTCCCTTGCTTTAGATACAGATAGGTATCAATACCCAGAATCTGATGAATTTTGGATTCTTACTGTGTCAAAAGCTAAATTGAATTTCCTAAAACTGCCACAACACAATAGAGCTAATATATTATATTATTATATTATATTATATATTATATTATACTATACTATATTATACTATACTATATTATTATATTATATTATTATGCTGCCCTGTAGGAACTTTGTATGATTTAATATTCCTCATAATAGAATATATTATCTTTATTTATATCCCACCTGTATTATTTTTATAAATCAAGGCAGTGACCATACTAATATTCCTCCCTCCTGCCATTTTCCCCATAACAACCACACTGTGAGGTGGGTTAGGCTAAGCAAGAGTAACTGGCCCAAAGTCACCCAACCAACTTTCATGCCTAAGATACAACTAGAACTCACAATCCCCAGGTTTCTAGCCTGGTGCCTTAACCACTAATCAAACTAGCTCTCAAATTTCCTGACATCATCATATCTTTCATCTTAGTTCCAACACCAGGTACCTTTTAGTTATTAGTTTTTACAAATGTATATATGTATGTGTGATATTAATTTGGTTAATATTCACCTATCTCATGTCACAAATGTAGAACAGAAATGTGGAATTTAGGACATAGAAAATATATATTTATTTTATAAAGATTATTTTATAAATAATTCAAGGCAATGAACATACCTAAATACTCCTTCCTGCCTTTTTTCATATATATACATACACACACGCACACACACACACTATGGATGATAGATAGATAGATAGATAGATAGATAGATAGATAGATAGATAGATCGGTCTTGGTGTATTCGGGTCTTGTCCCGTGTAAGATTGAGAATACCTTGGCGACGTTTCGACGAGATCCCACTCGCCATCTTCAGGCTGGTGTCTTCAGCTTTGTGCTTGTGCCAGCAAAGTGTGATCTGAGCTGCCTTCTCTCTATAAATACTGGAGGGGAGGTGTGGTGTGCTGGCTCTGCTGTAAGCAGGTTGGTTGGCTGTGTTTCTGGCTGTGTTGTCGCTTCTTGATTGGTTGATGGAATTGGTGTTTGCTGTTTGGTTGGCTGTGTTGTTGGCTGTGTTGTTGCTTCTTGATTGGTTGATGGAGTTGATGTTTGCTGATTGGTTGGCTTTTTAGTAAGAGCCTGTGTGGCTGAGGTAGTGGCTGTGTGTCCTTCAGCCTTTTGTGTTTTAGCTACCTGGGTAGTGGGCTGTGTGATGACCTTCTGAGTTTTATTGTTGTGACATCCTGGGTCTTGTGCTGTTATCTCCTGGGTCGTTGTCTGTGTTGCAACCTCCTGAGGTTTTGTGTTGTAATCTCCTGAGTTCCATGATGTAGTATCCTGGGTGGAAGGCTGTGATGTGACATTCCGGGCCTTGGTTTGGCTCCGAGTTTGAGGTCTGGCTATGTGTTTATAGCGTGTGTCAGTTTGCTTAAACTCGGAGCCAAACCAAGGCCCGGAATGTCACATCACAGCCTTCCACCCAGGATACTACATCATGGAACTCAGGAGATTACAACACAAAACCTCAGGAGGTTGCAACACAGACAACAACCCAGGAGATAATAGCACAAGACCCAGGATGTCACAACAATAAAACTCAGAAGGTCATCACACAGCCCACTACCCAGGTAGCTAAAACACAAAAGGCTGAAGGACACACAGCCACTACCTCAGCCACACAAGCCAACCAATCAGCAAACATCAACTCCATCAACCAATCAAGTGTTGGAAAGGCAATGGTTGGTCAGATCTAGGATGTGCCTTTCCAACACGTACTTCATCCACAATGGACAAAGATATAAACAGATAGAAGGAGCACCTATGGGATCACCCCTCTCACCCGTCATAGCTAACCTATACATGGAACATTTTGAAACCAATGCTCTAGACAAATCCGAATACAAACCCAAACTCTGGCTTAGATATGTAGATGACACTTTCGTAATTTGGCCACACGGGAAAGAAAAACTGGACAACTTCCTCACACATCTCAACAGCCTACACCCCAAAATACAATTTACCATGGAAACAGAAACCAACAATCAACTTCCGTTCCTGGACGTCCTAATTTACAGGCTCCCTAGGACACACCATCTACCAGAAAAGACACACACTAACACTAAATGCGCACAGATAGCCAAGACCCTCATCTCCAGAACCAAACGCCTAGCTGACAAAGACCACTTGAGAACAGAATTACACACCCTCACTAACGGTCCAATGGATTCCAAAGAAGCACAATCACCAACCTAATCCGAAGGGAGACTCCCCAAAACCAAGACACAGAACAGGACAATGGCATTGCCCTCCTCCCTTACATCAAAGGCACCACAGATAAAATCAGCAAAATTCTCCACAAACACAATATCAGGACAGCCTTTGGCACTGATCAAAAAATAGCCAACATCTTAAGAAACCCCAAAGACAAGATCCAGCTAGAAAACCAAGGAGTTTATAAAATACCATGCAAAATTTGCCCAGCCACATACATTGGACAAACCAACAGGAGAATAAATGCACGCATCGCAGAACACAAGAACGCAGTCAGAAAATAAGAAAAAACTTCCTCCCTTTTCCAGCACCTTAAAGCCACAGGACATGAAATTGATTTTGAGGGATCCAAACTCATCTCCAATACTGAACACTTCAACAAGAGAATAATTAGGGAAGCCATCAAATAGAGAAACACCCCCATAACATGAATAAACGGGATGATACTTCCCGCCTACCAGACATCTGGAAACTAGCCCTAATCAACAAACGAGTCCCAGCCACAAAACCAACACCGGACCCAAAATAACACATGATGCCACCACCAATCTCCTTCACCAGACTCAAACCCAAGCCCACGCCACAGATGAAAGGCAACCACCATCCAGAAACCAGACCATGGCTGCAACACCAGCTGCTACACCCCCTCCAACCCCCAAACTAAGCAAACTGACACACGCTATAAACACATAGCCAGACCTCAAACTCGGAGCCAAACCAAGGCCCAGAATGCCACATCACAGCCTTCCACCCAGGATACTACATCACAGAACTCAGGAGATCACAACACAAAACATCAGGAGGTTGCAGCACAGACAACGACCCAGGAGATTACAGCACCACACCCAGGACATCACAACAATAGAACTCAGAAGGTCATCACACAGCCCATTACCCAGGTCGTTACAACACAAAAGGCTGAGAGACACACCTCCAGCACCTCAGCCACACAGGGTCTCAGGAAAAAGCCATCCAATCTGCATACATCAACTCCACAAACCAATCAAAAAGTAACAACACATCCAACTCTAGAGTTTAAAAGGGAAAAACAGCCACGATCACACACTTCTCCCAGGAGAACGAAGCTGAAGACACCAGCCTGAAGATGACATGATGAGAAGGTATTCTCGACAAGACGTTGCCAAGGTATTCTCAACCTTACACGGGACAAGACCCGAATACACCAAGACCTACATACCTTTACCCGTGAAAATCTACGAAAACAAATATCCTACCTCTACGGGGAGGAAACCTTCCAGCTGACCCGGATCTATGAGAAACTCGAAGTGCGAAGAGCCACCATCTTATGTGACCTCACATTCCTATGCAATTGCCGAGACAAAAACGTGATCCCCACATGCTTCCAACTCAAATTCCACACTAAAACCTCAGCCACTGAAAGGATCCTGAAAAGAACTGCATTAGCTCTAATCAGAAACGAACTCCACAGGAAAAGATTCCTACTAGACCAAACCAACAGGGACCTACTCACCCTCCACCTCAAACTCAGTAACAAAATCCATCCAGCACTCTGGGACAAATCCAAACAACTAGCCCTCTGGAGAGCCGAAACAGAAACCTTTCACAAGACAGACACACACACCAACAAACTCCACAGACTAGAGAAACGCCAGAAGCCCAAACCCCCCACAACAATGCATGAAACAAACAGTACACAACATATCAGACAGAACCCTCACCATGGCAGAAACCAATGTCCTTTCCAAAGGATTCAACTTTGCTGTCGCCCCCAAACGCATCCCCACTGAAAACATCATATGTGGAGTTGAAGCTAGCCTAGCCAAAATTAACCCAGACACAGCCAATAAAATCAGACTTGAAGTCACCAACGTCCTCTGCTCCAGCAGTCCACCCAGAAGCAACTTACACAAAGAAGAACAAAAGCACTCAGCAACTTGAGGAAAGACAACAACATAATCATCCTCCCAGCAGACAAAGGCAACGCCACAGTCGTGATGAACACATCTGACTACCAATCCAAACTATCCAACCTACTCCAAGACCCTGCTTACAAACCTCTAAACACAGACCCCACCACCTATCTAGAGAAAA
Source organism: Naja naja (assembly GCA_009733165.1). Taxonomy (NCBI): domain Eukaryota; kingdom Metazoa; phylum Chordata; class Lepidosauria; order Squamata; family Elapidae; genus Naja; species Naja naja. The sequence continues at coordinate 236,083,293 of CM019148.1, read as the reverse complement.
CCACCAAATCCAAAATAAAAGCCTCGCCCATCAGTGAAGAGATCCAACAAAGAATCATCCCCAGAGAAAAATCATCTAGATGCCCTAAGCTCTATGGCCTCCCCAAGATACACAAAGAAGGAACACCACTCAGACCCATAGTCAGCTCCATAGGCTCACCTCTACAGAACCTTGCCAAATTTCTCGCCAAACAACTCCAGCCCTACACAGAATCCATCACCTCACAGTACAAAATTCTTTCCACTTCATAGAAACAATAAAGAAACAAAACCTACAACCCAGTGACCTACTTGTGAGCTTCGATGTCATATCCCTCTTCACTCAAGTACCTATTAAAGAAGCCTTGACAGCTATCCAAAACAAATACAACCCCCTAAGCACATCCTAGATCTGACCAACCATTGCCTTTCCAACACGTACTTCATCCACAATGGACAAAGATATAAACAGATAGAAGGAGCACCTATGGGATCACCCTCTCACCCGTCATAGCTAACCTATACATGGAACATTTTGAAACCAATGCTCTAGACAAATCCGAATACAAACCCAAACTCTGGCTTAGATATGTAGATGACACTTTCGTAATTTGGCCACACGGAAAGAAAAACTGGACAACTTCCTCACACATCTCAACAGCCTACACCCCAAAATACAATTTACCATGGAAACAGAAACCAACAATCAACTTCCGTTCCTGGACGTCCTAATTTACAAAAAACCCAACGGCTCCCTAGGACACACCATCTACCAGAAAAAGACACACACTAACCGCTACTTAAATGCACAATCCCATCACCACCCTGCACAGATCAACTCCGTAGCCAAGACCCTCATCTCCAGAACCAAACGCCTAGCTGACAAAGACCACTTGAGAACAGAATTACACACCCTCACTAACGTATTAATGTCCAATGGATTCCAAAGAAGCACAATCACCAACCTAATCCGAAGGGAGACTCCCCAAAAACCAAGACACAGAACAGGACAATGGCATCGCCCTCCTCCCTTACATCAAAGGCACCACAGATAAAATCAGCAAAATTCTCCACAAACACAATATCAGGACAGCCTTTGGCACTGATCAAAAATAGCCAACATCTTAAGAAACCCCAAAGACAAGATCCAGCTAGAAAACCAAGGAGTTTATAAAATACCATGCAAAATTTGCCCAGCCACATACATTGGACAAACCAACAGGAGAATAAATGCACGCATCGCAGAACACAAGAACGCAGTCAGAAAAGAAGAAAAAACTTCCTCCCTTTTCCAGCACCTTAAAGCCACAGGACATGAAATTGATTTTGAGGGATCCAAACTCATCTCCAATACTGAACACTTCAACAAGAGAATAATTAGGGAAGCCATCGAAATAGAGAAACACCCCCATAACATGAATAAACGGGATGATACTTCCCGCCTACCAGACATCTGGAAACTAGCCCTAATCAACAAACGAGTCCCAGCCACAAAACCAACACCGGACCCAAAATAACACATGATGCCACCACCAATCTCCTTCACCAGACTCAAACCCAAGCCCACGCCACAGATGAAAGGCAACCACCATCCAGAAACCAGACCATGGCTGCAACACCAGCTGCTACACCCCCCTCCAACCCCAAACTAAGCAAACTGACACACGCTATAAACACATAGCCAGACCTCAAACTCGGAGCCAAACCAAGGCCCAGAATGCCACATCACAGCCTTCCACCCAGGATACTACATCACAGAACTCAGGAGATCACAACACAAAACATCAGGAGGTTGCAGCACAGACAACGACCCAGGAGATTACAGCACCACACCCAGGACATCACAACAATAGAACTCAGAAGGTCATCACACAGCCCATTACCCAGGTCGTTACAACACAAAAGGCTGAGAGACACACCTCCAGCACCTCAGCCACACAGGGTCTCAGGAAAAAGCCATCCAATCTGCATACATCAACTCCACAAACCAATCAAAAGTAACAACACATCCAACTCTAGAGTTTAAAAGGGAAAAACAGCCACGATCACACACTTCTCCCAGGAGAACGAAGCTGAAGACACCAGCCTGAAGATGACGGATGAGATTTCGTCGAAACGTTGCCAAGGTATTCTCAACCTTACACGGGACAAGACCCGAATACACCAAGACCTACATACCTTTACCCGTGAAAATCTACGAAAACACATATATATATATATATATATATATATATATATATATATATATATCATACATACATACATACATACACATACATACATACATACATACATACATACATACATATATACAGGTCTTGGTGTGCAAGCAAAGCAGGAAGCCAAAAGCACCAGCCTGAAGATGGCAAGTGGGACCTCGTCGAAACGTCGCCAAGATACTCTCAATCTTACACAGGAAAAGACTCAAACACACCAAGACCTGCATACCTGTACCCATGAAAATCTACAAAAACATATATATATATATATATATATATACACATATACACATACAGATGAAACTCGAAAAATTAGAATATCATGCAAAAGTTCATTTATTTCAGTAATGCAGCTTAAAAGGTGAAACTAATATATGAAACAGGCTCATTACATGCAAAGCAAGATAGTTTAAGCCGTGATTTGCCATAATTGTGATGATTATGGCTTACAGCTCATGAAAACCCCAAATCCACAATCTCAGAAAATTAGAATATTGTGAAAAGGGTGCAAAATTCTAGGCTCAAAGTGTCCCACTCTAATCAGCTAATTAAGCCATAACACCTGCAAAGGGTTCCTGAGCCTTTAAATGATCTCTCAGTCTGGTTCAGTAGGAATCACAATCATGGGAAAGACTGCTGACCTGACAGTTGTGCAGAAAACCATCACTGACACCCTCCATAAGGAGGGAAAGCCTCAAAAGGTAATTGCAAAAGAAGTTAGATGTTCCCAAAGTGCTGTATCAAAGCACATTAATAGAAAGTTATGTGGAAGGGAAAAGTGTGGAAGAAAAAGGTGCACAAGCAGCAGGGATGACCGCAGCCTGGAGAGGATTGTCAGGAAAAGGCCATTCAAAAGTGTTGGGGACTTTCACAAGGAGTGGACTGAGGCTGAAATCAGTGCATCAACAGCCACCACACACAGACGGATCCTGGACATGGGCTTCAAATGTCATCAGAAGCGTCTTACCTGGGCTAAAGAAAAACAGACCTGGTCTGTTGCTCAGTAGTCCAAAGTCCTCTTTTCTGATGACAGCAACTTTTGGATCTCATTTGGAAAGCAAGAACCCAGAGTCTGGAGGAAGAATGGAAAGGCACAGACTGCAAGATGCTTGAAGTCCAGTGTGAAGTTTCCACAGTCTGTGTTGATTTGGGGAGCCATGTCATCTGCTGGTGTTGGTCCACTGTGCTTCATTAAGTCCAGGGTCAACGCAGCCGTCTACCAGGAGATTTTGGAGCACTTCATGCTTCCTTCCACAGATGAGCTTTATGGGGATGCTGACTTCATTTTCCAGCAGGACTTGGCACCTGCCCATACTGCCAAAAGCACCAAAACCTGGTTCAATGACCGTGGGATTACTGTGCTTGATTGGCCAGCAAACTCACCTGACCTGAACCCCATAGAGAATCTATGAGGCATTGCCAAGAGAAAAATGAGAGACATGAGACCGAACAATGCAGAAGAGCTGAAGGCCGCTATTGAAGCATCCTGGTCTTCCATAACACCTCAGCAATGCCACAGGCTGATAGCTTCCATGCCACGCCGCATTAAGGCAGTAATTGCTGCAAAAGGGGCCCAAACCAAGTACTGAGTACATATGCATGCTTATACTTTTCAGAGGTCCGATATTGTTCTATGTACAATCCTTGTTTTATTGATTGCATGTCATATTCTAATTTTCTGAGATTGTGGATTTGGGGTTTTCATGAGCTGTAAGCCATAATCATCACAATTATGGCAAATCACGGCTTGACCTATCTTGCTTTGCATGTAATGAGTCTATCTCATATATTAGTTTCACCTTTTAAGCTGCATTACTGAAATAAATGAACTTTTGCACGATATTCTAATTTTTCGAGTTTCATCTCTCTCTCTCCCTCCCTCCCTCCCTCTCTCCCTCCCTCCATCTATCTATCTATCTATCTAATATTGCACTAAATAAGGCAGGTATCTAAATGTCCCAATGTTTAGACTTCTTCCTGCCATATAGACAGCTTTTCCAAATTTATACTGTATATCAGCAAGGATAAAATGGATATGATGTTTTTAATTTGGAGTAAAACTGTTTTCATTATCCCCTACTTTGAGTTATGTTTTTAAATGTTAACTAACATTCTGAAATAAATAAAACAAATTTCTGTAAAGCTCTTATTAACATATCCCACAAAATCAGGTTAAGAATTATTATGCATTGTTTACCCAGAACTTTTGTCTTGCTTTTGGTCTTTCACTCAAGTGGGAGCAGGGAAATCAAAGGGCATTTGACAATCCTCCCATAATGTTCAACAATCAAGTTTCTTTTGCTTTTCCTGCTCCCATCTAAAGATAGAAAATATGGTCTTTCTCAACAGATACTCATCTGATCTTCCTGTTTAGATATGAAATAGTCTTTTTATCATTTGTGGATGGCCTAGTCTCCTCTGTTCTGTTTCTCTCAATTACTGTACATGATCCTACTAAATAACACTGGCAGTGTTAACAAAAATTGAAAGTTTTTGCTGGTATTCAGGTGCCCAGGTCCGGCTGGTTCGCCAGCTTCGCCCGTTCCTGGACCGGGATGCCCTGCGTACAGTCACTCATGCCCTTGTTACTTCGCGACTCGACTACTGCAACGCTCTCTATCTAGGACTGCCCTTGCATACCATCCGGAGACTGCAGCTGGTGCAAAATCGCGGCGGGGCGGTGATGGGAGTTTCCCGGTTCTCCCATGTTAGCCCCTCCGCTGCCTGAATTGGTTGCCGGTTGCCCTCCGGGTGAGATTCAAGGTTTTAACTTTAACATACAAAGTCCTACATGACATGGGTCCTTATTACTTAAGGGAGTGACGGCTGCCGACATCGAATACTAACCGCCCTGTACGAAGTCACAGACAGGGACTCCTTGGGATCCCATCAGCCGGGCAATGCCGGCTGGCGGTCCCCCGACGACGTGCCTACTCTGTCATGTCCCTGAACTCTGGAACCAACTTCCCCTGGGGCTCCACTTGGCCCCTGACCTCCGCACCTTCCGCCATGACCTGAAGACCTGGTTATTTGACCAATCCGGGCTGTGACCCATGGGTGGGGTGTTTTTAGATTTTGGTGGTTTTTAAGTTTTGTATTAATTGGGACCATTAGTTTAATTCTTTTTTAAATATTTATTGTGTTTGTTTTTATTGTAAGCCGCCTCGAGTCTTCGGAGATGGGGTGGCATATAAGTCCCATTAATAAATAAATAAATAAATAAATAAATAAATAAATAAATACTTTGTTTTAATCCGATTGGAGAGTTGCCTTCCTAAGTATTTAGGAATACTGTTTTCACAGATTTAGGCAATATTTAGTGAATAAGATTTTTCGTATATTCTATACTTTACCTAGGTTTTCTCACTATTTTTTTCTCTGAGTGATAAATAGAAGAATAAACTGCATTGGGTTTATGAAAAGAAAACATGGTTCTTAGTTAAAGAAATTTATTTATGTAACCATCTTCACAATATTGTTTAGCATTCTCTCAGATTACTGTTATGCAGGACATATTTACACAGAGCATGAAAAAGCTAATATTAACCAGACGTAGTTATTTGGCTAGTTGTGATGTAATTGGATAATGTTTTGTATTTATTTTAAGTGGTAATAGTAAGCATTTTCAAGCACAATAGCCTACACTAAATACAACAGCTTTTATTATAGTTGGACTTATCCATGAATCCAGATCTGCCAAAAGACTTGCCTTTTTTTCTAGTCTCGCTTACTGCAGGATATATGAAAATCTAGTAGCTTTTTAAAAAAGCTGTGATAATTTACTCCATACATGAATGCTATGACAAAAAATGGCAATTGACTTTTATGAGGGGAAATCATGCTATAGAAATAAATACAGGTAGCGCTCAACATAGGACCACAATTTGAGCCCAAAATTTCTGTTAAGCAAGACAGTTGTTAAGTGAGTTCTGCCCCATTTTATAATCTTTTTCCCACAGTTGTTAAGTGAATCACTGCAGTTGTCAAGTGAATCATGCAGTCATTAAGTGAATCTGGCTTCCTCCATAGACTTTGTTTGGGAGGCAGCTGGAAAGATTACAAATAATGATCCTATGACCGCAGGACAATGCAACTGCCATGAATCCAGTTGCCAAGCAACCGGATTTTGATCACGTGACCATGGGAATGCTGCAACAGTTATAAGTGGACAGGCTAAAAGTCACTTTTTTTGCACTGCCTTTGTAACTTCGAATGGTCACTAAATGAATGTTTACAAAAGGGTAGAAAATTTGGCAGAAAATCTCTGCTCTAGCACCTCCACCTATTTTATTAAGATTAGCCTTCAGAAGTTCCAGAAAGATGGGTTTCCATTTTCCAGCTAGTAAGGCCTTTGTTGAAAATTCTGGAGGTTGAAGCCCACATAGCTAGAAAGTACTCAGGTTGGGAAAAGCTGCCATTGCCTATTCTTTAAAATGCCATTGTTGTTGTCCATTGTTATAGCATTTGATCTCAGTGTTAGCTGGAAAACGAATTACAATTTACAATACTGGCAACGTGTGATATTTCCTATCCATCATATCCATCGCTCTGCACATTTTTTTTTCTTGTTTGCTTTTGCTCAGTTACACGTTAACGTTGACTCCCTTTATTGAACGCAGATATGTAGCTGCCCTGGGAAAAAGATGTTAAGGAAAATGAATAAATGTTAATGGATATGCATATGGCAAGGAACATTTTACTCATGTAATGTTAATTTTTCACTGTCATCATAGCCTGTGCTTTTATCGTAAAATTATGAAAGTGTATGAAAAATTCACACTTAGCAGGCAGACTTTTGTTTTCTTTGCCTTTCATAACATGGGGCTCAATTCAAGTTGCTGGTTTTTTTACCTTTATGCCCTTTGTGGCATGGGACTGAATTATTTGAGGGACCCCCTTTTTCCTCGGGTTTGGCAGAAGAGGTATGTTGCAAGTCATGTTTGTAAGGAGTCATATTTGACAGGGAACTATAGGAGATAACCTGGCTCAGCCCAAGGGAGGTCATGATCCCTGCATGCCCACAAGAAGTCTAAGTCCAGCCCAGATTCTTGTAGACACCTTAAGTTTCCAATAAATCTTTATACTCATTTGAACTGCCTGAATTTCTGATTTCCCTGATGCTTGACAGGACCGGGAGGTGAGCCTGTTCTCCTCTGGTACTCACCCTATGGAGCATAATTCTCTCTGATGTGAGAGTGGCCCTATCTCTTACGGACAGCCATTAAAACTTGATTGTGTCCATAGACCTGGAGAGTCATAATGGAATGCTGATTTGATTAGATGGCTCCACTGTATACAATTCAATGCTCTCTTAGCCTTTCATAATGATGTTAAAATTTTGGTACTTTTTGAAATATTTTGAAATTGAATTTTTTGGCTGTGTGTACACCAGAGTTGTCCTATAGGAGATGAGTGGCCATATAAATATGATCAATAAATAAATACATTGCAGTTGTAGGGACTGAGAGTGTAGCCCGGTATACATTTACACAGTGCTTACTTGAGAGTAAATTCCTTCATATACAGTGTATGTCCAGCACAGCTAGTGATGGTGAACCAATCATATCTGAGAAGCTGCCAGCAGTATAAAGTAGACCATACTAAGAAACCAATGCCTTATAGGACAGGAACTTTTATTTTAACAGCTATAGTAACAAATTTTGCAAGTCTGAATATCTTTTCCCTGTCCCCTGCCTTTGTCTTTGTGTGAACTGGCGGTGTGTGTGTGTCTGAGACTGTTACTCAAATTAGTTTCTTGGTATGGGGCTCAAGCGACATCTGTCTGATTGTTGCCTTGGTAACAGATCTTCCTTCTGTCTTGCAAGGCATAAAGAAAACACAACTTCTCAGCAATTGAATGTGGAGATTTAGTACAAAATAACTAATAATATGCACTATATGAGCCCATAATGAAGAGTTATTGATAGAAGCTATTAGACCCCTTTCTAGAAAACTCTTCCTGAAACAGCTAAGTGTTAGGACATGGATAGTTCTTAAAGCTGATGCACTATATAGTCATCTAAAATGCAAATTTATGTGAGCTCAATTCCCTAAAACAACATCCTGCTACCCATATCTAATGATTCCCAATAATGACGAAACCAGTAACGCTGTGTCTCCTGGTGGTCAATGTAATTAATCACTGATAGAGGTGCAAACAGTTTTTAAATGGTATCGTTTGATATAGAAACATGGAATTTCAACAATACTGGAATAAATCAGTTAAAAAACTCCTTTTTCTTTTCCTCAACATGAGCAAACCATGAGATTCTGACTCACACTAGTTGTTAACAGGTTTGCTACTCAACAGCTTGTTGAAATGAACTAAAAGGAAAGCGGGGGATTCTTTCAGGGAGGTTAGTAGTGCTGCCTCACAGTTATAATGAAAATTAATTATCCAAAGGATTTTCTTGTAGCTGCTAGAAACTACTTCCTGTGCTTGGTGAATATCAGTACAATTAATCTGGCTGGAATCCAAATGAGCTAGAGTCATAGTTCAACCTATACTTTAAGTGACATTTAGCACAGGAGAAAAAGAAATACTTCGTTAGTAATGATATATGAAAGTCAGAATGTTCAAATCTCTTGAAGTAACAGCATTCAGTTTTCCACCCAGAGTGGTGTTTGATGATAGTAATTCCTCATTAATTCTGATTTGGCCCGTAACTGATAGTTAATAACAAATGATCTATTCGAGTAGGATTTAGAAGCCACAGAATATGAAAAACTGCAGTAAATAACATCCAACTTGGTGTGTAACCCATAATTAGTTCTAATTCTAAATCAGGCCTGCACAACTCCTAGATAAGGAAAGGGCCAGACTGGTAGATTAAAAATAATTACAAACCACAAATAACAGGTGGCATACTGATCAGTTGTTTGTTAGCTAGCTGTGTGACTATAGCAGTTGGAGCTGACCTTGTTTGTGAGTGCTAAGGTGTTGGAGGACACTTGTCAAACTCCAGCCCTATGTGTCAAACTCACAGCCTGTGAGCCAGATGTGTCACACGCTGGCCATGCCTACCCTCAGTTTAGCAAAGGGGGGGGGGAGTTTCGATACATCACGTGACGACATGTCACGAGGTTTGTTTGTTTTTAAATTACATTTATATGCCGCCCTTCTCCGAAGACTCAGGGCGGCTTACAATTTTTGGGATACAACCCAATGCGCTCAGCAATAGCCTTCATTCCATTGTATATGCCTGCTTATTACTAAGCGGCATTTTTACAAAGTCAGCTTATTGCCCCCAACAATCTTGGGTCCTCAATTTACCTACCCCGAGAGGATGGAAGGCTGAGTCAACCTTGAGCCTGGTGGGATTCGAGCCTACAATAATTGCAGGCAGCTGGAACTTAAGTGCTAGGCATTTAGCAGCCTGCACCACCAAGGCCCTTTTGACATCCCTGCTGTAGGGAATAGTGCTCATCAATGTTTCCTAACTGAGGGCTGTGTAAAGAAGTTTCCATGGTCATGGGCCGATATGACTATATGCCAAGTCACATGGAACACAGTTACCTTCCCACTGAACTGGTACCTATTTATCTACTTGCATTCAGACTGTTAGGTTGGGAGATGGTGAGGCAGGAACAGAAGCTCACCCCATCATATGATGCTTGGGTCTCGAACTGCCTACCTTCTGGTCGACAAGCCCACGATCTTAACAGCTAGTCCACCACACCTCATTAAGATATTGTTATATTCAGTCAAATGTAGTCTACTTCTCCTCTTACTGTCTCCTTCTTTCCTCATAGCTGTCTGGAGGATGTGAACTAACTGTGGTGCTGCAAGACTTTGTTGCCAGTCACAGCAGTGAACTGAGTATTCAGGTGGGACAGACTGTGGAGTTACTCGAAAGGCCAAGTGAACGGCCAGGCTGGTGCCTGGTACGGACCACAGAAAGGAGTCCACCTCAAGAAGGTCTGGTTCCCAGCAGCACTCTCTGCATCTCCCATTCCCGGAGCAGTGTAGAAATGGACTGCTTCTTCCCATCGGGAAAAGGTAAGCATCAACTGAGTTAAATTTCATCAGTCAGGTCAAACGTTTTGATAATCATCGTTCTCTACATTTGGATGCGTCTGTTCATCTTTTCACCTTTGTGTGCCTAAAGGGAAGAAGATAATCTGTGTTTGTTTTGTCTGTTTGTGCCGGGGAAACTGATTTCATTGCACCAATCAGCCAACCTTAATATCAATTATAATTCCACCTTCTCTCTTTATTGGATAGAACTGATTGGCTTGTCCTTGCAACATTGACAAAAGGAAAATCTTAATTAGTACTTATCATTAACACAATTTTAAAAAAATTGGATAACAATATTTGGAATTTGGAATTAGCTATTTCACAAGCAAGCAGCTGGAAGCAGGTTAGGGAAGTGAGGAGGAAGAAAAGCAGCTTTTGACTTGGAAAAAAGAATCTGGCAGAAAAATGAATATGGTGAAAGCCAACAAAAAAATCTGAATTAACTCCTCTTGATATATATCAACTTGCAAATAAGAGTTCTCTTTAAAATAGTTACATCCATCTATCCTTCATGCATCAGCACAAGAAAAAATTATAGTGGTTAACAAAATAACAGAGTTGGAAGGGATCATGGAGGACTTCTTGTCCAATCCCTGCTCAAGCATTACTGTTTCAGACAAATGGCTGTCCAATCTCTTCCTAAAAACCTCCAGTGTTAGAGTACCCATAACTTCTGAAGGCAAACCATTCCACTGCTCAGTTGTTCTGTTTCTAGGTTTGTTCTCCCCTTGATTAATTTCCATTGTTTGTTGTCTAGTCTTCAGGTGCTTTGGAGAATAGGTTGACCCCCACTTCTTTGTGGCAGCCCTTCAAATATTGGAACATTTGTATCATGTCACTTCTTAGGACTAGACAATCTGCCCATTCCTGCAACCATTCAAATATTTTCGTCCCCAATCACCTAATCCTTTTTATTGCTCTTCTCTGCACTCTTTCTAGAGTCTCAGACACCTTTTTGTATCATGGCAATCAAACCTGGATACAATATTCCAAGTGTGGTCTTATCAAGGCATTATAAAGTGGTATTAACACTTAATGTGGTTTTGATTCTATCCCTCTGTCAATGCAGTCTAAGGACTGTGTTGGCTTTTTTGGTGGCTGCAGTACGTTGTTAGTTCATATTTAAGTGGTTGTCCATTAGGACTCCAATATCTTTCTCACAGTTATAACTACTGAGCCAAGTACCACCTAATCTATATCTGTGCATTTGGATTTTCTTGCCTAATTGTAAAACCTTACTTTTCTCATTATTGAATGTCATTTTATTAGACAGAGCCCAGTGTTCAAGTCTGTCGAGATCCTTTTGTATTTTGAACCCTACTTTCTGGAGTATTGGCTATTCCCTCCAGCTTGTTATCATCTGCAGATCTGATGAGTTCCCCTTCTATCCCCTCATCTAAATCATTGATGAAGATATTGAGGCAGAACCTTGAGGTATTTCACTGCATACTTCCCTCCATGTAGATGCAACTCCAGTAAGGACTGCACACTGAGTCAGCCAGTTACTAATCCATCTGCTGGTGACGATTTAGTCTGTCCATGATTGCCAATCCATGCCACTTTCGGTCTGATTAATGTGCTATTCTTCATTCTCCACACAAGAGGGCATTCTTGATTTACGCTGCTAGGAAATTGTCAGTAATAGTTATTCAATGAAATAATGAATTTTTTTTTTAAAGGGAAATATTCGATAGCATAACGTTTAGAACTGAGCGTAAATTTGAAAAAGCATTTCTCAACCTGTTGCAAGGCTCATGCTCAAAATGCAGCAGCTTTAACAATCTGAAGAGAACGGTTCCATTGTATTCTCACTCTTTGTGAAGCATCTCTTTCAAATGCTTCCAACAATCTTAATAATAGCAGAAGTCATGGACTCCAAAAACTTTTTGGTTACATTGTCCAAACTCTCTGTAGATTCTCCCACTTTTAACCCCATCTGACTGACTGCTTCATCAGACAAAACAAAGATCTTTGCATATTATAAAGTAAGAACGAAGCTATTTTGTCAGGAAGAAGAATTCTAGCAGAGCTTTCTATTTTTACTTATGATAACCCCCCCCCCCAACATAACTTGAAAAAAGAAAACACACCAATATTTCTGCTTGATTAGAAGTCAAACTGGGATATGTTATTGTCCTGGAGAAAATAAATTTAACAAACAAAAAGAGACTGCAACCTTCTCCCTCCCCTGTCTTTTAGATCAAAACCAGTTCCTCTCTTTGTCTAATCCCATCAGACTTAAATTGACCTTCCTTGCCTGCCCAGGCAATACCCATGCAATTTCATAAAACCAGAGAATAGAAGCATCTTCATCGGTTCATAGCACAGCCCAAGGGCAGCTGTTACAAGGAAAGTGCAATTTAGAGAAACCCCAACCTTCCACCTACATCAGCTGATGACCTCAGCATTCCATCTTCTTCACAGTGAACTCCTTCAGCTCTGCTGCCCTCCTGAAAGACCCATTTTGCCTCACAATAGTACTGGGAAAGACCTGCCTAGCACCCCCAAACTAACCAGCAAATTGGATTGTCTAGATTAATGTCCCACCTTGTAGCTCTCAACTTCTATAATAATCTTCTCCAATGTTCAAGGTCCTTCTTTCTTCTACAGTAGGCACCCTATCTATTTTGCAGTAAACATGGTTCTTCTCAATGATGTGCTCATATGGGACACATAAGGTGGTTAACCAAAACCAGATTTAGATGCTGGGTGAAGAAAGTCACTTAGTTATTTTTATCTTTTATGTTTATCTTTCTCTTCTCTTTCTAAGAGCTCAAGGCAGGTACATATGGCATCCCTTCTGTTTTTTTGTCTAGAATAATGGTCCATGAAGTAGGTTGGACTGAGAGAGTCATTTGTTCAGTCATCCAGTGAACTTGCAGAGCTAAAGGTGGATAAGTTTCCCTAATTCTGGTTCAGTATCTTAGCCATGGTTGCAAACTACAATGGCTAAGTCCAAAATAATAATAAAACAATACCTGGAGACAGCAGAATAGAAAGAACTGGAGAAGATCACAAAATATAAGGCTCTGCAAATAAATGTAGAACTGTGGCAAAAAAAGTAAATTATCAATAGTGATAGGCAGCTTGGGTACAATCCCAAAACATTGGAGCACCACTTGAACGCCATCGGTAAAATCACCATCAGTCAATTGCAAAGGCAGCTTTATTTGGAACATTTACATCATCTGACAACACCTTTAACACCATCAAAGAACAACATCTCTCTATCCCAGGTCTTTGGGAAGGACTCGATAGGAGGATAAAATGCCAAACCCAGTCTAAACATATGACTGACTGCAATGAACCTTAATAATAATAAAAAGCAAATAAATAGTGATCATCTAGTTAGTTGCTGCAAGACAATCAACTAACGAGAAACAATGGCATAACAAAGTAGCAACATTTGAATATCTGCAAGAAATACCTTTTGCAGCAAGCAACAACTGGTGGGACCACAAAATAGACAAAGTAAGATAAGAAATAAAGACGCCAAAGTGCTCTGGGACTTTAGAATTCAAAGAGACAAGCATGTGCCACAGATTTGACAGTTGTTGAGAAGAAAAACAAAAAAGTCTGGATAGTGGACATTGCAGTATCTGGAGACCTCAGAAGAAAAGAAAAGGAATTGGGTAAAAATATAAATTATGAAGACCTGCAAAAAGAAATAGAACAACTATTGGCAAAAGAAAGCAAAGATAATATCAATAGTAATAGGTGCTTGGGTGCATCGGGCACTGACAAAAATCCATATCAGTCAATTGCAAAAGGCAGTCTCCCATCGAACAGCTTACATCCCACGGTGATACTTTCAACACCATGAAAAAAAATCTTCCTATCCCAGGTTCTTGAGAAGGACTTGATAGGTTGCTTTAAAAAGGCCATATCAAAGTCTAAACATCTGGCTGACTGTGCAAGCAATCATAATAAATCTAAGTGTGTTGTGTGAAGTAGGCCATACTTCAAGCTATAATGTAGCTTTGTTTGTTTTCATTGTCAGCCATTCAAGTTAAGTCTGGTGGACAGAATGGTACTTTGTAGGAACACACCTATTGAAAGCCTATTGTGAGGATGTTTTGTTGTTTTTAAGTGGAGTTTATAGGGTAATGAAATTCAAAGGGTGGTGCAGGATGATGAGACCTGTCTTTGCTATATTGGAGGGAAAGCGAAAAAGACAGACAAAGGAGCAATTGCTGACATTTCCTTTTAAACAGATGCCCTGCTTTGTATCTGCTTTGACTAAGGGAAAGACATTGGACTTCTCACCCTTACAGAAGCAGCTTATCCCACCTCTTTCCTCACATCAGAGTTGTTATTTTCAAATAACCACTGCTTTCCTCTTAAACCATGTATCATCATGCAACTTCAATACTATAGCAGTATTAAATTAAACAGCCGGTTTGGTTAGATTGCTCTGCCAGTAAGTAGTATATTTTCCAGGAAATGTTGCATTGAAGTTTAACATACTGTAGCATGAGCTTGCTTGCTTAGTTGTTGTTGGTTTGTTTTCTTTTGTTTTGTTTTGCTTATCCCTCCATAATTTACTAAGGCAACTTGTTATTTGGAATCTTTCCACTGGCCCAAAAAATGACCATCTAGCTTTACTGAAAGTGTTGTTTACAGTCCAAGAAGCCGACTGGCCTTTCCTGTATGTTTCCAGGATAATTTTTGCCACCTGTACACTTCCTCAATATTCAACAATAATGCATTATGCTTCCCTTTCTTGTGCAAAACAGGGCATATGGATGCTGACAATTTGCATATTGGAAAAAAGTAGTTTGCTTGAGGCTGGTGTCCCACTGGGACTTTTTTCATGTTTTTATAACCTTATTTTAATGAAGTAGTGACACAGCATTTGTGTTTTCATGATCTGGTTGGTTCAAATGAAGGTAATTCTTAGCTGCTTTCAACCTATGGGAATAAAAAACAGGTAGCTATTTGGTCATTAAAGGATGAGGAATAGTCAAAATGCACAGCCCATTTCTTAGAAAGGAAAATGTGTGAGCTGATGGCAGTGGTGCGATTCAGATTTTTTTACTATCAGTTCTGTGGGCGTGGCTGGGGAAGGATACTGTAAAATCTCCAGTCAGAGGTGGTATTTGTCGGTTCTCCAGACTACTCAAAATTTCTGATACCGGTTCTCCAGAACTGGTCAGAACCTGCTGAATACCACCTCTGGCTGATGGGTTTGGTATTGGGGCGGGGGGGAGGAGGTGAATTACTTCAGATGAATAGGGTTGTGTTGTTCCTTCTGATACAGAATCATATGTCACTAGCAAGAATCAGAAAATTAAACGTCATTTGATAAATCTCTATGCATGAAATATTCAACTACTTTTTGTCTCAAACAAAAGACAATACTAGCAAACTACATATACCAAAAAGTTAATGAAGATATATTAGATTAGATCAATAGGACTAGGCTATCAGCTGTGGGCTACCAAAATCCAGATGTTCACTAGATAAGGGAAAGATCCAAAATTGTATTCTTCATAGGACATATTCCTTTTTTGAGACTTATAGGCTGTAAACTATCATCATATTGCAATTGTAGCATGATCCAAAGGAATATTAATCTCTCCTAATTCTATCAACAAATTAGCAATCCAGTCAAAACCACCAAAGTAAAATATTGTGCCTTGCCAAACTTCATTTTTCATGTTTTTGAACATGTGTTAATGTTTCATATTTAATTCAATTTGATCAAAAGTGTAGGTGTCATTGTGTTAACTTGAGTAACAATCAACCACTTACTGGGTGCAGGTATCCCATTAAGTTAAAATTGCATGGTAAGTTGGCTTAGTGTGTTGTGAAAACCCAACCGCTGTAGGTTTATAACTCATAGTTTATGGCATAGGGTGATCTAGGAACTTGGCTAATTATGATCGGGCAAAGAAACCATGACTTAACTTGATATTCTTCCTCTTAAATAGGTGTAATCCCCTAGCAAGCATGCTTAAACAGCAGAAGGTTTTCTCCCCTATTTCTTTTTATGACAAAGCAAGCTTTCACGTAATTTCTGTGAGTTGTCAGAAATGCAGTGCTGAGTCATATGTAGCAATGACCAATCCTAATGTAATGCTGCCATTTATTAATAACATTCTAAAGGAATTTATGGTCCAGAAACATCACACCATAACAAACCAAGAAAAGCAAACAGCTCCCTGTGGTATTCTTCAAATAGATAAAATAGCTACCTCTGAGTATAAATAAGGAAGGGAGTGGCAAAGAATCACAGCAAAGGTCGACAGTTTTCCTTCTAAAATGCTAAGCAGAGACATTACTAAGAAATGTCTGTCACACCCTTCACCTGTGCTTCACAGACTAGATTCACTGAAAGTGAAATAGTGAAAGAACTACAGGTAGTCCGCAACTTATGACCACAATTGCAACCAAAATGTCCATTGCTAAGCAAGGCCGTTGTTAAATGAGTCATGCTCCATTTTACAACTGCTTTTACCATGGTTTTTAAGTGAATCACTGAAAGGGTTGAGTGAGTTATGAGTTACTGGGCAACTGGCTCAGACAACACTGGCAATCAACCCACAGACACATGGTCACCATGTGTGAACTTCCTGCCGGCTATTCCCAAGAAATGCTTTTTAGCCTCACCAATATTTTCAAATATTTTCCATAACATAGATATGGAAATTGGAAGGAGGGAGGAGGGATCCTGTGGAAAAGGATTTGAATGGGATTTATTACCAGCTATTCTCCCTCGGCTAGGAAACGGGGATAAACAGCGCCCCCTAGAGTCGGACACGACTAGTTGGGAGAAACCTTTACTTTTTACCTTTACTCTAGATTTGAGTTGCCTGCTTTCCCTCCAGCCACCCACCCACCCCGCCCCGGCCCTGCGTCCTTAACCATATCAGGTGAAACTTATCTACCGCATGTGGACGTTGGGGACATTTCTCATGTGACATTTTTGGTTTTCTGTACTACAGGTGCCGAACCTGCCCCTCTAACATTTCCCTTGAAAGGTTTTTGAATTGCAATGCTTAGCTCCACGCACTTCAAATATTAGTTCCTTGACCACGATCTCGCCCGAAAACGTACCCGGGTGGTGGGTGGATTTCTTTTCTTTTCTTTTCCAAGAAATCCCTCCAAAAAGTTCCCTTCTTAGGGGATTGATCGCAAGGTCTTGAAACAATCGGCTTAGTTAGGTGGATCCAACCCGAAGGGAACGCTGCCTATATTATTACATTGCAAACGGTTGGAGGCAGTAAATTATCCTTTTTCTAAACCACGGAGGAATTCATTGCAGTGTTTGGACTTCAGGCATGGGAAGGAAAAAACAAAAAAAACCCAGCTTCGCAATAGGCGTGTATTGCTCCCAGTCGCGGTATTGCACAATGTTGTTGAGAGCCCGAGTTGTTGCAACTTTGAGCAGATAACCACCAGCTGCGGTTGTGGCCGTGAGTCCGCCTCTCAGGTCCTAAAGCTCCTCCCTTTCGAGGGGTAGTTTTTTTTTTCCCCCTTTCACTCTCCGTGAGATATTGCGGAATTAGTCGCGTGGAATGACCCGGGGGCACTGCGTGGCTACTTGCTCGGTTTGACATGATTGTCTCCCAGGCGGAATGAAGGAGGGGAAACAAGCTACGTACGCCAGCAGGTCTTGCCGGGGCTGGTTTCTTGCTAAGTGTTGCTGCTGTTTCCCAAGGTGCAAAGGTTAGTAGTTCCTAAACGGCGAGGAGGTACTTTAAATCCGAAGGTGAATTTGAAGAGAGGTTACTCACTTCTAGTAAAAGCAAGCATGTTGCTATCCTCCCTGAGTTCTTTAGGGTTGGTTTGTTTTTCATTCCCCTTAGAGACTCGGGAGAAGATGCTGAGTAGGATGCTGTGTTTGTGACTTTTGACTGTTTCTGAACTAATATTGTATTTATTAAGTGGTTCTCTGTTTGTGAATCCCCTCGGATGGGTTTTGCCTGAAGAGAGGCAGTCTATATTACATATAGACAGCTGCTTATTGAGCCAGGATATGTTCCAGACAAGGTATATATGATTATTAAACCATTAATTATAATTTGTTTTAATATGTGTATCTGTCATTCTTTATATGTTTTATTAAGCCTGTTCCTAGACCCAGCATGCTAAACCATGATCTATTTAACTATAGATGATTGAATCAGCTACAGTTGGCTGAGTTCTTACAATATGCTAAACTGATACCCAATAAATATAATTTGCACAGTTGCTCTCTAGTCAGCACAACTGTGGAATAAGTAATATAAACAACTATAATACAAAGTACAATTAGGAGTGGAGAATAAATAGTTATTTCACAAGAAACAATAAGGCTTTGTTGGGCCACTGTAAATGAACCAGTTTACAAAGTTAGAAGTACAAAATCTTAAGAACTATATTTTTTCCCTGCTATTTTTTTTTAATCTACAGATTCAAAATATTTTGGAGAAAGCTCTCTGTATAAATAAAAGTTGTATGTCTCCTGAAGCTGAAAAGACAGTTAATACCTATAATGTATACCAGGGGGCCCCAACCGCTGGTCCATGGACCAGTACTGAGTCGCGCAAACAAGTGAAACCCCATCCATGGCATGCAGGCAACACACAAAACCACGCCCCCTCTGCTCCGCAAAGAAACCTCTCCATGGAACTGGTCCCTGGCACCCAAAAGATTGGGGGCCGCTGACATATGCAGTAGTAAGCTTCTCTACTTTCTCAGTATTTCTGAAAAATGCTGAAAGTTAGTTTGTATCTAAAGCTTTATAATAATATATAAGATAATAAGGTATGAATGGTGCCAGGTTGTTCTGTATAATGCCTGGCACATTTCATTTCGCCTCAGGCACGTAGAAATATTGCATAGATTTTTTTTCTTTATTTTTTTACCATTGTCACTTACGTTTATGCAGCATTTAATACAGTTGGTCTCTTAATAAGTTAATGAGGAAGGTGTTATTAATTTTTATCCCACTTTATGCCAACTCAAGTTTGTGAACATACCTAATGTTCTTGCCTGCTCAACAACTATCCTGGGAGATTGGCTAAGCTAGGGATGTCATACTTGTGTCATCACGGCGTCATCATATGATGTAGCCAGAGGTGGTATTCAGCAGGTTCTGACCAGTTCTGGAGAACCGGTAGCAGAAATTTTGAGTAGTTCAGAGAACTGGCAAATACCACCTCTGACCAGAGATTTTACAGTATCCATCCCCTGCTGCGCCCACCAAGCCACACCCATGGAACCGGTAGTAAAAAAAATTTGAATCCCACCACTGGATGTAGCGGGACTGTTTCCCCTTCACTAAACTGGGCGGGCCCAGCATGTGACATATCCAGCCCGCAGGCCGTGATTTTGACACAGCTAAGCTGTGAGTGACTGGCCCAAAGTCACCCAGATGATTTCATGCCTAAGGGAGCCCTAGAACCCAGTCTCTAGGCCAGAACCTTAACCACTACTACATCTATAAACGTGTATATCAGTATAAAATATAAACAGGACTAAAAAAGAATGAAACTAAAAAAATAATAGCATAATATCAGCATATGTCAAATAATCTCTAGATCCAGTTAGTTTACTGTTGGGCCAAATCTTGAAGTATCAATTGGCAAACTCTACAAGCCCCAGTTCAAAATTTGAAAATGTTTTGTAAAACTGAACCGTTATCTATCAAAAGAAGTAAAATGGAACAATCCTTGCTGGTATATTAGTAAATGGTAAAGAAATAGCAATAGTAGCAAAACATGTCTTGGTAAAACAAGCGTACAAAAACACATGTGCTAAAATCTCAATTTGTCCTACATTACCATAAGTGAAACTGAGGAAGGGAGTGTCTGCTACTTTATTTCAGGAAGGGAACTGGTGGGAGAGGAATAGATTCTTGCAGTTAAATTGTGTAATGGTTTCTGTAGGTAAAGAAAAGGGCTGCTGAATGATCCAGGAATTAGCCTCTGGAATATTCCATATAGTACTCCTTGCTTGATTAGAGCTAGGTAGCAAAATTGAGGAGGAACTTACTGCCCTGGATGATTCATTTAGTATTTTCTTCTTAGACTTCTAATTTGAAAAACAGGCACAACACAAACTTCCATATGCCATCATATACCCATATTAATTTTTGTGGGTGCAAAGATATTTTAGCTGCAGCATAGGTGTCTGTGATGGACCTAACCTGGTTAAATTTTAGTAACAGCTTAAATGCATAGAACACTTAATTGGGTTGGATCCCAGCAAGGGATTACTGGAAATTTAGGCAATGAGAGAAATGCAAGTAATGTTAAATTTTAACAGACTTCCTTCTACCTATTACAATCCCCTCTGGCCTCAAGGTTCCTTCAGTGTCTACTTTAGAAGATAGGAAATTATCCACAGTAGTGGATTTGTAAGATCAGAGAATAATTCTATCAACAGTGGAAACTAACATTGTTGATAGAATTATTTTCTTTCATTCTACTATCAGTGTTTTCTGATGATTTAGAAAACTATAGATAGATAGATAGATAGATAGATAGATAGATAGATAGATAGATAATGTTCTAAGGCTATCTTATAAATTCTTAGAAAATAAATATAAGGCATTTGGGAAAGATGTATGTATAACCAATAATTTTCTAAACAATTATGATTTCTGCATTTGAAAATTACATATAATCGCAAAGTGCTGATTATCAGGTAAATTACATGTTATATTTTCATGCTTTATATTGGCATAAAAATTGTGGCTAGTTCTTCTGTGATGTGAATGTACAAATTATGCTTATTTTATTGTCTAGGGTTAGGGTTAGGTTAGGGGCCGTTTTGGCACTTCCAGTATTTCCAGAAGGCCCGTTTTTCAGCCTCCTGAGGCTGCAGAGGCTTCCCTCAAGCCTCCGGGAGGGCGAAAACAGCCTCCCCTGAGCTCCAGAGGCCCTCTGGAGGTTGAAAACAGACACTTCTGGAATTTCCGGAAGGCCCATTTTTCGGCCTCCCAAGGCTTCCCTTGAGCCTCCGGAAGAGCAAAAATGGCCTCAAACTAGCCGAAAATCAGCTGGGAGGTGCGCACATGTGCAATGTAGGTAAGTTTCTCTGGGACTTGCATGTCCACACAAACGGCTCTGCGTGCCATTGGTTCGCCATCACGGGTCTAGGATATAATGCATGTTATTGAACCTGTAATAGGTAGTATCAACAACCCACAATACTGTGTAGTAGAAGCCTTTCAAAAAGATGTAAAATGGGTTCACATCAAGCCTAAATGTGGTTTGAGCTGTGCATGATTCCAACTACTATGATTTTCAAATTATAACTGAGCCAAGCCAGTTATTTCTTGATAAACAGTCCCTAAAAATCTGTAGATTACTGTACTGTTTGAACTGAGTTTCATAGTTTTCTGAGTGTGTTTAAAATGCTTGCCATTAGTGTAAACCTGTGTGTGAGCCCAGAGAAAACTCTTTTTTGGGGGGTTCAGTTTTGTTGAATTATTTACAGAAAGGAAAATTAAAATAAGATATTTCATAATCCCTATTTGCTGTATAACTTACAAATATTAAAGCTTTTAGGAAATAAGCAGCTTTTCTCTTGGGGTAAAAAAACCTGAGAAACTAAGCTAAACTTTTAAAAAGTATGTTGACTGATATGCTCGTAGAAATAATACTGTTTTGTCAGATAGATTAAAAAGTGGTGACTTTTAGAAACTTCTGCTCTTTAGTCACATGATTTTTCTCTTTTTCCCATTTCTAACACAAACTATTGCATTTTCCACAAGAAACACTAAGCAACAAGATATTTTCCTTTGTCACCCTGGTGATTATACAAATTCAGATTCCAGCATTGCAGAAAACTAGTGAGTATTAATGGGAATAAGACAAGATTCAAATGACCTGGTTTCAGTATATGTCAGCTTTCCTTTGGTAGGTAGATCAGACAGTAAACATGACCAAATAAATTAATTCTATTTTAAAGCCTACATTAACAAAACCTTGCAAATCTAAATGTACAAATCTCCCATGTCTCCTTTACAAGTTGGGGAAGGATTCCTTCTGAGCCTATCGCCTAAACCATTAGGCACATGTGAGCTATGGCCTCTCTTACCTGGTTGTTCCTTAGGCAGCATTTCTTCGTCCTATCTCTCAAAGTCTTTTTTCACATTCAGTGTGTTACATGCTACATTTATTATTAATGTTATAATATTATTACATGTCCTACTTACTACATAAAAAGGTAAAGGTTCCCCTCGCACATACATGCTAGTCATTTCTGGCTCTAGGGGGCGGTGCTCATCTCCGTTACAAAGCCGAAGAGCCAGTGCTGTCCAAAGGCGTCTCTGTGGTCATGTGGCCGGCATGACTAAACACCAGAGGCGCACGGAATGCTGTTACCTTTCCACCAAAGTGGTCCCTATTTTTCTACTTGCATTTTTATGTGCTTTTGAACTGCTAGGTTGGCAGAAGCTGGGACAAGTAATGGGAACTCACTCCGTTATGCAGTGCTAGGTATTCGAACCGCCGAACTGCTTCTCTTTCTGATTGATAAGCTCAGCATCTTAGCCACTGAGCCACTGTGTCCTCTACCTACTACATATATACATTATAAAACTTGCATGTTACATTCAGTCATTGCAAAATGATCACAATTTTAAGTAGATTTTACTTGAGGAAGAACATAGCATTTTTTTACATATCTCCAGTTCAAAAACCCTAGGGATATCTTTAATACATGAACCTTGACATTATGATAGACTGATGTGTATTACTATGTTGCAAAGTGGGAAAGATTGATGTATGTTACTGCGCTGAAAAGTGGGAAAGACACAGTGTGAAATGCAGCTTAAAATAGAGAATAATTTCTAGGATTTAGTGTGTAGGAGTGTGTGTATAATTTCTGTGTATCCTTATGTACTTGTTCAGAATCAGAAGTCACATTCAGCCTTGTGGCCTTATAAATCTAATAAATAGACTCTCTTAAGCTTCAGAGGCTATTTTACAAATCTAGGTACACTTTTCCTTATTTTTACTGGAGTTAAATATACCTCTTTTTGGGTTAACTTTAGGAATGGAAGATAAAACCCATATAAGAAATGAACAAATCAATTACCCTGATTGCAGGTGTTTAATTTGAAGGTAGGCCCAGTGTAAGAATTTTGGTTTCTAATCTGTCAGGAATTTATTCATATTTCATATTTATATGCCGCCCTTCTCTGGAGACTCAGGGCGGCTTACAATGTTTCGAGCACAACCCAATGTGCTCAGCAATAGCCTTCCTTCCATTGTATATGCCTGCTTATTACTAAGCGGCATTTTTACAAAGTCAGCTTATTGCCCCCAACAATCTTGGGTCCTCACTTTACCTACCCCGAGAGGATGGAAGGCTGAGTCAACCTTGAGCCTGGTGGGATTCGAGCCTGCAGTAATTGTAGGTAGCTGGAACTAAGTGCTAGGCGTTTAATAGCCTGCACCACCAAGGCTCAAAGGTGAATGCTCAAAGGTTTCCTGTAACACTGTGTGTGTGTGTAGATGTAATGAACATAACTAGGGTTATTTTAGGTATAGGATATAATTACATTCTCAGATTACTTTAAGTCTGTGTACTTTTTGTAGCTCCTCCAACTCCCTGTAACCTTATTCCTCAAAACATAGATTGTGGTAAGTACCGACTGAGAGCTTCCCATTCTGTGGAAGGTCATTTTCAAACAATTTAAATCAAGCCAGAAGTAAATATGAAAACAAACTTGTTAAAAAGAAACATGGTGGAAATTTAGCTTGCTCATTATGCTCTGTAGATTGCTGATAAATGGCTTTGTTTTTTTCTAAAGTGAAGTTCCAACATGAACTTTATTTAATATAAAAATTTCAAATGTTAGCAGGAACTGCGTCTATCTACAAATAAATCTGTGTTTGGTTTGACGTGATATCTTGGCATATTGCTTTTCTATACATACAGATACACACATGCCCTTCATATGGAACACTATTTAAATGCCATCTGCTACTGCTCTTGTTCTAAATTAAACCTTTATTTATTCCTAAGAAAGGCTGAAAATGCAGGTGTATAATCAGGCTATGGATCTTGTAACATCTTGTGGCTACTTTGTAGATGGACATGCTTTTAATTCTACCCCTCCATGAGCACTATGAAGCAATTCTGTTTTTTTAATCCCTCAGAAGAAGGATGGAAAATTCACAAATAGAAGACAGTAACATCTGTATCCCCCATAATATACCATGAAAGAGGCAGGATTATAGGGTGCTTAACTATTAGAAAATACATCTGGGTTTTTTTCCTTTCATAGGCTGTTGAGAAATGCTGTTGAGTTGATAAACCCAGCAGTTCTGGGAACAGCATGAGGGGAGCTTAATACTTCACTCAATATACAATATCTCCAGCCTAAAGTGGCAAGTGTTAAAATTGTTATTAGCTCAGTATTAAATGAAATGTGTGGTTGTGTGCATTTTGGACAGGGCTTTCTTCTAGTAGCTATGATAGGTCTACAAACTTAACTTCGTTTCAAAGGGCAAAATATAAAATTGGAGACGTGTCCTCTGTTGGATACACCTTAAAAGGAGTTGCATCTTATCTTGTCTCACAAGGTTGCCTACACACTAGTCTGCAATCTGGAGAAAGGTTTGTTTAGTTTAAGTGTTTCCAGTAAGTGCTAAGCACCCTCCAAATTACATTTTTCACTTTAAATTTGAACTCCTACATTGCCATATTACATGTGGAACTTGGTTTAACCCTAGAAGGGCTGTGCAGATGATAAGAAAGTACTAGAGGTGTGCAAAACATTTTGATCTTGAGGTTCTCCAATACCATTTTTTCTTCTTTGGTTTTCCTGCGCATGTAGGATCATTATTATTGTTTCAAAGTGTTCTGGCCATTAAACAGGTGTAATTTGGATTTTTGTTTCTAGATCTGAACAAAACATGCCATACTATCCTGAACATGAAACAGATTTTTACTGTTTCAGAGCATTGCTTTGAATGTTCTGATGATTTCCAACAGTTGAACTGTTTTAGGGCCTGTGATCGATTTGGGCTTTTTCCCCACCTTAGCTAATACAGCATCAAGGATGTGTCATGTTGTACTGCTATTGGTTTAGATAGAATTGGGAAATTTTGAGTTTGTGTCAATGGCTGGATGGGTTATACATGTATTGTGTTGTGCTTTATTTTGTAGACAGTGCAAAGGTATGTGTGCATGTATGCTCAATTGTGCTTCACATATAAAACATTGTTAATGCTGTGGAAGCTGTGCACTATGTTAACTTGGTTAATTTGCTAAGCTTTGCTATACTTGTACATACTCATGTCCTGTTGATTCATGTATTTAAATATATATATATATATTTAAGATTGGATATATGAACTCTTATGTCTCTTCATAATATGAATTATATTCATGCAATAAATAAACATGGGAACATTTTTTTTTTTGCCAGACTGCAACCATCTCATATAGCCAGGTAAAAACATCAGCAAAGAACATCACAATTGCTTGTATCAGGCAGGCTGTAAAAAAAAGGAATACTAAATGTAGAAATGAAAAGTTGGCCAAACAAATTATTGAAACAAGCAAACAAAAACTGATCAGAATGTTTTGTTAAAATCCTTGTAAAGGAATGTTAAACAAACGGAGCATATATGCATTATGTTTGTGCTTTCAAGTCAGTCCTGATTCCTGGTGGCTGCCTGGACAAGTCCCTCTTGTTTTCATGGCAAAATTTCAGAAGTACTTTGTCATTGCCTCCTTCCTCAGGCTCAGAGTTGGCCTGGCCCAAGCTTACCCAGCTGGTTTCATGTCTAAGGCAGGACTAGAACCCACTGCCTCCCAGTTTCTAGCCTAGAGCCCTAACCAGTACACTTAACTGACTCTCCATACAGGGACTAGAGATTGAATTATTCTTTCAGTTAAGATATATCAAGAAAACTTAATAATGGCTAGTTAGTCTCACACAATTTCTACCTTTAGTGATGCCTCTCTATTTAACAGCCATAGTTGAGTCAAAAACTTAAAAGTATTTTACAGAAGATTAAAATCTAGTGGAAAGATTCACACTAATTGCCAAATTTCCAAAAGGAAGTTACTAGGTTTAACTAGGAAGTAATATTTTGTCTGTGACAATGATGTCTCCAAATAGCTAGAGCTTTCGGTAAGAGTTCAGCTTATTTATCTATTTTTTAATCCCACCATAATTATTTTTATAAATCACTCAAGCAGCAGACATACCTAATACTCCTCCTTCCTCCTATTTTCCCCACAACAACAATCCTGTGAGGTGAATTGGGCTGACAGAGAGTGACTGGCCCAAAGTCACCTACCTGGCTTTCATGCCTAAGGCAGAACTTGAATTCACAGTCTCGAGATTTCTAACCTTAACCACTAGACCAACTGGACTTTCCAAGTTCATTATTTTAAACACTTTTAACCCTTCCAAGTTAATTGCTTGACAATAATAAAATCTTCATCAGGATGTAATGAGGAACTTCAGATAATACCCTAGAATTCATATGAAAAGAGTTCACTGTTTACAGGAAAATAAAAAATTAGTTACATTTGTAGTAGTCTCAATATCTATAAGGTAGGCCTTGACTTACAATCATTTAACGACTGTCTGGAATTACGATAGCCTTAGAAACAGTACTTTATGGCCTGTAAAGCACTTCTGGCCATTGCAAAATGTTGTACCACCATCCCTGTGGTCATGTGATTGTGATCTGGGTGCTTGGCAACCTGTTTGCACTTGTGACCACTTGCCAAGTGCCTCACAATCTCGTCATCTCTGTTTGTAATCTTCCCTGCTGGTTTCCCCAGAAAGTCAATGCGGACGGTGTTAGGGAAGGTTGCCAAAAGCACTCCCTCTCGTCTCTGGGAGAGTGGGGCTGGCTGAAAGAGTTGCCGGCTGAGTGGAGCTGAATTCTTTCAGCGGAGTGCAGAAACAGACTTCAAATCCTGAAGATTTGAGCTCAGTTCAAAGACGATATCTTCTCTGCACAGAGGGGAGCTGAAACCTTTAGCTGTAAATCACCTTAAAGACAGGAAAGAAGTGAAGAGTATTGGGAACAAAGTAACTATACCCATCACTAAAGCCCCACTGATTTCTCCCTTCTGGTTGTGTTTCTTGATGCATCTTTGTTTCTAATTAGCCTTATTAAAATAAAGATGAGGAATTTGCATGCTTGCAAATCCTCTGAAAACTGAACAGACTCTGGCCAAATTTGAGAGTTAGAGGATGGGGAAGAAGGAAGAAAACAAGCACAAAAACAGATTGGATCAAATATGTGGCTGCAAAGAAAAATGTTGCAGGAAAAAAAGAGAGTCCTCAATACATTCCTATGAGAGAGGCAGTTGGCCAGTGATCCAGATTTTTAGCATCTGCTTTTAATCCCCCTTTTTTTGCTCCCCTGGACACATGACCCAGAATGCTTGCCCAATTGCCCAATTGCACGCATACCTGAGAGGAGAGGTGAAACACGCCCACATAGTCCCTACTTCATGGCATGGAAGATAATTCATACGCTGCCTAGGGCTGCTGTTGGTAAAGGAGTTAGAAATAATTTCAGAAGCTATGCTCTCTATGGCTTCCCTTCCTTGTCCTCCTGTTAAATGAGTAATAATTTATGAAGGGAAAAATATTCCCCAATTAACTATTCTGTGATAATGTGCACAATATGTTCTCAGAGTTCCCAATGTACTCTCTGACCTCAAAAGAGGGTTGCTAATTAATTCTACCGTTAATGCTTTTCTGATAGCTGCTGTTTGTTTACAGCATACTATCCTACATACATAGTTACTTTAATCTTTTTCTCAAATAGGAACAGCTTATGCACACATAATAAGAAACTGATAGGAAATCTGCACCGAAAACCCGAAGTTTGTGGTAATTGGCATATAACTATTACTACAGAATCTGCATATAACTGCATATAACTATTACTACAGAATCAGGGTCAGAGGTGTGCATGACTTAGTTTTTACTAAGGTTAAATCATTTATCTGTTCATAACATCTATATGTAATTGTTTCATTGAAGAAAACAGCTTTTTATCCTAAAATTGTTCTCGGTGAACAACAGACATTATTGTATTAACCCCAAAGGAAGACTTGCCAATTTAAGAAAAGTAGGGGGGGAACCTGCACAAAATCTTGTGCAATGCTCAGCTTTTGTCAGCCAAGGTGACCCTTTCCTGATAGAGCCAATGCTGGAAATTTCCCCCTCAGTATGGTAAGAAACTAGCGCATTATTTTATTTTTCTTTTCTGTAAAATGAGGCAGTGGAGTATAGGGCAGTGCTTACTTGAGGTTTTTTTTTATTCCTTGTTCCCTGCATTTCAGGGTAAAGTCTGCCTTGAGTCGAGCTGATGCCTACCTGAACCATATCCATGCTGTTTTCTTACCAACAAAATCAAAGTGGTTTGCCATTACCTTCTCCTGGAAGTGCTTCATTGTCTAGTCTCCATTTCAAGGATTTCCTGGTGATCTGTCCAAGTACAAATCAGTTCTGACCTTATTTAGATTGTCTAGGTGTTATCACCTACTATGACAGAATATATCTACTGAATGTTACAATGATGAAAATATGGAAAGTATTGTTAAAAACACTCTTCATGAGCAGGACGAGAGCTTCTGTCAGTGTTATTGTGGTAGTTGAGAGCCAGAGTTTCTCGGGACAGAGATATCAATTATGTCACTAGCCACCAGTAGCCCATCTTCAAAATTGAAGTCCGCAATACACAAGAGCCCGTTTTCAATTATTGGACATAAAACTATACCCATCGTCCACAGTTAATGGAGAATCTTGAGAAGATAAACATCATCATAGAATATTCTCTGATGCTGTATTCATTGCTAGCAACACAGTTGAACAGATATTTCACCCTGAGTGCGTGTAATAACTTAGTCCAACCTTCATCTAGTTATCATTCTCTGAGGCCACACGAAGTCTGGTAGGCCTTGCCTGCTCTAGAAGCTTCCCTATTCCTCCAGGAAATTTTGTCAACATCACTTTAAGGAACTGCTAGACCACGCCAAGGCCTCCTACAACTCCTCTACTGATTGTCGTTACCAGGAACATCTTCTATCATTGTTGGAAGATTAGATCTGGGTTTTTTACAGATTTCTTCCCTCTTCGTGAACATCTGAGATGCTGGATACCAAGTTTATTGGACTATTTCCTATGACAACGCATATCAATCCTGTGGCTTTTCAACTTGCAGCTTTTTACTGCATTAATGATGCCCAAGGATAGGGGGGGATTTGAGCTTCACGGCTTAGTCGAGTTGAGTGTTTGTGAACTATTGCCATTGTCTTTGTTAGCCTAATTATTGAGGTGAGAACTTGAAATGTTGTGGGGGGGAATCATGGGACCATCTACCATCATATGTTACTTCAGTCGCATAAGTCACAAATGGAGATCCAGTTATTACAAGGACACTACCTGCAGACAATGCCAAGACAATATATTGTCGGAGTAAATCTAATCTGAAAACTTGCATAATTTGTTTGCTGACTATTCTAAACTGTATTGGGAGAAAATAAATTCAAAGGGCAATTGAACCAATGTCTCGATTTAAGAATGTTGAAACTAGTTCCAGATTCTAATATAAAATCAACCAATAAAGCTAAGGATTCTTCAAATCCCAAAATGCTGTAGCAGAACACTGTGTGTGTGCAATAAAGGTCTGCTTGCTATTTTGAGGCCTCACTGAACTGGTTATTTTGTTTAAGGAGTCCCAGATTATTATGATGGAGCTATGAAACTTTTTTCACATTGGGGACTGTATTTCATCTAAGGACTATAGAGGCCACATGCCAAAAAAAGATCATTTAATTTTTCCCTGAACATCAAAATTGATTCAAGCTTAGTTAGTTAAATATAGTTAAAATGTGTCCTACAAGTTTACTATTTTTCCCTTTTGCCCTGCCTCTCACCTTTATTTTTAATAGTTTCGGGAGAAATATCAGTGGTATTTTAAGCTTTGGGGGAATCGCAGACCATGTATGCGTGGATTACGAAATGATTATAAGTTAGAGAGGTTTTCCAAACTGGGAAAAGTCAAAAAGCATGAGCAGGTCAGTATTAATAGTATTCTCCAGCAGTTTGATTGAGAATTATGCCTTAGTATCTTTAAGTTTTCCAATGGAATTGCAAAAGTGTCTTAGGACAAGAAGACTTTATTTTAATCAATTAATGAAAAATCAGTAAAGAATATAGGTGAAACAAGCAATTCTCTCTTTCTCAAATAATAACTAGGTATTCACCGTAGTTCTGTTATCCAAACTGAAGATACTTATTATATAAGGTGTGCCTAACTTACTTCCCTATTATAACCTTATTTTCTATTTTACACTTGAATTCTAATATGAAGATGTAAATACATATTCAAATGGACTGCTCTTAAACTTTGCATGGCAGGGAAATTGTGCTAAAGATTAAAAACTTTGAACAAGTTTGTCTTGTTTCCATATGCTTCCTGAATGATAACTATGAGGAAACAACTGAAAATACTAAGATGTACTGCCTAATGAAATTCTTTTTTAGCAACCAATATTGTAGTATTTATTGCTCAAACTACAGAACTTGTATCTGTTTCTATGTAAGGTACAATGTAATTTTTTTTAAATGGTAGGGGGAGAATTATCAAGCCCACTAGTGAAAGAGAACCATAAAAAGGTATGATGGAGATTTTAGCCTATTTTATGCAAAAAGTTAACTATGAAAAAATAGACTTATTTTGCCAAATAAACGTGGATATATCTTTTTACCACTGTTTGATCAATGTCAGTATAATCTAAAAAAGAAATAACATTCTAGGTTGTACATTCATCTTTATAACTGAACTTCTTTCCATTAGTCACGAATCTTAATTTTTCCATCTATGTAAGTCCAACTTTATCACATTCCACATTATAATTATTTTTATATAACTTTGAATTTTTATTAATAAGAGTAAACATTATGGTTGGTATGTGAACCAGATCTATATAACATTTTCTCAATACTTAGCTACAACTCTCAATACTTTTAAAGTCATAATACTGCATTATTTTGGAGTAGTTTAAGGAGGAGCTGCATGCTCATGTAGTTTGCAATTCATTTTAGGAGGGTTTTTGTTTCACTAAAATGTTACGTAACAATTTATCATTAACAATGTAACAATATATTATGATTTAAATTCAGCTTTTGAAATAGTTGCCAGCCCTTTTTATGACTGAAGTTGACCACATAGCTTTAGATCATATAATGACAAAAAAATTATAAATGCAATTGCAAATATATAGTTCAGCTATGTTGAATAGTTCTAATATAGGCAGGTGTCCGTTCATATGAATAATGAATCCCACAAAATGGTCATGTATTTGAATTTACACTAAGTGATATGGCTGTAGAAAATATAGTAATTAATTCCTGTTCAAGAGAAATAGACAATAAAATATTTTTAAACATAAATGTTATAAGCATGTTAATGAAATATTACAGTAAAGGACAAAAAGAATATACTTATAATTTAACTTTATGGTTAACAAAGTCACAGAGTAGTAGCAGTTTTGGAAAACAAAATAAAAACAAATATATATATATATACCGTGTTTCCCCGAAAATAAGACACTGTCTTATATTTTTTTGGCTCCCAAAAACACACTAGGTCTTATTTTCGGGGTAGGTCTTATATATTTATGGTGCCAAATAGTGGGTGTGAGTGTGTGTGTGGGGGGGTGTTTCGCGGGTGCACGGTTGCTCCCTGAAAAGTCTTCCTGGAACTGGAGATTTACACTAGGTCTTATTTTTGGGGTAGGTCTTATATTAGGGCACGTTTAGAAAATAGTGCTAGGTCTTACTTTCGGGGTAGGTCTTGTTTTCGGGGAAACACGGTACAAAAAAAGTAGATTCATGCATCCGGCATGTCATTATATTGAACTATTGCTACAACCATGTTCATATTGTTCAGTTACATCATTTTTTTGTTTTAATATAACAACAAACCTCTTTTTTAACTTGTTATAGTATTGTTTATTTCTGATGGGATCTTGCTTTTCTCTATTTTGCAACTACAAAGTTTAGCGGTGTCTAGAACTTCAATGATGCATGCAACTAGACTCAACTGCTAACCTCTCATTAACTGTATTTTGAGTGCATCAAATCCTAGTATCAATTTATAATTCACATTAAGTCAAATATCACATTATTTTAACTCACACTAATCATGACCCATCTATAGTAATTCTTGTGATACTTATATTTAGAACAATTCTTCCTAGCAGTCCCAGCTATTTTGGCCATATTTTGTGATTGTTTCACCTAATGCTTGCTCAACAGGTCGTAATGAAATTCATTGACATTAGTAGACTAAATTGTAAATAAAGACATAAGTTAATTAAACACCCTGCATCAAAAATGCATGATGATATAGCTGAACTCACATATTGCACTAAGGCAAAATATGGTTTATTTGAAATAGGCTTGAAATGCTGTATAAATCCAGTTCCTATGGTTTGTAAAATCAGTATGTGGCTTAATACAATATATGAAATCAGTCTGTGATTAAGGAGGGATTGAATAATGGTTACAACAGACAATCAGAGTAGGTTGGTTTAAAAGGTAAAGTGACAGAATATAAACTATTAAAATATTTATAATCATCTTTTTCCTCATTTTCAGTTTATTAATTTTGGAAAATGTAACAATATGGGAAAAAAGAAAACAGTAAAGAAGAATTGCTTGAACAAAAACAATGCAAGCTGAGACAGTATTAATGTCATTGAATGAGTTCAAATAAGATTGGCCAAATGATTGTTCAGAAGCTTGAACCTAAATATTTGCACTGCTGAAATATGTGACATCTCTTATAAAGATGAAACATACAATTCTGACAACATTCTGAATCAGAGAGTGATTAATGCAATCTGTTTCATACATGAGGAGGATGTACTTATAAATTTTGTCTTCTTCCTGGCATCTTCTATAAATCATGGAAACATATAAAAGTCAACAATTGTCAAACGTGCATTAGTGCAAACCATCATTTGTCATTGTAGTAGTTTCTTTGTGCACCGGGAAAAGTCACAGATTTCCAAGAATGAAAGCTAGGGACTACAGATACTCCTCATTGCATTTGCAACTTATTTTGAGAGTTCTTAAGAGATTGATAGACTGGACGACTTGTGATTACGTAATAAATCTATCACACATTAAGAAGAACCAGAGGCATTGGAAGACTTTGTTTCTACTTCAGATTAAGAATCACAAGTTAATGTTCTGCTCTATTTGTTGTGCCTCAAAAGAAAAGCTTGTTGGGCAAAATAGCTTTACATAGTTCTTTTGTAACACTGTACAATACACAAAGACTTTGTATACTCCTCTACTTTGCTTTTTAGGAGCCTATACTAAGTATTGGAAGTACAGTAATCCTAATTATGCATCCAATAGAAATTTTTGCACCATCAAAGCAGGATTAGCAATAGCCTTTCAATTACTCATCTGATCAGTTTAGAGCACTGCCTTTTTATTTTATAAATGGACTCTGGTTTAAAAAATTCAGAATGTGTAATAATGGTAAGTGGCCCTAAACTGAATAAATTTGTAAAAACCTCTAAAATTATTCTCAGTTTCAAAATGAATTCCTAAAGATTCAAAATTACAATAATAATTTG
This sequence comes from Naja naja, assembly GCA_009733165.1. Classification (NCBI taxonomy): domain Eukaryota; kingdom Metazoa; phylum Chordata; class Lepidosauria; order Squamata; family Elapidae; genus Naja; species Naja naja. The sequence goes on along the minus strand of CM019148.1, from coordinate 236,049,490 downwards.
CTTGCTAAGGTGATAGTAAGTGAACCACTGTATCAGATAATTAATATGTCTTTATTTGGTGCAGTGCTAACAGTTTGATGGACTATTAGTATGTGGCTAGGGATCTCCTTTAAATCCAAAAGTTTATTAAAACAATTTGATGTAATTTACAAATTTTGCATATTTTCGTCATTCATATAATTATATAACAACTTTATATAAAGGAAGTAAACCAATGAAAATTTTATTATATATTTATCAACAGTTATTTCATACCACCTATAATACTAGACTCCAGAAGGTATAAAAAGCATAAAAATAATCCATACGATAAAATGCCTTAAAATCCTTTTACTCAAAAGTAAGATAACCCCACCACGGCAAACCTATTAAAGCTTTATGGGCAGGAAAGACTTAAAGGTGGTAATATTGAAGCCCACCTTAATAAAATTGGTTTTACAGACTTGCAAAATGTCAGTAATGAGAGGACCAGGTACACTTTTGGAGGTAAGGTGTTTTAGATCAGGGTTATCGCAAAGGTGTCTCATCTGGCTCATGGTCCTCACATGTTCACGAGAATGAGACTTTGTGCCCCTCTAGAAAAATTGATAAATGGGCAGAATCCTTGGGCGAGGAAGATAGTTACTATTAACAAAAGATGTAAAAAGCAGTATTGCAGTAATTACACAAATTAATGTAAAGTGCATCAGTTATCTACATTGAGTTAGAAGACAACAAGTGTTACCTGTTGTTGAAGGTAAAACCTAAGCTTAATTTTTGTCTTTGTATTTATATTATCATATTATAATATAAGTCAGCTTGGTAGTTAGGTTATTTTTCCATATATAACATTTTAAGTATTTTTAAAGGAAAGTGGCATTTATTTATTTATTACATTTATATGCCACCCATTTCACTGTCAGGCGATTCATCTGCATGTCCATCTTGCTTCTCAATATAATGTAGCAATTATGGTTTGCTCCATGATGGCTGAGTTCACATAACTCATTTCACAAGGCCAAAACCAAACAAGCCACATTTGGGTTAAAACAAACATTACAATTTAGTGGAGCAGTTGATTTTTTCAGTGTAAAAAATTATATTTTCATAACTGGGGAAGATATCCAAGGTTTAAAGATGTGATAGTTTTGGGACATCTGGTAATGTGGCTAACCTTAAAGACCTTGCCTAAGTTGGGTGTTGCTGATGTTTAGTTACTATGATAAAGTCACAAGCTAATGAACAATCTTGATGCAGAATTTATCCTCATTTATTATCTGAGTTTAAAATTAAGTGGCTTTATCAATATGAGAATACAGCATTCTTTTGTATAATTGATTCAAAACATGTACTTACCTATTCTGTATTTAAACCTTAATTAAGATGAAAAAATGTACACAGCATTATGTGGGGCCTTTACAATAAGGTTTTCTGCAGGAAAGAATACACATCTACCCAATTTCCAGTTGATTCAAAAGAGCAGTGGTTACTGCTGTTGCATTTATCCATAGGTTCTCTAAGCAGCTAAGAGTCTATGACATGGCCAATTGTTTTGCAGAACATTTTCTTAATATATTGATTCCTAAATTTGGTTATGAGCAACCTTTCCATTACAATTGTGAATTAAACAATGTTCTTTTTTGAAAAATGGTTACATAATTTGGTCCAGCAGCAGCCCATTCAAAGCAAGCGTAAAATAAGAAGTTGGATACATGTAAGCATTCTTCTGAATGGGTTCTGTCTTTAGACTGATGGTAAATTATTGCAAATCATGCATGAGAGCAGTTTCCAAGCTGCAAAGAAACTTTTGCAAAGAAATGTAGATCATGAAAACTGATTTGGAAATGGTAGATTGAACTTGTGTGCCTTATACTAACTGTGGGTAAAACCTAAAAACACTATAATAAAATCCTGTAGAATTAGCAACACAAGTGATCCTGGGTTTGGAAAAAAGTACTCTATACATTTTGTTAAGCCATGGCTTGTTTAATGACAGTTGGCTAAATATTTGAAGCCACAAACTATGGTTTAAACTTTAAACTATAAACAAAACTATGGTTCTGTGACTGGATTCAGACATCTTCCCATGCAAGCACAGTTTATGTTGCTGGAAAATGCTAAATTTAGAGGATCTATGACAATGAAGTTGACATCACCACAACCAACTCACCACAGCCAACTTGCTGCGGGAAAACTCACCTCAGAAAAACTCATTGTGGGACAAGACACTAATATCAAAGAAATGATGGAATACAATCATTAAAGAAAGGATGCAAAAGGAGGGACTGAATGAAATGTGAATGAGAGACAAAATTAAAAATATTTTTTTATTTGAAATAATTTAATTGTTAAATTGTCCTGTGGTGAGTTGTCCCACAGCGAGTTGGCCGTGGCAAATTGTCCACAAGGAATTGTCCATGGCAAGTTGTCTCATTCCAAAATTTAGACATTATGTTAGGCAATGTGCTTCTTGATGGTTTCTCTGTATATTATGTGAGTCAGCCATTATAGTTTGTAAAATAACCATGGTTAATATGCTGGGAAAACCCAATCACAAAACCACACATTACATGGCTTTTCACCCCTTGGTTTCACTAAGATTTTTCATAATAGGATGGGAAAGGCGGCTTTTTAGTAGGTGATTGACCTTAATGACTTCATTGCATCATGTCATGCAGCTCAGTAGTGGTGTTAGGTAAGCAAAGAATAAATGAAGCAGGGAGGATTCCTGTGACTCATAATTCCAAGACACTGGGCCAAAATTATTGTGCAAATTCCCTTCTGTGTGCCTTTTCCTAGCTACAGAACAGGTTGATGAGAGCAAGTAGTTGCTCATAGATGACACTTACACTGTCCCCAGTTCTCCCAATTCTTTCCTTCATTCCATAGTTTCCTGCAGGTGAATAGTCTTTCAGGGAAATTAGAGGAATAGACTGCAGAAAAACTGGTCAATTTCTGTTCTTGATTCTTTTAATCATTGCTGAGGTTTACCATAGGGCACTCAGTAATGCAACAACTTCCTGATGACACAAGTTAATAGTTTCATAAAGGAACATTTTGTCATACTCCTGAATTATTTTACAGATGAGATCTCCCTGTATATTCTGGGAATTTCCAGTATCAATTCATGTTCCATGTCTGGCTCCCAAATCCATATTGTGCGGCCCTCACACAAGTTTTAGAAACTTCAATGTCTATTTCAGTGAAAAATGTCTGAAAAACAAAGGTGCAATTTCCCGCCAGGGTTTTGGTGGCAAATAACTGTTTAAAAGATGTTGAGTCTTTGCAAAGCAACAGCCTGACCTTGCCTTCTTTGATAATATTTCATTATTGTCCTCCTCACTATGCAAAAACTGTAATCAAAGAAAAGAGTGCAGGCTGTAGTTGCCAAAAACAATGCTTCTCCCTTTCTCACCAGACATTGTTTACTACAAAAGTTTGCAGTCTTCAAAGCTGCTCTAGTGTTTACTGATTTTGTTATGTGTCTCAGAACTGGTTTCCAAGAGTAATTCTTTAAATCCTGAATGAGGATTGCACTTTGTATCTTAATCTGAATTCTTATTCATATAAACTGAAGGCATAAGAGGGGAAAAAACATTGTAGCCCATAAGAGCACAGATGACATTTGGGGTTGTGGATTTTTTTTCCTGTAATACAACATACAAGACACAAAACTTACAAAGAAGCAGAAATATGCCATCAGACCTAATGTGTTGTATAATATTCAACTCTTGCTTTTTTAATTTCACTGATTTAAGAAACAACAAGACTGCTGTGTATTTGGAATATACAGGAAGACTTTCTTGATTGTTTACCTTAACACTTTTCAAACCTCCTTTCGCTTCACTGAAGATATTGGAATAATCTCATACAGGTGACAGCTTTGCTGTTCTGGTCAACTGGTGTCTTGTCTTTGGCATGACACAGATTTTGTGTCAGATAACAAATATTTGTAATTAAGGAATTTTTTTTTTGCTAAAAGTTACTAATTTTACAAAAGAAAATAGTGATGTTTGTATAGCATGATATTTGGTTGTGTTTTAGTAACTTATATTAAAGCAGTTATTATGATTTGTAAACTTTGATTTATGATACAATATTTTAAGCGAACCCCTGCACTTCAACAAATTGCTGTCAAAACAAAAAGTGCTATGTTATTAATTTAATTGTAGAAATGAACAACCATCATTGGAGCAGACAGATCAAAATCCATGAGATACTTGCATCTAGATCAAATTCATTGTTTTTCCATTTTAGTATTAGTCTATCTCCTAGGCCAAGGGTCTGCAAACTTGGCAAGTTTAAGACTTGTAGATTTCAACTCCCAGAATTCCTGAGCTAACATGACTGGAGGAGGAATTTTGGGAGTTGAAGTCCACAAGCCTTAAAGCTGTCAAGTTTGAAGACCCCTGTCCTAGGCTTTTAATTTGCTAAAATGAGCAAACCCAATTCCTTTCTTGAATGAGAAGTACGGCGTATTTGCATGGTTTGCTGTTTTGACAGTGTTCTTTTGGATCTGTTTGCTTGCTAAACCAAAGACTCATGTCAAAACAACTGTTGCAGATGAGCACTTTGGGCTGCCTAGTCAGTAAAAAAAGAAAGAAAGAAAGAAAAAGAAGTCTTTCATGTTAATCCTGTAATTACATTCTGTGGATTTACTAGGCCAGGAAATTCTTTTACAGTAATGCTTTTACCGTAAAACTTCTTATTGACTTAGACAACCTGCATGGAGGAAACCAAACATTAGAATCAAGCAAGCTTTCTATTTCTTTCTGGATCAAAGTAATTGCAGGTTCGCAAACTGTCAAGTTCTAAAAAGTTGTTTTTATATTTAGTCTATTTCTATTTCAGGTACCTATATGTATTTTTGGAAGTTTACAGTTTCTGGTCCTCCTTGAAATAGACAGTTTATGTCTTAGACTCATGAACTGCACCATTGTAAAAATGAAAATGCATTAGACCTGATTATTCCGCCCTATCATTTTATTCCATACATAGAGTACAGGTAAATTTGCTTAAGCAGAATAATCTATGGATATATTGATAAAATCTTTAGTTATTCGTGGATTTTGAAGCTAAAAGTAAAGATGCTTTTACATGAGAATTCTGCATAAAGCAGAAACATTGAAAGCAGATCCAGCAGAACCAATTTTCTTTAAGTGTAATGTCATTAAAGTTAAACTATTGAAAGACTCATTTGGCCTTTTTCTTTTTTTAAGGCACCCATTGGTAGGAGCTTTTTTCTAATTCCTTTTCCTGGCTCCTGAGTTCAGGCCATCTAATGAAACTGTTACATTTATTTAATCACATTTGTGTATCTGCCCATCTCACTAAGTGACACTGGATGGGCATGACTTTTCAGCTGAAACATAAGTGAGCAGGTAAAATTCACAGGAGTTTAGTCAATTCCTATTTTCTCTTCCTAGTGGGATGAATTGGTAGGCAAAGTTATATGGTTTTCTTTTATCTTGTTTTCCCCTTTGATATGAATTGGAGTGAAGATTTTTTTTAAAAAAAATCTGCAACCCTGGGCAGTGATTTCTGCTTACTTTTGAATCAGCAGAAGATTGTGGATTGCCTTCACATTGTTTCAAAGGGTTTGGGGGGATGAAAAACATAATAGTAGGTGGTGGGATCTTTATATATCCTTGATTTTGCTTTAGTCAAACCATGTGCTGAGGCAAAATATAGTTTGTTTCTCTATGGGTTAGCATCAGAGGTTGGATTCAGATGGTTCTCACCAATTCAGGCGAACCAGTTGTTACCTTTTTTGCCCAGTTTGGAGAATCGGCTAATCCCACCTCTGGCTGGCCCTGGCCCTCCCCTCCCAGGAGTCTCCCCGCGCCCCATTTTGGCTTCCAGGGTGGTGCAGGAGGCTGTCCATGTCATGTGTCCTCCCCGTCACACCTCGTTTTGGCTTCCAGGGTGGTGCAGGAGACCTTCCAAATGGGGATTTTGCATGATCATTACTGTGGGGTGAGTTGGGAATGGGGATTTTGCATTTTCATTGCTCATAAGTAAGTAGGAACTAGTTTTCCTTCTTTTCCTCTTTCTTTCTTATGCTTTCACTCTTTTTCTTTCCTGAGCCTTTTCTTTTTTCAATCTGTTTTTTATTTGTTTATCCCATACTTTCGTATTTTTTGATGTATGAAGGATCAAATACTCAGCCATTATAATTCTACATTCCTTATTTACAGAAATCATATCAAAATTTAGAAAGAAATCCACTGGGAGCCATCTCATATAATGCAGGCTCTGAATCCCTCTAGCCAAAAAGTGTTTCTCAGTAGAAGAGAATATCTGTAGCTCAGGGTTGAACTGTGGGTTCCTTGGTGCTCTCTGAGCTTGATGGTTTTCTTGCAGATGTTTTATTACCCAACTAGGTAACATCATCAGTACCAGAAGGGAGCGGAGTTTGCTCTTGTTCTCATATACTAGTGGCTTACACTGTCAATGTTGATCACAAAAAGTGTTTTGATTGGAGCCGGGTTTCTGCAGCCTCAGACAGAGAAGGCTATTCTGCACCCCTTCCTCAAATGTTCTTTAAAATACAGTTTCCCAGCATTCCTTTAGGAACCTCCAACATGCAAACTGTGGTTACTTATCCTAAAATGAATCCTCTTTACCTGGAGCTTCTAAATTTGCTGTTTGCTGGGGAGGTGTGTAGCTAAAAGTCAGTCTACGTTTAGTGTACATCTGACTTTGGGGGTATTTCTTCATAACCAAACAAAAGTCAATTTTCTGTGCAGTTCACACCCCTTGCTCCCTGGACCTGGATGTCACAAAACAAAGCCCACATTTTGTAATTAACTTCCGTGCCCTGTTTTGGCTGGCTGAGTGCTGCCACGCCCCCTGGCCACACCCACCCTGGCCATGCCCACTCAGCCACACCCACCCAGCCGGTCATTAGGGCAGAGAAGCAGTTGTTAACTTATTTGAATCCCATGACTGGTTAGCATGATACCAGCCAATGTTTTATTCAACAAACTATGGGTAACCATGATGCCCGAAACAGGTCTAATTACACATGCTTTTTCTTCAAAAAAATCATTGTTCAGCAAACGCAGTTCAGACCAAGACAACTCAGAGTTGTTTACATCCCTTTCTGCTGCTGTACTGTACTTGTCTGCCTTTGACCCCCCATCTGTAATTTTGCTGCTGTTTATTGATGGCAGATGTGCCATCTGTGTCTTTCCTCCATGCTGTGTTGTTTCACAGCATTTTGGGCTTTTTCCATTCCTTTTCATATCTTTCCAGAACTCTGTTAGAGCTCTTTGTTAAGCCATGGAACTCAAGCATAGCTACAGAACAAAGCCCCCCCCCCCAGGCAGCTGGAAACTCTATTGGAGCATAACTAAGGCTCAGTAAATAAATTAAGGACAGGGACTCTTTTTATTCCTATCAGATTTTCTGCATTTTGGGAGGCATGTGCTGAATTCATGGGTTACTTCTGCATGGGAGAGCTGGCTTTTATTTTTTGAGGGGTCCTTGGTGTTCTCTGAGCTTGCTTGTTATCTTGCAGGCATTGCATTAGCCAAACTAGGTAACATCATCAGTGCTCATGAGCACCAAGGACCCCTCAAATATTCTCTTTATTAGCTTTTATTTTTAATCTTTGGAACCTGTATCTTGTACGTTTAAAAGCAGCAGAACTGCTGCATTATAGTTTCCTGAATAAGAAGTTTCATATTTATTTTTTTATTGGTGAGAATTGCATTTGGATCCATTCATTTGAATTTTGGCCTGGCAAAAGATTTCCATCCTGCTTTGCGTGGCAGAGCCTCTTTGAAGGTATTTAAGTCCCTTTGGAATCAGAACCATATCACAGCTCTCTTGTTATGAACATATCAGCATCAAGGGCCTTGGTGGTGCAGGCTGCTAAATGCCTAGCACTTAAGTTCCAGCTGCCTGCAATTATTGTAGGCTCGAATCCCACCAGGCCCAAGGTTGACTCAGCCTTCCATCCTCTCAGAGTAGGTAAATTGAGGACCCAAGATTGTTGGGGGCAATAAGCTGACTTTGTAAAAATGCCGCTTAGTAATAAGCAGGCATATACAATGGAATGAAGGCTATTGCTGAGCGCATTGGGTTGTATCCCAAAAATTGTAAGCCGCCCTGAGTCTTTGGAGAAGGGCAGCATATAAATCTAATTTTTTAAAAAAAGGATCAGTCTAGTGGTCCACATATACCTTTTAGCAATGAATGAGGCTAAAATTGTCAGTCACCGATATCTGGTCAAATTTTAATACATTGAACTGCCATTAAGCATGTATAGTTGTATATCACATATTCAATAATATCCTCACAGCGTTTGGGAGGTTATGGGTTTTATTATGTTGCCCTATTCTCATCTTAATGAGATCCAGGGTGCTCTGGGCCAGCCCCTTTGACCTTAGTGTGTTCCTTCTTTCTACACAGCAAGAGAAGTCAGGAGTGGTACCTTGGGAAGAAAAAAATGAGTGTCTTGCATTAAATTTACTGGAAATGAAATATTTTCTTATCCAGGATATGAAATCTCCATTGATAATAGAAATAACCAGAGCTTTGAATGAACATAAAATGCCTAACCTTACTTAACCTTCTCATTTTAGATGCTTCCTGGTATGAGTTTTGTAAAATGTTCATAATGGATGTGTGCTTATCCCACATAAATTATTTCATCAAATTTCTTCTTAAACATTCTGTAATGCAACCATTCTAGATTAAGGTATCTTAAACATATAGTTTATATATAAGAAAAGTTTTAATAGCGTTCAACTATCTTTCAGCAATGTCATTTGGGTACTTTTACTGCTTTATGTGTGTACTTGCCTTGGTTTTCAAGCAAACATTGAAACTACAATGTTTGGAACACCAGAATATCAGTAATAACCAACCATTATCAAAAAGTTCTTAACATTTTTGAATGTTAAAGAAATATAAAAAGATTCTCAAAATCCATCTGAAATTTTCAGTAATATCTCATTTGGAGTTTCTGTGGAATATGAACCATCGCCATATACTTTTCTTCATATTATAAACATTCCATAAAAGGCATTTTGACACTATGATATTCTCATAGTGTATGATATACCTGCAATAGCCATTCTACTACATGCAGATAGTCCTCAACTTACAAGACCATTTATTGACCATTCACAGTTACAGCAGCACTGAAAAAAGTGACTTATGGCCATTTTTCACACTTATGACCATTGCAGCATCCCTGGTCATGTGATTTACATTCTTGACAACTGATTCACATTTATGATGGTTGGAGTGTCCCAGAGTTATGTGAGACCCCTTTGTGACCTTCTGACAAGCAAACTCAATGTGGAAACCAGGTTTACTTAACAACCATGTTACTAATTTAAGAACAGCAGGAATTCAGTTAATAAATGTGGTGGGAAAAGTCAAAAAATTCACTTAACAAATGTCTCACTTAACAACATAAATTTGGGGCTCAATTGTGGTCATAAGTTGAAGACTACCTGTATTTTTTCTGTTTATGGTTGTTCATCATATATACATGTACATTAAATGTAATCTTAAGTTCTGGAGATTGCAGGATGTCTGTTTCTTTTTTTATACACACACACACACACACACACACACAGGTAGTCCTTGACCAATTACCACAATTGGACCCAGAATTTCTGTCGCTAAGCAAGGCAATTGTTAATTGAATTGTACCCAATTGTACAACCTTTTTTGTAATGGTAGTTAAGTGATCACTGCAGTTGTTAAATGAGTCACTCAGTTATTAAGTAAAACTGCCTTCTCCCATTGACTTGGTTAGTTGGCTGGTAAGTTCACAAATGGTGATCACATGACCCTCCGTACCGCAACTGTCGTAAATACATACCAGTTGCTAAGTGCCTGAATGTCAATCAAATGACTGTGGAAGTATTGCAATAATGATTTAAGTGGGAGGATTAGTCATAAGTCACTTTTTTCATTGCCATTGTAACTTTTAACAGTCGCTTAATGAATGCTTGTAGGTCAGATACTATCTGCATCCTAATGTAGACTTTGGATTTCTTTATTTTGAAGACCCTGCTGAATTTCCTAACATCACAAATATAGTTCTTTTTACTCAGTGAAATGTGCTTTTGACATGCCTGTTTGAGATGTCTGCTCAAATGGAAATGTGGTGAGCACTGGGATATAATGCTGCTGCTATTTAAGTTCCAACCAGTATTTTTAAGGCATAGGAGTATCATTTAAGTTCATATTTATTTGTGGCTGCAAAAACAGAAATGGATTGAGTCTTTGGGCTTTTTAACATTTTTGAAAGTAGTTTCAGAATGGCCTCCTCTTGTACTTTCATGTGAAGGAAGTGAAAATAGAATAAAACACAATGCAAATCAGCTAATACTGTTCATCAAATATATTGTATGTAGCTAGTAAGTGAGGGAAGTTCTTTACTCCCACTTCAGTTTTTGAGAATGTTGCATAGAATGTCTGTAAATTCAACTTTAAAAAAGAATCCTTTTGTTCCTTAAAAACTTCATAAAGTAGAAATAAGTAGCTGTAAAGAACTTGTCTTTCAGTCATATTTCTGGAAGACCCAGTTAGTAATTTGATAATTACATGGTCCAATAATATGTAGCTAAATGCATAGTTTGCTGTGAAACTGAAGTAGGCAATAGTTTTATTCAGGAGCATAAAACCATGAAACTCTACTGAAAGTATTCTAGCTGTTTCTCGCTAGAATTGGAGATTGAGACAAATAAAAAGTATTCTCCAAGTTGCAAGTCTAGCTTGATTTACAGCAGGCCTCCTATCCTGATGAACAAAGTCCTATTGTACAGAGGTGCCAATTCAGCAGTTTGCCAGGCATTCAGATAGCTGGCATTTATTTTGCTGTTTCATAAGCTAATTTAGTAACTGCTAGTTCTAACCAGCAGTTCGAAGTGGCATGGCAAAGGATACCGTAGCTGAAACTTTTCCAAAGTATAACACTTTTTTCAGGAACGGATCCTGTGTAGAGCATGCAATGGATTAAAGGTCTTTTTGTAAAATTGGAAGAGAAAAAAGAATGAAGGAGATAAAATTGTCTTCGGAGTGAAAACTAAGCAATCTTAAAATTGTGGTCTGATAACAGTTTGGATTCTTCTGTTTCTACCCCTTCTAAATCACGTGAATTTCGTAAGCGGAAAAAGTTAGAGGTTTACCAAACAGAAGATAACACAGTGGAACACTTTTCAGCAGTTGCTTATCTTTTGCCAGTTTTAATGCTGATTTGTGTGCCTAAACAGGATGAAAATAACAGTGGTAGGAAAATACAGTAGCTAGAATCAGTTACTCTTATAGATGTATTATCCCTAGGTGACTTCTGTTTGTGCAGAAAAAACTAAGTTCCGATAGCAACATCACAAGCAAACTAGCTTTTCTTTCTTTCGGCAGGAAAAGTACTTGCACTGTTGAAAACTTATTTTCTGAATGTATTGGTGCCAAGTGTCAACCTTGAAGATGGCCTAACTGTGGCCATCTTCTTTTTTGTAGCTTTCCTCGAAGGAGGTTTCTTTTCACATTGCTTCAGGGCTGATATAGCCTGGAGCTAAGGGGCAGGGAGGGCGGTGTAGAGATAACTGGGATGTTGTAGACAAAATAAAATTATTTCCCCTGTGAGTCAAAGATATTCGTACAGGTATTCAAAAAGTGGAGACTGAAGACACCTGGCAACTGGACTGTATTATGATTGGACCATGTGACTGGTGACTCTGGGGGGAAGTGGTAAAGTTTTACTTTTAATTGGGTGTAAAGCTGGCAGGAATGTAGAGCTGGTTTTCCACCAAGTTTTTGCCAATTTGATAAGTCCCATTAAATATTCTTTGAGGAATATGCCTGCCTTGGAGTTCTCATTGTTGGGGGTGTATTACTTGGAACCTTAACACCAAGTATATCAGACAATAAAAATTTAGACTGTTTTTCAAGTAGAAAACAGAAAAGCATGAGAGGGGGAGGAGTAATCTATAAAAATGGGAAATGAAGTGAGTACATTGAATTCAGATCTGGTGCAGCATGTACTCTTCTAATTTTAACCCTTGTCAACAATATGCAGGCACTATTTTCAGAGTGATTATCAAGCCTAAGATGACTGTTGCTTAGCACCTTTATTTTCTTGTTCTGGCAGATGCCTATTCCACTTCCTCCAATGAAAATGGAGCAAAATCTGATTCTGTGGCTAATTTACAGCCCCACACATCCCTCAATTCCATCCAGAGCTCCCCTGGTCCAAAGCGTTCAACCAACACCCTGAAAAAATGGTTGACGAGCCCTGTACGTCGACTGAACAGTGGGAAGACTGACAGCAACATCAAAAAACAGAAGAAAGTACGTGAAGGAAGGAAGAGCTTTGACCTAGGATCCCCCAAGCCTGGAGATGAAACCACACCTCAGGGAGATAGCGCCGATGAGGTACAAGTACACTTAGCCTTTTTTTAAAAAGAATACTAACTTGAGCCTAATATTTTCATTTCTGCTGTTCTGCTTTTCAATAGCTGATTAATAAACATGATTAACAGTCTAATCTAGACTACATTCACACACCCTTTTTGTCCCAGTGCCAAGTTTACCAGGCATAGTCTTTGTCTCAAGAATCTGAAGCAAGTGGTCCAATACGGAAATGTTTTTTTCATTTGGAAAACGAAAGAAATGTCTACGTAAACATTCTGGTTTGGGTAGAGGAGGAGTTTTAAGGATTTTAGTGATCTGAAAAGCTCCAGTTGGATTGCTGCAGGACCATTCCCACTCCCCACCTGCATTGGGGTCTACAATATCAATAGCACTTAGACTGATATACCACTTTATGGTACTTTTACAGCCCTCTCTAAGTGGTTTACAGAGTCAGCCTATTGCCCCAATAATTTGGGTCCTCATTTTACCCACCTTGGAAGGATGGAAGGCTGAGTCAACCTTGAGCCTGGTGAGATTCAATCTGCCAAATTGCAGTCAGCCAGCAGTCAGCAGAAGTAGCCTGCAGTACTGCACTCTAACCACTGCGCAACCATGGCTCCATTCCCATTTCTGCTTTACATGACTGGAAAGCACAGGACCTCCCCAGTAGCCAATGTTCTCTTTTCCTTTTTTCCTTCTTAAGCTGAAGTAGGAATAATAATTTACTGGAAGGTGTTTCACAAGGTTGTTTTTTCTACCAGTGACCTCTGGAGTGTCCTTTTTCTTCTCTCCAGGAGGTATGGAGCCTTGCTATAAAGGAGAAGCAGCAGCTTCCCTGCAGCTACTCTTCTGGTCCCTCCACCTTCAAAGCAGTGAACAGCCACAGTCCTATCCTCATGTGAGGTTGGCCCTGTTTTACAAGTGTGGCAGGAACAGGGTAGTGATTTTCAAAGTGGTGTGTTTTCTTCCTGCCTTAAGCATATCACTGGGCATGTGGTGGGAAAAAAACCCCAGTTCAATGCTGAGATTGAGAACTGATGACAGGAACTTGGTGAATCGCCCTTTTATTATCGTGAATATTACTTGAGTGAAGCAATGAGTAGCCCTTATACAGTGGAAGTAAATGTGTGAAAATTTATTCTCCCTTACCCTTACTATAATGAGATGACTCAAGACTTACTCTTTTGCAAATAGAAGATTCTTATAGAACAGAGGTCTCAAACTCATATCGTCACAGCAGCATCATGTGACATATTGCAACTTACCCCCCTTCGCTAAACTGGGGATAGCCAGTACGTGATGCACCTGGCCCGCGGGCTGCGAGCTTGACAGCCCTGTTAAAGAAGGAAGGTGGCAGAACAGTGTGGGGTTCTTGTTGTTTTTTCCTGTTATCCCTAAAGTTTCCATCACTATGTCCCACGGTATTCTCCGAATCCTCAAGAAGACTGTAGGGGAAGTTGCCTTAGTCAGGGAGAAGCAAGAATTTATTCATTGATTTGGTTTTTGTATACTGAATTTAAATTAATTTTGATATTTATTTTATTTATTTATTTATTTATTTATTTGACTTGTATGCTGCCCCCTCTCCGAAAGGACTCGGGGCGGCTCACAACTAAAAACACACAATAAATTAATTATCTAAAACATTATTAAATAATACAAGCCAATCAATTTTAAAACCCTTGAAAATTTAAATTATAACCCCCCCCCCCAAGAGGTCAGCACAGCCCGGCCTGTCCAAATAGCCAGGTTTTCAAATCGTGGTGGATGGTGCGAAGGTCAGGGGCCAAACGGAGCCCCAGGAGTAATTGATTCCATAAGGCGGGAGCCGCCACAGAGTAGGCCCTCCCCTGGGGCACCTCCAGGCGACACTGGGTTGCAGACGGCACCCCAAGGAGCCCCTGCCTGTGCGCTCGTACAGGGCAATTGGCATTCGATGCCGGCAGAAGACGCTCCAGTAAATATCCCAGACCCATGCCTTGTAGGACTTTGAATGTTAGTACCAAAACCTTGAACCCCACCTGGAGGGCAACCGGTAACCAATGCAGGTCGCACAGGAGGGGTGTAACATGGGAGTACCAGGAAGCTTCCATCACAACCCGTGCGGCTGCATTCTGCACCAGTTGAAGCCTCCGGATGGTGTGCAAGGGCAGTCCTAAATAGAGAGCGTTGCAGTAGATATAATGAAACATAAAACTGATTTCATTTTCTGTGCGGTTTTCTTTCTTTTTTTTCATCCTTGGTCCTATTTTTTGGACCAATTTTTTTCCTTTAGCTTGTTCACGTCTTTGTAAACATGATTCTCTTGCTTTCAGAAGAGCAAGAAAGGTTGGGGCGAAGATGAACCAGATGAAGAATCTCATACACCACTTCCTCCTCCAATGAAGATTTTTGATAACGATCCTACACAAGATGAGATGGTAAGGCTCTAACCTACATTTCTCCTTGGGATAACTTCATTAAAAAGAAAAGGGGGAAAACTCCATTAGGACCTTAAAACATCAAGTTTGTTATATGTGGTTTTTTATTTGTTGATGTTTTCCTAAAAAAAAAAGGAACCGAACCATCTACTTTCAAAATCTTAGTTATATAGTATATTTGTGTATTGATGTCCATTTCCTGCTAAGTCTTATAATTTAACCTGTCTAAATTTGTAGTTTGAGGGTTTTTTTACATTCATACTTTTTATGGGTATTAAATGATGCTTTTCATTTATTTTGTTTGGACTTTTGGACTTCTTAGCAGTCAGATCTCTTCATAGTTTATTAAAGTTCAGTTGCCAATCAAGAACATTCTGGATACAGTAAACTCTTCTGAATTCCATTATAGGGAAAATGTTGAGTTCACTTTGGGCATTATTTTATTACCATCTTCTTCCATAAACAGAGTAATTTTTAAAGTCATACCCAAATGTTTCCCAGCTGCAACAACAACAAAAAAAAACAAGGAAAGGATTGCTTTATGGAAGCGTATTTTCTCCTATTGACCTTGTCAGTGGGAAATGGAATGAAGGCTATTGCTGAGCACACTGGGTTGCATCCCAAAAATTGTAAGCCGCCCTGAGTCTCCGGAGAAGGGCGGCATATAAATGTAATTTTTTAAAAAATCATAAAGCGTCATAGAAGGGGACTAGAGAGTAGGTGGAGGGCGACCCGCTCCGGATCCGACCGAGCCCAGTTGAGAGCTCATATTAGGACTTACCTGGTAGCTGTGGGGGCGGCGAGGAAATCTTACTTCTCCGCCCTCATAGCATCTGCAGATAACCGCCCAGCCGCCCTGTTTGGGGTTGCCCTCTCCCTCTTACAACTGGGGAGGGGGCGGACCCTCTGCGGGTAGAGCTGAGGAATTTGGTCTTTATCTGCAGGACAAAATCGCTCGGATCCGGGAAGGGCTGCACTCGGACTTGCAGTGGTCTGATGGGGGGGAGGCGAGTGGTCTGGCTAATGTTATCTGGACTGAGTTCGATCCTGTTTCTGAGGATGAAGTGGACAGGATTATGCGGCGGCTGAGTTCCACCACATGTTTATTGGACCCGTGCCCTTCCTGGTTGGTTTATGCTTCCAGGGAGGTCACGTGCGGCTGGCTCGGGCAGTGGTCAACGCTTCATTAGGGAGGGGCTGTTCCCTGCCGCCTTGAAAGAGGCGGTGGTGAGGCCCCTCCTGAAGAAGCCTGCCCTGGACCCAGCCGTGTTGAACAACTTTCGTCCGGTCTCCAACCTTCGTTTTTTAGCGAAGGTTGTTGAGAGTGTGGTGGCCCAGCAATTGCCACTTTTCCTGGATGAAGCGGACTACCTGGATCCGTACCAATCGGGCTTCCGACCCGGGTACAGCACGGAGACAGCATTGGTCGCGCTGATGGATGATCTCTCTAGGGCTCGGGACAGGGGTTTTTCCTCTGTCCTGGTCCTGTTAGATCTCTCAGCGGCTTTTGATACCATCGACCATGGTATCCTGTTGCGGCGTCTCGGGGGTTGGGAGTGGGAGGCACTGTTTACGGTGGTTCTCCTCCTACCTCTCGGGACGTTCGCAAACAGTGTTGGCAGGGGGACGGAGGTCGACCCCGGGTCTCTCACTTGTGGGGTACCTCAGGGTCGGTCCTCTCGCCTCTCCTGTTCAACATTTATATGAAGCCGCTGGGTGAGATCATCCGTGGCTTCGGGGTGAGTTATCATCAGTACGCTGATGATACGCAGTTATACATCTCCACCCGGGCCACATCAGTGATGCTCTCTCCGTGATGTCCCGTTGTTTGGAAGCGGTGCGAATCTGGATGGACAGGAACATGCTTCGTTCAATCCAGCCAAGACAGAGTGGCTGTGCATACCGACATCCGGTCCAGTTTGGAGATTCCATCTTTGGTCATGGGGAGGAGGTGTTACCCCCTGTGGACAGGGCACGGAACCTGGGGGTTCTCCTGGATTCACGGCTCAAGTTGGAGGAGCAGGTGGGAGCCGTGGCCAGGGGGCCTTTGCCCAGGTCCGGCTGGTTCGCCAGTTGCGCCCATACCTGGACCGGGATGCCCTGCGCACGATCACTCAGGCGCTCGTTGTCTCCCGGTTGGACTACTGTAACGCTCTCTATCTAGGACTGCCCTTGTGCACCACTCGGAGGCTTCAGCTGGTGCAGAATGCGGCTGCGCGGGTTGTGATGGGAGCCTCCCGATACTCCCATGTTACACCCCTCCTGCGTGGCTTGCATTGGCTTCCGGTTGCCCTCCGGTGAGGTTCAAGGTTTTGGTTTTAACATTCAAAGTCCTACATGGCATGGGTCCAGGATATTTACGAGAACGACTTCTCCCAGCCTCAAATACCAGCCGCCGTACGGTCGCACAGGCGGGTCTCCTCGGGCTGCCCTCCGCGACTCAATGTCGTTTGGGGGGACCCGGGAGGGCCTATTCTGTGGCAGCCCCCACTCTATGGAATCTTCTTCGCTGGAGCTCGCTGGCTCCCGATCTCCGCACCTTCCGCCGTGAGCTAAAACCTGGCTGTTTTTACACTCTGGGCAGTGTTGACCCTTGGGGTTGTTTACGTAATTTTGGGGTTTTAATAATAATACTAATATTAATTCGGCTTTAATTTAATATATTTTAAGTAACTTATTGTTGTATTCTATTTTAGTTGTGAGCGCCCGAGTCCTCGGGAGAGGGGGCGCATATAAGTCGAATAAATAAATAAATAAATAAATAAATAAATAACTAAATAAATAAATAAATAAATAAACTTTTGGTGAACCTCTTTGGATCCAAAGAAAAGTATCTGATAACAATTATTTTATAGCAGTTGATCCTCAAGTGGTCTTGAACAACAGCTCTCATCATCTCCAACTTGTTGGAAGCTATGTGTATTCCACTATTCTCCTTTTGCATATTACTTGTATCTTCTAGTCATTAATTTTCTTTTACTTCAGTTATCTAGAATTGATGGTCAACTGGCAGAAGTCTGTCTTATTCTTCCCTTGAGCATCTTTTTTATTAATATGTCAAAATGGTCTATTTTTCATATAAAACATTTTAGTTATTCTTTATCTAGTAATTCATGAGGCATCCTGCATTGTGAGAAGTAAGATAATAATTCCGTAGCAACTTTTCTAATAAATCCAAAAGTAAGTTATTCATTCAGAATTTACCATAGATTTGAGAGAAACAGTGGAAGGACTATGTAATTTTTTTCTCCTGAAGGCTGATTCCTTATCCTCTCTCCCCATCATCTGCTTCTTATTGGGAGGAGATAATAATTAAAAGCCATGCCATTATTTGGAGCAATAAACTGTTAGAAAAGGTCATTTCGATAGAATGTTCTACAGAGAATGATACAACTGCCCCTTGCTCTTGGGTACAATTTTCTGATATAGTTTTCAGCTTTGTATAGCTCTTTTGATTGCAAGCAAATAAAAATACTTCTGTAGTACTGAACACCACAAAGGCTTTAATGTTTGGAATTTGTATTTTCATGGATTGCTAAAGATTGGAGCACTTCATTTATAATCTAGTCATGTTGCATAACTTCAGGGGGGAAAAGCCAATAGAGCAGTATTTACTGCCTTTCTGAACAGAAGACTAAAGAATAGTTTGATGTTGTGGATTTTTCTTGACTTGGAAGGATTATATGTCTGAGTTCATGCAACATGTAAAGTCATAATGTAATTGGTTGTGTTCACTCAGCCACTGCAGTTTGCATACCATGGTTTATGGCTTAGTGTAGTATTTGCAGGGATGGGATTCTACCGTTTCAGACTAGTTCTATAGAACCGGTTGTTACGATTCTGCGCAGTTCGGAGAATGGGCAAATCATGCCCCTGGCTGGCCACGCCGGTCTCCGCCCACCCCTCCCCACCCAGTCCTTATCGCGCATGTGCAACATCGCATGTCCGACATTGCTGACTGCATTCTCCCCCGCCCAGTCACTCCTTAAGGTATTTCTTTTTTCCCCCTCCTGATGATCAGCTGTTCCAATGATCAGCTGTGCCAGGATCCCCCTCGCTGTCTTACTGCTTTGCCCAGGAGGCTTCCCTGAGGCCCAGGAGGCAAAAAGGGGTGCACGGGTGTGTGTGCATGCCCCCCCTCCATGCTTTGTTTTTTGCCTTCCTGGACCTTAGGGAAGACTTCTGGGAGCAAAACGCCCCTCAGGAGGCTTCCCTGAGGCCCAGGAGGCCCAAAAATGGAGTGCGTGGGGGGGTGCTGCAAAAAAAAGGTGATGAAAAAGCCACACCCACCCAGTCACATGGCCACACTCACCTAGCTACATCCACAGAACCGGTTGTTGAAAAATTTGAATCCCTCTCCTGAGTATTTGAATTCAGTCACAGTACTTATTGAATGAGCTGTAGTGAAAACAAATGGTGACTCTGCATGGCCGTCTGCATATAGCCAAAGAATTGAAATAAATTACAAGTCCTCACTTTCCCAAGGGAAAAGAGATTTGCCAGCAACTCTACTTTCCTTAAATATATATTTAACCATTATGGTTGCACTCACTTTGAAAACTGTTTGGAGCAAGTATTTGAGATCCCGTGACTCTGGTTGACATAGAAATCTCAAAAAACATGGGCTTCTATAATGAGTAGCAATACTCTGGTTGCACATGATGTGAAATACTACAGTATTTCAGAATAACTTTTGAAGTTTGCATGGCTCTGTTATTAGTAAGTGTTAATTCTTCTGCATTCCATGAAAATTAATCTTTCTCATAATCTGGAATCAGTCACATAGAATCAATGAGAGAAGATAGATAAAATTCCTGGTGTGCAATATTCTTAGGGAATAAGCAACAAGAATGATACATCACTCAGCAACAGTTCTTAGCAAACCTTCACCTGGCACTGCTGCCTGATGCTTGTACAATAGTCCATTTTATTGAGAGTTATTTGCTTGTCACTACTTGGGTCCAATTCAGCCACACTTATTAATTTCACCACAGTTTTCTTGAACTTTGATTATTTTACTCCTCTTTCAGGGAAGTCTACACCTGTGGAGATCATTAAGCTACGTGTAAATATTAGTTTATAAAGAGCCATCTACTCTCAAGAACACAGGTGACCCACATCTAGGTGTCACATAATTCTCAAATTGATTGTATGTTTTTTTTACTATATTCAGTTTCTTTTTGCATAGAAGAAGTGGAACATGGAGAAAAATATTTTTGAGAGCATGCAATATTGCTTTTGAGTATTTTGGGAGTCAGAATCAGCCCACTGCATGTGCCTCTTTGTTAGTAGTACCCTCAAAGCAGAAGGAGTGAGTCAGAAACTCATGTTGCCATATACAGTTCTTCACTGGGGATCTAATTTATGCTAAAGAATTTCAAAGTGAGTTTGATATGCCAAAATTTGTATATGTGAATGTGTGTTCAAGAAAGGAAGATGAATAGTATGTATAAGGCCACAGTTGTTCTTTTTCAGACCCCATATTTCTTCTTGCTCCAGAAATGTTCCCTATCTGGTTTTAAAATACCTAAGTCCCAGGATCTAACCTTTAGAATCTATGTAGAGGGCTACATCAGGGCTGGGTATCAAACTCGATTTCATTGAGGGCTATATCAGGGCTGTGTTTGACCTTGGGGGGGGCAGAATGGATGTGGGTGTGGTGGGTGTGGCCAGCTTGACGTCACTCGGGTTAGGGTGCCTGTGGTGGCCCAAGTGCTCTGCCAGTGAAAATGGATTCCTGAGCTCCGTTTTCAGCTGCAACGGCCTCCTGCAACCCTCTGCCAGTGAAAATGGAGCGCAGGAGGGCTGCTCATGGC
This sequence comes from Naja naja, assembly GCA_009733165.1. NCBI lineage: Eukaryota > Metazoa > Chordata > Lepidosauria > Squamata > Elapidae > Naja > Naja naja. Next base: position 236,028,894 of record CM019148.1, on the reverse strand, counting down.
CCTCCTCAGCTCCATTTTTGCTGGCAGAGGCACCGTGGGCCGGTCCTTCGCTATTTCCAGGGCAACCCTGTGGGCCACCTCTAAGCATCCTCTGGGCTGAATCCGGCCCCTGGGCCTTGAGTTTGACACCCCTGTTTTACACATTCAGCAACCCTGTATTTTACTACTTGAAAATTAGTAGACAAGTAAACAGAATATATGAATATGAACTGCTTCAAACATTACTTTCCCAAGGTAGAAAATGAGTGGGGAGCATATTGTAAAAAAATATCCAATGCTCTGTGAAGTGTTGCCCACAAAAATCATAGCATGAACTGAAGCTATTTTGCTTTCTTTTGTAGATTCTTGTTTGATAGTTTTAATGGAATAAAGATGGTAGCAGCTAACATTCTTATCACTCTTCCTCACTCATGTTTTCAAAGATGTCAGTGGAAAGAAGTAACAGTCTTAAGTCCTTTTTTTGTTTTTAATCTTAAATTATATTTTAACTTTTGTATTTGTATGGTTGTTTTTTATGTGAGCTGCCTGAGTCCTTCGGGAGAGAGGGCGGCATATAAGACCAATTAATTAATTAATTAATAAGACCAATTAATTAATTAATTGAATGCCTAGCAGCATTCAGCAATCGTGCATAGTACAGAAAGATTTTTGCAGATAGAATACATACCAGACTAGAGATACAATTAGCTTGATTCAACTCTTTCCTTCTGCTATTTAAGTATAAAAATGAACATAGTAAGAAGAGAAATACATGTACTACAGGCTGAGAAGAAGCAAAGCCTCCTTCTTTCCCACATCCCCGAATACTTTACATAGTTAGCATCTGTTGGTTCAGAAGAACACTGTTGACATCTTGAAATATGTAAGCAAGAAGAAACCTGTTCTCTAGGGCATTTTTATGTTGTGTTTTGTAGAAAAAAACATTGAACCATCATGGGCATAAATTCTAATCGCGGCTTCAGAACTGGGGTTTTTTTTTGTGGGGGGAATGCCAGTCTGCTGCTGAGTCCTGTGCCTTGTATATGTCACGGTCTTTCCCCTCCCCCATAAGCTCTTCATGCTTCCTCCATGCTTCCCCTGCTTTAAACCTAATGTATGACCTCAAACTGCTAACCGCTTTCCTCGTCTCATTCCTGCTAACCTCCTGTTCCTTTGCAAACTGGTGTCTTGCAGTCTTCCTCTTTGCTAGCTTCTCGACAGACCAGCTCTGATGTGCCAACTGCTGCGGATCTTGTCAGTGCAATAGAAAAATTGGTCAAAAGCAAGCTGGTAAGTGTAGACACCTGAGATTTACTGGAGAACACCATAGCCTAGCTACGTGGAAAGTCAACTAGTCTCTGTGCCATCCGACCCTGCTTTTCTCATCTTCATTGTTCTGCACATTTAAATATCCAACCAAACGTGTTTTGTAGTCCTTTTAGTTATAAACTGAGATAACATCTTTGTAAAATTGATCAATGCTGACTCACACATTGTATGCATTATTTGATAAGCCTCCAGGCACGTGATTGCAGCTTTCTTGTCACCACAACGTTTTTGAAGTGAAAAAATGTCAGTGTGACCTGATATAAAATGCATTGAAGTGCTGTCATGAAAATGTTCTCAAACATGTTAGTTGTTTTAAATGTTTGCTCTCATTGATACTTATTGTTTCATGTATGGTAGTCACATCTTTTTTGCCTTTATAGAGTTAGTTCTGGAAACTGGTTCCAAGATATTTGGCATTGTTTATGAAGCCGTATATTCATTTTAATGTTTCACCTTCCGTTAAAGAACTCCACTTTATGTATAGATGAAGTCTGCACAATGCAATGAGAAATGTGAACAAGAACAAAAATCTTAGCTAAGAATGTGTAGTAACAAGCTTTCTTGAACAGAATTAAAGAACTCCAAGGACTGTGTTTAAAACTAAGCAGTATTACATGACGTTTTTTAATAATTAAACATTACAAATAACTCAGCTAGCTGAAAGAAAAGTGACAGCAACTCAATATTGAGGCTGGCTGTAATATACCAATTTGTTTTAATTTGATTCCTTTCAAAATTAACCTTGTGCCTATGGTTTTATATCAGCCTTCTACTTTCTTCCTTTTTCGTGTATCTAGATTTCTGCTCAGCTTTTTGACCTGTTAATCCAATTTTCTGTAATTTTTGTGAACTGGGAAACAGGAGTTTAATCTCTGCTTATAGATAGGCATCTGATCCTGGGAGGAAAAATTTATTATCTGTTTACTTAGAAGAATTGCTATTCAGACAACACTCCTGTTACGCTAAAAACTGTTTTCCTATAGCATTAAACAAATACTGAAATATTTTATTCATGATTAATTATTATAAATCTAGAATATCAGGAAAAAATAAGGTAATGTATTGTCTAGTTAGTAGTTATAATTTCTAGTTTAATCTTTTGTCTTTTTTCCCCTCCTTTGTTTCTTAAGACATTGGAAGGGGGCTCCTACCGAGGAAGCTTAAAGGATAGTACTGGATGTTTGAATGAGATTGTGACACCTTCAACCCCTCCTTCAAGAAACCTCGAAGAGGAACAAAAGGCCAAAGCAATGAGAGGCAGGATGTAAGTTAATTTGTTATTGATCTGTTTTCCAACTCTATATCTGATGCCATCTACCACTAGTAGCTTAGAAATTTCTGTGGAAAGAAGCTCCCTCTCCAGCCGCAACCCATATTAATGAGAGAAATTTATTTGTTCTTAGATTTTTATCCTGTCTTTGTTACTTTGTAAGTAACTTGAGGCAGTAAACATTCCTAATACTCCTTCCTACTGCTGTTTTCCCCACAGCAGCAATCACCATGCGAGGTAGGTTGGGCTGAGAGAGACTGGCCAAAAGTCATCCAGCCAGCTTAAATGACTAAGGTGGCACTAGAATTCATGGTCTCCTGGTTTCTAAGCTAGCACCTTAACTATTATACCAAACTGGCTGTCATCATGGATTTGATATATCCATAAGTGGAGAGGAGAGCACATTTTATTCTGCTAGAAAAAAATTATTTGTATAAAATGGAGTGGAGTCTAAAATGTATACATTTGTAAGAGTGATAATATCAGAATCAAGTACTGTAGGGAAAAAAAGTGTAGACATTAGCCAGCATGTGCCTTTTACCCATTAGCCTTGCCTTGGTTCAATTAAAAGCATGCTGAAGACATGAGACATTCAAAAGCAATCACTTCTGCTGAACACAATGGGAGCAATCTAAACCTAGTTCTTCACTAATTGTTTTTATTTTTACCTAATAAGAAAGATAAGTCAGTAGAAGAGGAGTGTGCTTTCAGCCAGCTTCTATGACCTGGCCTCTTTTTCTTCTCAGCTCATCTTCTCATCTTCAAATTTAGCACTATTCAGAATTTCTTGCTTAATGGGAATTGCATTATTGACTAACTCGTCACACTACTTTAATTTAAGATTGATTTTGGTCAGTGCTTGGAGTAGAGGCCTTGTGAAACCTGTATACACCTCTTTTGAATTCTAGGTTTGTTCTAAATGAACTGATACAAACAGAGAAAGACTATGTCAAGGACTTAGGAACTGTGGTGGAGGTAAGTTAAAATAAATTAGTTTAGATATAAACTGTTTTTCAGTAAAAGGTTAATATTGGAAACTTTTAAATCACAATCTGGTTAATACTGACTTTTTGCAAGCCATTCTAAATATTCTTAAAAGCTAGACTCATCTAAACAAGTTGTCAGCAAGTCCTTAAGGCTCATCTAAACTTGACATATCTCTAAAATATTAATAAAGGAATGAACAGACCCTTGATGTCATGCATATAGAGATCTGCTATTACAATGAGTAGTTGATTTTGTTTGCTTGAAAAATGAACATTATTACTGGTCATATTCCAGTCTCCCATTGCTCAATCATACTTTTTTTTCCTTTATCAAGGGGTTTATGAAAAGAATAGAAGAAAAAGGTGTTCCTGAAGATATGAAAGGAAAAGACAAGATTGTGTTTGGAAACATTCACCAGATCTACGATTGGCACAAAGAGTAAGTCTATACTCTACTATAAACAACTAACGTTAAATTGTACAATATTGTGTATGTGTGTGTGTGTGTGTGTGTGTAATTTGACCAGTCATTGCTTTTCCCTTTCTTCTCTCATTTGCGTACAACCCAAATATCCAGATATAGATCCACTCCTGGCTGTATTCTGAGTGCTTTCTGTAGACATTCTATATATGCACATTTTCTGTGCTTTCTGTTAGAATGTGTGTATGTTTTGGCATGAGTCATAAATGCATATCCCAGTGGTCATTCTGCTTTTATTTGGTTTCTTTCAACCTTTTCTCTCCAAAATTCATTCTTGATGTTACTAAATAATGGTTTGTCCTTACATTCAGAACATCTTACTACCTTTGTATCCTTCATTCATTTTCACAATTTTGTGGTAAACTGTTAAATCACTCGTGCCTTTTGCTCCATTTTTCCCATCTGCACATATGTATAATTAGACTTATGCTTCAAGCATGTATTTGAAACACAGAGAGTGATTTTAAGCATATGCTGACCAAAAAGTGATCATTGGCATTAATTCCTTGGTCTTATCTCATTCCCATCCATCTGTTCTATCACCTCATAGCCTTGGGTTGCATTTGCCTTGGGTTGCATTCATTTTTTGCCTTGAGTTGCATTCATGTAGAATATTGCACAGATTCCCTCCAAATTCACCCATAGGTCCTCCAGTATCTTCATTCATCAGACAATAACAGATCTATATGCTCCTGCTTGCAGACGCATCCATAGCAACCTAGATGATACATGTTTTTTTTATAATTTCATTATTTAATTATCACAAGGAAGTATTCCACTTTATTGTGTGTATTCTTCAACTCAATTTCTCAAGATCAGGCTACCTGAATTTAGATCTGTTACATTCCTCCCTTCCCTTAATTTCACAGACAAATTAAATACATATTTTTCTTCCTTTCATTTGCTAATTCATGGTTTTTAGTGTGACATTACAGACAGACTAAAGTCATGGCAGTTTTCCATATGTCATGATCAAAACCAGATAAATCCATTGATACTGAAATCTACTACCCATCATGGATTTGGTTAATACAGCTTTCATAGAACATTATTAGTAGTCATATTCCAACTTGCCATTGCATTGATCTTTATTCTCTCCATATAGTTTGTATATTTTAAATATTTAGTGTTTTTTTATTTTTAATAACTTTTGTATATTTTTTAAAGATTGACTTTATGTATTCTGTCAATAGTTTTATAGTACTATAGAATTAGCTCGTCTATCTGTGATTCTTATCTGGTTTGCTGTAACTAACATACAGAGAAAACATTGTTCCAGAACTGCTGAAGAAGATTATGACTTATTTTTAAAAAAACAAGGGTTGCTATTGTATGGTATTTACTGTTCTTTTGTCACTGGAATTATAATCCTGGCCCTTTTCTGTTATTTAAAACTGTGTCATGTAAGGATCAATAGGATTTTGCATTTTTAAACAATATTTATTTTAAGACATTAAGGACTGCCAGTTGGAATTAATTGTTGGCATGACAACTGTCTGAAATGTGAGTAGAGTGATATTTGCAAGGAAATGCAACATTCAGATGAGGCTACAATTTACATGAGAGTGCTAACAGGAAAGACAGAGAATAAAATCGGGATTTAAGGGAGAGGAGTTTGTAAACCACAGCCCCTCTTTCTGTTGGACCCTTTTGCTAGAATTATATGTGGTTATCGTTGTCTTGAAAGAACACAGCTCTGCTATAGTTATTTTACCATATTTTAATAATTTAGTAAGCATAATATGTAATAAAAGTTAAACATAAATAAAAAAGGAACAAGTTGTGTATATTTGAAAGGGCAGGGCTGTCAAACTCATGGCCCATGGGCTGGATACGTCGCAGTCTGGCCATGCCCATGCCTGGTTTAGCGAAAGGGGGAAAAGTGATATGTCATCTGATGACGTGAATTTGATACCCCTTCTCTAGGGATATACAGTACAGGTGGTCCTTGGGTCAGGACCATACAGTGTGGCCATAAAGCATGACATCACATGACCACATTGCTTTGCGACAACAATTTTGGCAATCCCAGTTGCTGTCATAACCTCAAAACTGAGCAGGTCATTAAGCAAGAAGTGATAGGATCCAGACCAGGAACGCAGGGAGGTGCTCCGACCGGTTGGGTGTGCCATGGGCCATGCTAGAGTATGGGTGGGTGGGTGGGGGCTGTGCATGCCCACTGCAGAATGAGGGTTGGTCAGCGGGGGTTGTGGTTTGCCACTACATAGGGCTAGTGGGGCTGCAGGAAGGCACTTCAGAGTATACATATCACTTGTTGAGCACCATCATAACTTTCAATGCTTGCCCAAGGACCCGAGGACTGCCTGTACTCAGTAAGAATATCATCCAAACAAGAACCAATATCATGAAAAGTAAGAAGGAAAGAAATTCATTACCTAGATTGATCTTTATTCCATAACCTAAAGTAGCTAGGACTGATTTAGGCCTTCTTGAGGTACAGGGTATATATATTTGAATTTTTTTCTTGATGTGTAGCATTACTAGGAAGGTCTGATTCAGTCCAAACACATTGAGCTACAGAATAAAAACCAATTTTAATAGCAACCAGATTTTTATCTTAGTTGATAAACCAACAATTTATGTATTAATTAAATTTATTAATTAATATATATTAAATGGCCTTCTACCAGTAATAAGAAATATTTTACCAAAACATTTTGCTACGTTTCTTCTCTTATTTAACTGTTTTACTTTGTAAAGGAAACTTGTCTTATAAATGCTTCTTCCACATAGGAACAATTAGCATTCTACTTGTTAATAGCAAGACCATAATGAAAGTCAAGTTATAATTTCTATATATGTATTTAGATTCCCCCACCAACTGCCCAAATTGAGTCAAAGATAAACATAACAAGAATATTATTATTGGGAGGGAGTTTTGGGGTAGATTCAGATAGCCATTTATTGTACACTCACATGCATGATATTAGAAAAATTATCTGAACATTAGCAAAATAACAGACTAAGTTTTCAGAGATAACTAGTGTAACATCAGGTTTATTTTCTAATTATAGAACTATACAATGCGTTAATGGGGCATAATGGAAAAGAGAGAAAAGAGATTTTGAGCATAGTTTGCCTATTTTATATTGCAGTTTTTTTCTTGCTGAACTGGAAAAATGCCTTCAGGAACATGACCGTTTAGCACAGCTCTTCATCAAACATGTGAGTTACAAGTTAGACTTTTCTTAGAAATTAAATACATTTTATATTTGCTCCATTTACGGCATCATTTTTAAAAGATATCAAATAAGAATTACATACTCGAGGTCATGATATTCTGATTTTCCATGAGTTATAAAAATACACTATTTCATACATTTTTATTTTCTAGATAATAAGCATATTTTAATTTCAGTCGTAATACAAAAATGCTATGCTTTGCTTAACATTTTCTTACCATTTAAACAAAATAGTAAAAAAAAAGGAGTCTTTGCTGGACATTTAACTTACAACTCTCCTAAACTAAAATACATAATGTTTAGGTTTTTCTTCCTAGCTATAGTCTTGTCATTGTGTTCAGGATACAGGTCTACAAGGAAAAAAATATCCAGTGATGTATAGATGTATAAAAACAGAACACACACCTTCAATTTATATACTCCAGAATCTATCCTGCAAAAGGTTATCTGAATTGATAGCAATCAGAGTTCAAACCAAGAACTGCATGGTCACATTTGGAGAAACAGAGACAAAAAGAATCCAACTCTCTCAGTCCTTCTTAATCTCACAGTGACTTTCAGTGCCATCAATCATGGTTTTGTTCTGTTCTTACCCCATGGGATTGGAGTGATGTATATCATTCTTCAGTGGTTTGATTTTTTCCCCCTAAGAGATCCAATCCAACCTCTGTGTGTGTGAGAGAGAGGGGTGGGAGAGAGAAAGGAATAGATTCAGATTGAAACTCTGTAAACAAGGTGGCTTTGGTTAGTGGCCCCATCTGAACACTTTCCCCAGCTTATTATCTATATCAGTGGTGGCTAACCTTTTTGGGCTCCTGTGCCAAAAATTGTGCGCGCACTTGCATGCTCGCACTTGCGTGCCAGCATCCAGAAAACAATGCGTGCCCCCCACGCCCCCTATGCATGCATGCATAACCCACCCATCCACCCCACCGCCCCCTTACTTGCACTACACCTCACAGCTGATTTTTGGCCTCCCAAAGACTTGAGGAAGGCTTCTGCAGGCTTTGCAGGCCAAAAACTAGCCCTGTTTCATCACTTCTGGTATTTTTGGAAAATAGTTCCCACCACCAGTTCTGTGGGCGTGGCTGCAGGGGTGGGATTGCGTGACTCGCGCGACTTGCACGATTGTGCACGTGTGCCAAATGCACGCTTTGCGCATGTGTTAAAACAATAAAAACTAAGCTACTGCGCCTCTCAGCTGTTTAGCACAGCAATCCGCTCTGCCACGCCAAACAGCTGAGAGGTTAAAAAGGACCTAGGAGCAAGGGCAGGCAGGTGGGCCCAACTGCCAAGCGTCGGAGAGACTCGGAGCGAACCGGTTCTCTGCCAGCTGATCTTCAGCACTACCAGTTCACCAGAACCAGGCCGAACTGGTAGAATACCACCACCGATTTTAAGGCTCTCCTATCATTTTTTTTAATTAGATTAGCAGTGAGAAAAAAAAATGGGCAAGTGCATGATTAAATTCATTTTTCGGCTCTGCCCAATAGCTGTGAAAGTTGTAACATCAGCTAATTCTAAGAGAGCTGTGTATTTGATTTTTTACAGGAGAGGCGATTACACATGTACGTGGTATACTGTCAAAACAAACCAAAATCAGAATATATAGTAGCTGAATGTGGTACATATTTTGAGGTAAGTTTGGATGCCTGTCCTGTGCCGCAGCTGGGATATGATTTCCTGATTTCTTCTTTCTTCTTCTATTTTCACGTATGGTATATATTCATGGTTCTGCATCAGAAAGTTTTTCCCTCCTTGAGCTCTTGGCTTTGCTCTTTTTTAGTAAATGCTTCCTTATACTGTATTTAGTAGTGGATATTTGTTCTTGGGTAATACTTGGCTTTTTAGCTGGCAAAAGTAGGGAATGAGTGAGTAAGGAATGGAAGAGAGTGGTTCCTTACTACCATAACTAGTTTCTAAATTTTAATCAAATTGAAACTTTCCCTAAAACTTTAATATAGAAATTATATTCCTGATAACACTGTTTTCAATTTTACTTGCAAGTTAGGGTTGCTTTCGGGTTAAACAATGCTCTGAATGATAAGTACTGCTGATAATTTGGCAAGGCTAAATTTCTTACAAATACATCAAATAAGCCATTTATTTTACATTATTACATTATGTTTTACATTATTTTGAAACAGATTCATGACTGGTTACATAAACGTATGTAGAAAAAGCATGTTATCAGGTATTTTCTGAATAATTGCACTCTGCTTGTTACAAGCAGGTAGTCCTTGACTTACGATCACAGTTGAGATGGAACCTCAGTCATTGGGTGAAGTGGTCATTAAGTGAGATATCTTGTGACTGTTTTGCTCAACAATCACAATCTCAGCACTCTTGGTTGCAGATGTTGAGCAAGCTCGTGGGTCTTTAAGTGGTTGGAGCTCCAAGGATGCCTTGGTGGGGTAGGGGAGACTGTGGCAAGGCTCCACTGAGGAACTAAAAATCCACCCTGCCAAAATCTAAGTAGGCTTTTCAGCTCCTGAGTGGAGAGAGACACTTGCACCAAGGATCTTCCTCAGTTGCCCAAGGCACCTTTTACTGTGCTACTCCATTCTCTACTTGGATTTCAACTCCCTCTCGTCTCTGGGGATGGCTGAAAAAGCTGTCTGCCAAAGCAGGCAACAGCAGCTGCCAGCCTTCCCTGCCAGCTTCTGCATTGACTTTCTGGGGAAATCTGCAGAGAAGGTGGTAAATGGTGATCATCTGATCATAGGGCACATGGCAACCAGTCAAAGTGCGAACAGGTTGCCAAACATCCAGACAGTGATCATGTGATATAGAATGGTGGTGCAACATTTTGCAATGGCCAGAAATGCTTTACAAACCATCTATCATTAGAGTCTTGAGTTGAAGACTATCTTCATTTAGATGATGGGCTGTTCATTGTAAGATGTTCCATAACCTTAGACTAAATTGCTAAATCTGAGTAACTGTGTGATCAGTGTCCCGATTGGATCACACATATATGCTCCCTTGAGTTCCATGGGAAAAAAGCAAAGGAGAAGTGAATTATTTTCTCTCAGCAGCGATTTCTCCTACTTTCATTTTATAGGAAGTGCAACAAGAAATAAACCAGCGGTTAACTCTCAGCGACTTCTTAATTAAGCCCATTCAAAGAATAACCAAGTACCAGTTGCTTCTCAAGGTAAAGCACATCAAAAGATAACAAATGTGAGGTATATCAAAAATCATCTGTGAGTGCAATATAATTAGGAGGATCTCCTTAAGGGAAGATGGGTAGCTATGTAAATTTAATAAATAAATAATTAAGTATTATGTTTACATGTTTTAGCCAGCAGTAATAACTAGCCAGTTTGCTCCAGTTTGTGCAAATCAACTTTAATTCTTTTGGTATTTGCTGGACTGCTTCCTGATGGTATCATGGTGTTGAGTCTGATTGCTATTCTAAGAAGCATGTATGCACATGCCTTCTAGATAATCTCACCATCACCTGATGGGCATCATGATGAATTATTGTTGGAACCAGATATCTAATTACCTAACTCCACTGGTTTTAGCTGTGTGTGTTTTTTAAAAGCACGTACATGTGCAGATTCATGTAAAAAGTCTTCTATAATTTTAGTAAAGCTTTATGGAGCTTAATGCTACAGTCTTCATCAGGAACCCTGTTCTGTGTGCCTCTGTTGCTCAGACAAGGTAAAATGTTATTTATGACCAAGCCTTTGCCATCAAGATGGTGGCATCTCTTTTATGGAACTCTTTTTTCTCTTTCTTTCCACATCTTATCCTTAATTTTGGAATTCTAATGGTTCCTAGAAGAATATTAACATTTTTAATAGTAAAAAGTGCAACTTCCAGCCTTCCTTTGGTTGGCATTAGTTATCTCTTATACAGAAGAAAAACTATGACTACAGGCAGATTGAGCTATTTCTCTGGCTTGTATTGCACAAGGAGTGTCATAATCTAAACCAAGTGCATAACTTCACTCATAAATTTGTATTAAGTATATAATCAGATGGTATGTACTATGCATAAAATAGGTTTAAGTATAATTCCAGATAATTCTGCAAGAAGACAACAGTCATATTCATCTTTAAAAGTGCATTTAAATGTTAATTATTTCTAAAGAATGATATTCTTTCCCATAGGATTTCCTGAAATATAGTGAAAAGGCTGGATTGGATTGCTCGGAGACAGAGGTACAGTTTATCTGTCAGCTTTTATTTTATTTAGTGACTGATATACTTTTAAAAAAATACTCAGTTATAATACATTTGGTTATTTCTAATTGAAGATTGAATTGCTTCCTTCCACCAACCCTTCCTCCCAGCAAGTGGGCAACAAAGCATGAGTTTATAGTTACCCATCAGTTTCTGAAAATGCCTCTTGAGACCCACTTGTCTTTACATATTTTCCAAAGAAAATGTTATCCAAGCTCTTTAAAAGTAATCAGTGGATTTTGATCGGCTGGAAGCTGCCTTTCTTCAAAGGTCAATTTGATGAAGGGGCATCTCTTGACAATATATCCTGATTTCTGATCTATATTCTCTAGCTGGAAGGGTTGCTCCATGTGTGGTCCTAGCCAGGGGGGTCCAGACAGCTTTTTATCTGTTCTCATATTTACTCTGCTCCCCATCTCTTACAGAAAGCTGTGGAGTTGATGTGCCTTGTTCCTAAACGCTGCAATGACATGATGAACCTGGGACGACTGCAGGACTTTGAGGTAGCCCTCTGTTTCTTATTCAGTAATGCCAGTTGCTTTTTTTTTTCTTGAAGAAATGATTGAGGCTTCTTGGGAACTTTAAGAATGTATAATGGCCTCTTCCCAAAACTTCTAGCTATTAGCAGTGGGAATATTAGGAGCTGCCCGCTAGTCCTCTAGAATATATACAGTAATATTGAAAATATATACAATATATACATTCTTTGAAAATGTTTCTGAGAACAGAGCTCATCTTCTGTTGTCCCAAAGGTGCTTTTTCAGGAAGCAGCTGGACTTTCTTGTTTTTTCTTTTGAAGATGTTTTGCTTCTCATCCAAGAAGTTTCTTCAGCTCTGACAGGATGGTGGGGAATGGAAGGATTTCTGTTCCTTGCAGACAGCTGGTCATTTGCATCCTTTTAGAGGGTTGTTGAAGCACTTGGAGGTTTATCTGTGACTTCAAGGTCACCTAAGTCATGCTCCTGGTTCCTGTAGTCTGCAATTCCCCGCCCCCCTCTGGAAATCCGTTCCTACTCCCACACCATTCAGGGATGTTCATCCCAAATTGTATAGCTAAAAAGTCTGTATAGATTCTCAGTCATCCAGATCATGGTTGTCCCAAAGTGCTTTTTCAGAGGCAACTGGACTTTCTTGAAGCTTCTTGGACGAGAAGTGAAAGGTCTTCAAAGAAAAAAAACAGCCTCCTGAAAAAGCACTTTTGGGACAACCATGACCTGGATGACTGAGAATCTCTACAGATGCTCATCCTCTGTTATTAAAGCAGACTATTTTTTTTAGGCTTATGAATGCTGAAGTTCCCAGAGTGGTAGGCTGAAGGTCAATAAACTCCCTGATCCCATTTTGCTTTGCGGTAGCAGGTTGTTTGTTCTTATTGCCACCACATATTGAAGGCATCTCACTTGGTGTCCACCCCTGATCAAAATGTGACAGAGTTGTCGCAACCTGTCTTACTAGTCTGGTGATTAAGAAATCAAAGTGCAAACGCTAAAACAATTTCTATTGTACAGAGATGACTAGGGTATTCCACTCCTTTCTCCCATGCTCATAAGCAATACATCAACCTCGCAATTTATTTATTTATTTATTTATTCGACTTGTATGCCGCCCTACTCCCTAAGGACTCAGGGCGGTGAACATTAAAACAGAGCAAATTTACAATAAAAAACAATTAAATAAAACAAGCCGAATACATTAAAACATTAAGAAAAAATTAAAACCCTCCCCCCGCCGGGTCATTCCAGGCTGGCCTGTTGAAACAACCACGTCTTCAGGTCTCGGCGGAAGGAGCGGAGGTCAGGGGCCAAATGGAGATCCACGGGGAGCTGATTCCAGAGGGCAGGCACTCCCACGGAGAAGGCCCTAGCCCTGGGAACCGCCAGCCAACAATGCCTGCCCGACGGTATCCCAAGGAGGCCCCTCCTATGAGAGCGAACAGGGCAATCGGAAAGTGATGCAATAGATAAACACACCTTCCAACTCTCTTTTAAAAACATTTAAATTAAATTGAATGTTAAAATTCAGTGCCGGAACACAGCAGCTTTTAGATCGGTTATTTGGGGATTAGGGGAGCTTCATTTCGACACACTGGGAAGATGCCAGGCTAGAGAAAGTTGAATTTGTGACTGAACTCCAGGGTGATGTGGACTAAATTCTTCTCCATCTGATAATATACAAACCCAAATTGATACTACAACTTTCTTTTTGGGGATCACAGTATCTAAAGGACTGTTTCTTCCCCTGTGTTCATATTTGTGCTCTGAGATGGTTAGCAGAGATCCTGGTTGAAGGGTCCTTGCCTATAGAAATAGAGTGGGGATCTCTCCCCCAAATCTCCAATTAAAGGATGTCCATCTGTTACCTGTACTAATGGTTTTTTAGGGTACTCATTCTAGAAGCATTTTAAATGGGTGCACATACTTGTTCTTTAATCTTAAAATGCTTCTGTTTCCATGGAAGTTATTAGATCCCTTAGTGACTGTTGTCTGTTACATATAAGCCCCTGTCCCTATTCACTTGAAATATTTTTGTGCTAAATTCATGTGTATGTATGTGTGTTCTATTGGACTGTTGTCATTTTTATTTATAGAGGTTGTCCTGAGGACAATGTACTGCATAGCAAATTAGTAAACTAAATACATTATTTTCCCTGTGTCCATTCAATCCATGTTGACTTCATTATTTTTTTTCCCACCCATCTTAGGGCAAGCTGGCAGCTCAAGGGAAATTGTTGCAACAGGATACATTCTATGTAACAGAGCAGGACTCTGGAGGGTTGTCTCGGCCAAAAGAGCGCAGAGTTTTCCTCTTTGAGCAAATAGTCATCTTTAGTGAACTACTTAGGAAAGGCTCCTTAACACCTGGGTACCTGTTTAAGAGGAGCATAAAGGTAAGAAATTGATAAGGCCACCAGGTCAATAAGAAGTTTGATTCTTTACATCTTTTTCTAGCCCTTTAGATGAAGGATAAGACAGCTTTTTACAACCCCGGGACAGGTCACTTGCCAGGGCAGACCTTGTGGGGAGTCCTATCTACTTCCTTGCCTACCAACTGACTTTGTGGTGGCTCAGTGGCTAAGACACTGAGCTTGTCAATCAGAAAGGTCAGTAGTTCGGCGGTTCGAATCCCTAGCACTGTGTAACAGAGTGAGCTCCCATTACTTGTCCCAGCTTCTGCCAACCTAGCAGTTTGAAAGCATGTAAAAACACAAGTAGAAAAATAGGGACCACTTTGGTGGGAAGGTAACAGCATTCTGCACGCCTTCAGTGTTTAGACATGCCAGCCACAAGACCACAGAGATGTTTTCGGACAGCGCTGCCTCTTCGGCTTTGTAATGGAGGTGAGCACCACCCCCCTCGGAAACGACTAGCACGTATATGCGAGGGGAACCTTTACCTTACCAACTGACTTCACACTTTTCAGAGACCTTTTTGCTTTGAAAGGCAGCTGCTTCTTTAATCTGTTTCCTTGGGTGAAAGAGGGAGCCTTCATCCAGGAAAGAATGGAAATCACCTCCATATTTTGCTCTCATAGCAAAACTAAGCCACTATATATCAATGGAGACTGTGTGGAAAGAGTTCATAGTTTTAAATTTCTAGGAACTCATATTTCCGACAACCTTACTTGGTTGGTCCACACTATGGCCACTGCAAAGAAGGCCCAACAGCGCCTGCACTTTCTGAGGCTGCTGAAAAAGAGTGGTTTGGGTGAGAAGTTGCTGGTTACTTTTTACCGGTCTACCATCGAGAGCATTTTGGCATACTGTGTAACGGTGTGGTATGCTGGATGCTCTGCAGTGGATAAGAAGATGCTCCAGAGAGTTATAAACACAGCACAAAAAATCATCGGTTGCTCTCTTTCTTCTCTGGAAGAGATTGCGAAGACCAGACTCCTCTCTAGAGCACTAAAGATCTCCACAGATCGTTCTCATCCTGGACATTCATATTTCGAACTGTTACCATCAGGGAGGCATTATAGGTGTCTTAAAATGAGGATTAATAGATTGAGAAACAGGTTTTTTTCCAAGACAGTAATTGTCTTGAATCAAACAGTGCATTTGTGATTTAGTACTATTAGTATTATAATTATTTTAATTTTTAAATACTCTGTAGTGTGATTGTGATGTGGCGTTTGGGGCACTGTGCTGGAGTAGCTTTCAAATTTCATTGTATTCGTGGAATGCAATGACAATAAAGGTATTCTGTTCTGTTCTATTCTATTCTATTCTATTCTAAAAGTGTTAGCTTTCTTCCATGGGAGGAAAAGTGGGGGGTCATGATCTGCTGTATCAGCAAAGGAGAGTTAAAGGTGGAGAGCCATGCTCTCCCCTAGTTAACAGGCTGCCTGGGGCCAGTGGGAAGCTAGTGATGGGACACAAAAGACACACCAGACAAAGGGAAAAAAAACCCTCTCCTTTTTCACTTCAGAAGGCCAAAAGAATTGGATCAACAGCACTTTTCTAGTTCTGTGCTTCTAGCATACAGGTAGTCCTCAACTTAAACAGTTCGTTTAATCATCATTCCAAGTTACAACAGCACTGAAAAAAGTGACTTATGACCAATTTTCACACCCATGACCGTTACAACATCCCCATGGTCATGTGAGCGAAATTTGGATGATTGGCAATTGACTCGTGTTTGTGACGGTTACAGTGTCCCTGGGCTGTGTGATCCCCTTTTGTGACCTTCTGTCAAGCAAAATCAATGGGGAAGCCAAATTCACTGAACAACCATGTTACTAATTTAACAACTACAGTGATTCACTTAAACAACTGTGGCAAGAAAAGTCATAAAACTCAGCAACTGACATGTTGGGCTCAAATCAACTGACAGGTTGGGCTGCAAAGCTCAGCAACTGACATGTTGGGCTCAATTGTGATTGTGAGTTGAGGACTTGCTTGTCCTGATAACTTCTCTGAAGAGCTTCAACCAAACTAGCTAGCTAAGGAAACTGTAAGAAGTTGTTTTGTGGTCTTGTTTTGTCTTTGTGCCACGTCTTGTATGCCTGCATAGGGAAACCAAAATGGAAATTACTCATAGATGCAAAAGCAATAGAAGGGTGAACTGTTTGGTATATGTGTAACATGAGCTCTGCATCCCTTTATACAGGAAAAGCCATTTGAGGGGAGGTTTTCTGTAGGGTTTTGCCCTAGTGTTTTACTAGCTGGATAACTTAAGCAGTGTATGGCTCCTTCCCAATGCAACTGTTTAATGCCATTACTTCTCTGTGCTTTCTTTGACTGCTTTTATCCAAGTGACTGCAGTTTCTTCTCTTACATTTTTTTCCCTTGCTGGCTCCAAAACTGAAAATCAGTTTTGACATATACTGTATACCTTTACTAATGTCCTGGCAGGTTTTTGCAAGCATTATGTCATATCAGCTCAGCTATAAATCTGTTCTTCCAGAGACTCAAACCCAAATAGACTCTTGGCCATTATTTTCCTAGCTTTGAGACCGAAATGCATCTGCCCCTTATTTAAGCAGTTATTATGTCTAGATCCAAGCAGCACTGGATCTAAAAGTTGGTGAGGTTCTTGCCTCACCAACTTTATATATTTGAAAAATTCTGTTCTGCACATCTGTATAGCGGGGCAATTCTGAATAATCAAATAACTTAATTTTTAACTTTCCATCTTGACTAATTAACATTAGAGGATGACCTTCACTCATTCAATTATTTGAAATTTGTCATCCAGTAATCAGTGGTAGGATGTATATGATTTTTCAAATTCTACTTTGATCCCTCACAGTTAAATTATATAGGATATAAACATGGTGAATATGGGCCTTACCATTGGAATGGTTCCTCAAAGGGAAAAGAGGCTTCAGAATAGATTTGCTATAATTTTTCATTATCGCACTGTTGTCTTAGGTGATTTTTCGGTCCAGACAGCAAGATATAAGAAATTGACCTTATTCCTTCATACAGCTAGAAAAACTAAAAATGTATGTGTAAATATATACATGGACTAAAAACTTTAGCCAGCAGAAAAGTTATCAAAATCACAAGACTGAGCAAATGGCTTATCACTGTTGATACTCATTTGTATTGGTAAGATATCTGAAAAGCCATTTCAGACTACATTCGTGTGAACAATTTGTTCTGTGCAAAGAACTACAGTGATTACATGTAATTGCCTTGTCTTTTTAAAAAAGGAAGCTCACAAAGATAATTCAAAAGCTGAATATGCTTGGCAGAACATTTGAAGAACAAAACTGAATTGTATTTCTTATGCAGTTCCCAGAGAAGAAATTATCTGAAGAGGCAAACCTGCTGTTCCTTTGATAGGCTGCAGTTGAAGGGTTACCTTTGAGTCCACTATTTCTGTATAGCCAGATTCAGCATGATCCTTTCCATGTCCCCCTGTGCAGTTACTTTTTTTTTTTTCTGGCTACTTGCAGATGACATATCTAATACTTGAGGACAATGTGGACAATGATCCTTGCAAATTTGCTCTCATGAATCGGGAAACATCGGAACGGTTCATATTGCAGTCTGCCAATCCTGAAATCCAACAAGCTTGGGTACAGGATATCAGTCAAGTACTTGACACCCAGAGGGATTTCTAAATGGTAGGTATTTTGCTGCTCTGTTGAAATAAAACCCAAGTACTTTGCAGTTGGCTATAAAATGTTGATTGAATCTTATTCCAACTTCAACCTGATACCAATTATAGAGCCCTCTTCATCTGTGTCATCCATACTGAGCTGTTACAGTCTTCACTTTTATATGAAACATGACTAGAAAAAGGCCAAATGCATGTTAAAGAAATATCCTTGTTAGATATGAAAAACTAAATTGAAGCCTAGCAGATTGTTGATACTATTGATATCTTAGTACTAGTGGCATATATTTTATCTTAGATCTTTATGTTAGCACTACTATCTCTAATAGATTGCATTCACATAGGAATATACTTCCAATATAGGTAAGTCTTAATAGTTGATGGATTTATATCTTGGTAACTGCCACCCAGTAAAACAATTTTTTTTAACTCTTCACTGGGCATCAGGTAGGAAGGGAATCAAGCAGTGACACGTGTGACAAATCATCATGGGAATCTTGTCATTATGTACTTGCATTCCAATATCTGCCACCAATACATAAGTTGTGCCATTTGCATAAATATATCAATACATATGTCCGGTCATTATGGCTTCCTATGGATGTTACTGAACAATTAAGAAAAGTCAGTGGAGAAATAGTGGTTGACCCCTTATTTCAATATTACAGGCAACCCTCTCTTTATTGGGTGATTATTTGCATAAAGTTTAAATAGCCACAAAGTTGTAGAATAGTTCATTCATTCATTTTAACTTCAACCAGGAGTATGTAGGGAAAATGACAGAACTTTTTCATTTCTCATGGTAGAAGCCTTCACCCTTATTTCTGGCACATATCTCATCATTCAGTAATAGCATGACATTGGTATGATTTCTTCCTCATTTGGGCCCTTCTAAGTTTTACAGAATACTGCCTTAAAATAGTACAACATGCTTTTCTTTAATAAGCTTCATGTAGGATTCCAAGTTTCATATTTTATACAATGATACTATTGAACAGACCTATACAACTATCTTAAAGTGTATCACTATCATGTAAAACAAATTTCTATATATGTTTGTAATTAGAGGATGCATAATTGCCTCTGCTCTTTTGTCCTTTGGGCTGTAAGGCTAGAATATTGGAGAAGCCTGTGGCAACTCTTCATGAGACCTGAAATATCCAAAGCTATAGCACTGTTTTCTTTGCTCATATAGTTTTGAAACTTGCTCCTTCCTCTTCCTAATGAAAAGACTTCAGTTTTCCAACTGTTTTTAAACTAACAACTGACTAGCTTTCAGTTGTATTTGTGATACTATTTTTAAAAATATTTTAGGGAAATTGTATGCAGTAGACCTATCCTGGAAACTAGGAATATAAATTTCGTTTTGTTTTCTTTTGAGGAAAAAAATGGAAAATTCTGCCACTGGTTTTCAGTGATTTACAAAGGTCATTTGTGACCCATTCTTGCTTCATGATGTGATAGATGGGGAGGCCTGCTGTAACATATCATATTCTGTTGTAGCATTACAGTCTCCAATAGAATATCAGCGGAAAGAAAGCAGCAGCTCAGCTGTAATGAGACCCCAGACCAGCCGGGCACCTCAGCCCATCACCAGACCCTATTCCTCAGGACCTGTAGGATCTGATAAAACTTCAAAGGTTACAATACGCAACCCATCCCTTCCACCTCTGAAGATATCTACCTCCAATGGTAACACAGGGCATGAACAGCACCAGCCTGAGGACAGATATGAACAGAGCAAGGTAATGGAACCACATCCATTCTAAATTTGGCTACCTGTTGATCTGGTTGGTGGAGGAAGAAGAAGTTGAGACACAATAAACCATTGTTTTTTGAAGAATCCATATTTGCTTGTACAATTCACCAATCCGTATGACAAATCACAGTAGTTGACTTCACATAACGGAGTATTCCAAACCAAGCTCAACAAAATTTATTACGTGAACCAGGCTGTACAGTAAATATATAATATATGCTCTGTGTATTCATTAAACTAAAAATATGTAAGTTTATTTTATCATAGTGAAGATATGGTGGGATGTTAAGGAAAGACTTAACATCTCGCTGTATGAAGAATGAAGGAAAACTGCTAAAAAACAAGCAATCTACCTGTTGGCAAACATTAGGCATTAATCATTAAACAAGTGTTTCTTCGTGCCTTTACACTTTTTGGCTGCCTCTTTTGAAGAAGTGGTATAAGGAAAGGTGGCCTATTTGACCAACCACCCATTTTCCCTTCAAAATTATTGTTCTCTTCTGTGAATCTCTAGATGTGAATTTAAGCAACAGGCTGTTGGGAATTCATGCACTTTGCCTCCCAAAGTGTCAGAGCAGATGAGCATTTCAGCTTTGATCAACTGGAAAGATTAATAAATAAAGGAACATGAAACATAATAGCTTAAATGTTCAAGCCAACACTGTATTGCAATTTGCTTTAGATTTTGCCTCATCTGATTTGCTTGAATTGCAAGGATAAAAATGTAGCCTTAGTTCTACTCAATATTGGCACTCA
The DNA here is from genome assembly GCA_009733165.1 of Naja naja. Lineage (NCBI taxonomy): Eukaryota > Metazoa > Chordata > Lepidosauria > Squamata > Elapidae > Naja > Naja naja. The sequence continues at coordinate 236,008,375 of CM019148.1, read as the reverse complement.
GTAATCTTTCCTTTGTGTCCTAGATAATACTGGTACTTGAATGGTTTCCAGGCAATTAAAAAACAAACATGCTTTGGACATCTTTTTAATAGCAACATATGCTCAGATTCAAATTTGAGATTTGAGAATACAATATTGCTTTCATACTGGGCCTTTATTTCTGAAATTACTACAATACAGTTCGATGTTAATGGTCCAAGCAAAATTGTATCGATTCCATTAATTTCAGTGGGTTTTGTATTCCCTTTGTTTGTTTTTTCAGTCTGATTTGTGGCACTCTTAAGGCCCCAAAAGAATTAATGCGCCAGTACCTTATCTTGTATCAGTGGATAAAATACTGCTTCAGTATTTAAGGGGTGATTTGTCTAGCCTATTAGTTGCCTTTTCTCTGGAAGGCAAGAGGTACAAGAGGACGGTGATGAAAAGTTAACGTTATGTCACAGTTATCTTGTTGTTGGTATTCTCTCTGTTTCCTCTTCAGAATGACTTGGGTGGGTGCAATGGAACCTCTTCTATGGTGGTCATCAAAGATTACTATGCATTAAAGGAGAATGAGATCTGTGTCAACAAGGGTGAAGTGGTCCAAGTACTTGCCATTAACCAGCAGAACATGTTCCTTGTATACCAGCCTGCCAATGACCACTCACCAGCAGCAGAAGGATGGATCCCAGGGAATATCTTGGCTCCCCCCACTAAATCAACTACAGATAGTAGCGACGGAAGCATAAAGTAAGTGCTGTGTTGGATTCCCAGGGAGCAGTATGTGGATTTTTGAGGAAAGATTAAACACAAATGGTAGGATTTTCCTACTGTTTCCTTAGATCTTCAGTGCCATTGGAACAAACTATGCTTGATAACACAGCATGGGGTATTCATCTTGGGATAGTTGGCGGGATTTTTTGTGTGTTTTTCCCCTTATAATTTATAAAATATTAAAATCCATAGACAGTTTAAAAAGCATGGTTTATGTTCTCCATCTTTTCCTAATCATGGACCTAATTGACTGGATTTCTATTTAACTTGTGTTTAAATAACATGTGTGTGTATGTGTGTAGAACCATACGCACATATGTGAATGTGAAAGGGTGTGTGTGTATATATGTGTGTGAGAGAAACAAACAAAACAAACATTGCTCTCCTCTACTGGCTTGAGTCCTGCTTCTCAAGGAAGAGATTTTATGTTGTCTATGGCAATTTCTTGTACAGTTTGTAACATTTTCATTTTGTTTTGTTTTTTCTGTTCGCATATTTTGTATAAAAAAAAAATTTTGTTTGATAAATCCCTTTTGCAGTACATTCCTGTAAAAAGTATTTTGCACTATTTAAAAAAAATCCCATATTTGAAGTCAGATTGTGCAATATTATGGATAGTCGCAATGTTCATCATTGTACCTGTAATGTAACTAATAATTTTAAATGTACTATTTTAAATATGTAAAATAAATTTTCACTATGAGCATGTGTTGAGAAGATTATAAAAGGACCCATTTCTGACCCTCTTTAGTTCTTTTTTTCTTTCTATGTTTTGTTCCTAATTTAATGAAATGTGAAATACTCTTTCCAATTTTTTTGTCATTTTGTTAATTTGAAATGACTAAATGCAAGAAAATGTTTTTTTGATATTAAATACAAAAGGTACAATCCTTTTCCATAAAAAAACTGTTGTTGTTTTTTTACACCTGCAGTTGTCAAACCAGTATCAGTTTTCTCACACAAAGTCACCAAAGCTTGATTTTGCCAGTGGTAAATATTTCAATATTGTGGTTTAAATGCTGAAATACAATAACATGTTCCTTGCCACAAATCACTAAGCCTGCTTCTGATGCTGTCATCCCAAGAGCTATACTATTAATTATAATAGGGACAAAACCATACCAGTTGCAGATATGCCCTTAGCCATTGTTTACTCTTGCTTCTTCATAGATACTAACCAAGTTCAACTCCAAACAGGATTTCTCTTTCAACCAAGGACGAAAATTGATAAGAAGGAAGAATCAGTGATATCCATGATTAAAAACCAAGGAGAAAAAGAGAATGTGCCTTTGAAGCAAGGCCTAATCATTTCTGTGTTAATGATTAAATAATGTGTTAATGAGAGTGGTCTGACAGTGGCAGAATTATATGGTCTAGTCAGTCTGCACATCCCATGAGCATAGCTAGAAATTGGCAGTGTGTGAAATACTTGGCTCGCCGTTCATAGGATAATGCTGAAGAATCACCGAAGTGATCATTGGGGAACCTCCGAGGCAGAGTCTTGCCAATTGTGTGTAATTAGACTGAATTGACAGCTGCTTAAATCTCAGTAACAACCCAATAAATAGAGTTCCTGAGAATGGTAAGATGTGGTGCTAATTGCTCCCATAAGTTAGTCTGTTTAGGACCGCTTCATATATGATAGCAATTGACTTAAAAATGCTACTCCTGCACAGCGGTGGCTTCCTCTAAGCCCCTTAATGTCTTGCTATAGAGAAAATTGTGTCATTTTTTACAACTTTTCAGGAATAAAACTGCTCTGCAATGATGAGACAAACACAGAAGCTTTGAAAATAAAGCATGACTTACCAGGCAGACAAAATAAATACCAAATAAATACCAAAATAAATACCAAAGATGGTGAAATAAGAGATGAGTGTGAAATGCAATGAGACTCATGCTAGGGAACAAATACACAGAGAAGGCACGCACACACATACATACACACACACACACACAAACAAGAATACACAAGAAGTGAAACAAAAATAAATGAGGGTGTAAGGAAATTTGTCAGTGTAAAAATTAAGGCTTTGATACAGGCTTTGGTAGAAGGCTATACCAAACCTGAATTCAAATATTGCTCAAATGTCTTGGATTATGAAGAATTTTTTCAGTTAATGTTTTTTAAAAAGCACATGAAATTACTTGCAGCTTTGCACATGTCATTTATAGCTATTAGGTGAAGATTTCATATTATTGTAGAATGGTGAAGGGGCAATGAAATCGTGTAATGTTTTGTGCATCCTGTTTCACAGATGGGCCTTATCTGAATGTATACTAGAAATTGAGAATCTTTGCCTCCTTTTTACTATTGCAAATTTAAACAGAAAGAGAGTCCCTTAAGCAAAGGTTCTAGACCCATCTAATTTCACCTGTTTTACTTTCTTTAATAATACTTTCATTTTTCCTGCTGGACTTTTGTACTTAGATGGATATTGAACTCAGCTGTAATCTTGAAATGTTTTTATGAGATCTATTATCAAAAGCCCTCCTCAAATATTTTTAGTACACACATTATCTGCATATTATAAGAACAGGCTCATAGTCCTAGTTATATAAATTGCATTTACAGACCTGCTGCTGGAAAAGCAAGAGAGAAAAGAGAATTACAGAACTCTATTCATTCAGTGAAAGTACCTATTGAAAATGCAAAAAAAAAGTCTAAACTTCTTTAAAGTAAATACCACAAGATATAAATCCATACATATATACTGCTTGTTCAATAAGAATCCAAAAAGCTGCCTAAGAAACATTTCTTAAAGCCCCAACACAACCTATAAGTATTCATTCACATGAACTAAAGGAGGATGCAGGAGAAAAGCCCAGCCAGACTTACAAGATTCTGTTATTATAGCCAATTATTAATAAAGGTAGCTTTGGCCTTCATGTGGAGTTGATTTGTGATTGGTTTGGTCCACGTTGTGGGTCTGACGGGAGTACTGTAATTAATTATATATAATTGATTTAAGATTAGATTTCATTCTTGCCTTGACTCTGTCAGCTTAGAAATATAGGACCCACTCAGCACACCATTTGAAAGCTTAGTGCAGCCTTTGACCTAAATACAGTTGTGCTATGTTGCAAGATTGGAACAATCTTCATATGGTCATTCATTTTCACTAGAGGTGCTATTAAATAGCTGAAAAAGATTTTTAATTCATGTACATTTGTATACTGTTCTAATCATAGATCTAGGTGCATATGCATAAGCATTTACTGCCTCCTATTTTGCATGCTTGCTGCTATAGTATTACACTGTTGCTGTTGTAACAATTGTAATACGCCATGCAGAATCACCTATTTGTATAGTATGTCATTCTGATCCTGCATGAAGAAGGCACAATAGCGGGCTACTTGCCTTTTGTTTAAGTATTTCTTTTCATTTCAGTGCACTTCCCAAACCTACAAGTATATTTGGAATTCGAAAAATATAATTTCTGCTAAAAACCTAAAACCCTACTTATAAATATATGCTTTCATATATTGTTTTGATGAACTAAATTCTGTATTTTTCCACTTTGCCTTTCATATTGTTTTCTCTCTTCTACTTCCCCATCCCAAAGAAAAGATTCTTACTGGTGTCAAACCACTTTATTCTTACCATCGCACAATATGAACACAGCCAATTTAATTATGTCTTATTTAGAAGGTTTTTTGTTGTTGTTTGTCAAAACATTATTGACGTTGGACTTATCAAATGCAGGTGGGAGTAAAACACTAGGAAAGTTAAGCATAATGAAGCTTGCACCAGGAAATAGCCAATTCTGTTACTTTACTAAAATTGCAATTGAACTTTTGATGTTTTGGAATGTGGCACTGAACTCTGGAATATGGAACTATTTGTCCATATTGGGAGCACACAGACTTCTCTTTCTATTCCAATACTTCTTACTGCTTGAAGTATTGTATCTAATACGAAATCTTTGCATGTTACCAGTCTTAACTATACAGTTTGCTTTTCATCTGTATTTTAAAGATAACATTTGGGTTACAACAGGAATAACTGTATTAGAATAGTTTGAATTTCAGGTTTGAATATGTATATCCAAGTAGAGATATTGCAGGTGGCTTCCATCTCCTTGGGAAGAGCTGCAGAGATTCAGAACATGTATGTTCCTTGCCTTTCCACATCCCTTCCTCTTCCTACTAAGACCTGCTATTTGATTAGTGCATTTTTTGGTATAACAGGAAGTCATGTTCATGGCATACCCTGCGCATGAGAAAGCGGGCGGAAAAGGAAAGCAGTGGCAAAACGGAAGCCAATGGCCTACGTAAATCCAAGGATATTCTGGGCAACAAAGTCTCTGTTAAAGTGAGTAAGGCCATCTGAAGCTGTTCGCTGCCTACTGCTTCTCATCCTCACTCCCCCTGCAACATCCTCTCTGTGGACAGGGGGTGACATCTGGCTTTTTTTTTGTTTTTGTTTTGTTTTTCCTTGTTTTGCTTTTATTTTTAATTTCTTTTACTTTTTGGTAGTAGTAGCCATTCTGGCCGGCGTTTGCATGCAGGATTACAGCACAGCTTTTTTCTCCTCGCCACTGGCATCCAAAACTGTAAGTAGAGCGAGTGTCTGTGTTTGCTCGTATGCGTGCGTGCATGCATGTATATGTGCCCAGAGGGCGAGTAGTACTTTACTTTCAGTAGTGTTTTTTTTTTTAAATAGCATCCCAAATATATGTGTGGTAAAAGTTCACAAGAGTTGAATGGAACCAAAGCATGCAGCCTAAACAGGAGCTATTGTAAATGTGTTCTCACCGTTTTTTAAATAAGAGATAAGAAAACTTGAGGAATGGTAAGCCATGGCAATGCAGTACAGGAAAATGATTTGGTAGGGCTCCTTTGTTTGCCTAAGGCCTTACATGGCATTATAGTCTTTCAGGCCTTACACAACTGCTCATCTTAGAGAAGCTACTATAGCATTCATAACACAGCTTTTGCTTTCTAAGAATTGGAGATGAGAAAGAAAGTCGCGTGTTCCTCCTATTTTTGACTCTGAGCTGGATATGCAATGTTCCAGTTTTTTCTCCTGACTTTGGCATGACACTCCCGGAATTTTTATCTCCTTTGTAGAAAGAATTCAAATAACTTCCCATTTATATCCCAGGTAGGTAGGTAGGTAGGTAGGTAGGTAGGTAGGTAGATGATAGATAGATAGATAGATAGATAGATAGATAGATAGATAGATAGATAGAATAACTTTATTGTCACTTTGTACACTAATCGGCATACATTAAAATGAAATTTCGTTGCATACAACTCTCACTACCTCCAATATAAACTACCTACACATGACTAAATAAATAAACACATATGTGCATGGGCCCAAATATATGACACAGAGAAACAACACAGTCTAGTTGGGTTGCATACATGTACATGGCTTAAGATGTAATAGCGGGGACTACTACTACTAAGTAACTTTTTCTTCCTCCTGCTGTTGTCCCCAACTCAATTGGTTAGAAGCTATTGATGGCAACTAAAAAATACAGAAGACATCACTGCTGTCAATGATGCCTATTTCCATTAAATTTGGGTTTGTTTATGTTATAGCCCAACAAATTTTGTTTGTTTATATTATAGCCCAACCTAGGTAATTCTTCATTAAACAAGTATGTATAGTTTGATATACCTTTGAAAGAGAACTAGTGTGATGTTATATGCTGGACTAGAAACAGGATATGGAAGCCCGTTAGATGATTTGGGACCAACTGTACACACTCCGCTCTAGCCTGAGAAGTACAAATTCATACATCTATCAACCTGCACTAGATTGACATGATAGTTTGTAGTCCATAACTATCACTGAAGATGCCTTCATCCTGCAGTGGATTGATTTGAAACAATAGCAATAGTAATAGTAATATCACCATCACCCTTTGAAAACTTTCATGATGCCTGGAGATGTGGAAAACTGCAGCTTTTCCTTTTCCTATCTCAATAGAATTGACATATATTGTTTTATGTAATCTGTCTTGTGCAGTTGTATAACTTTAATAGCGTATGAGTTGTATTCAATAGATACTTCAATCCAGAAAATAGGGGTTCAGTAGAATTCATAAAGTTATGTGATTAGTCCTAATAATAAGTTCATACACCAAATAAGGGTTTAATATGATTTGTTTGCTTTGGTTTAGCATGTTATGAGTATTATACCATATTCAACAATGCCAGACTGAGCTATATTAACTCATAAACTAGTTTGGCATGGATTTAATGTACTGTATACTCTATATATTGTCACTTCCATTGTTCCTATTGTTAAATCTAGTCCATACTATAGAAGAGAGAAAGATTAAGGAATGCCCAGTCAAAGATTTACTGTGATAGATCCACAGATTTCAAGTGAGCTGAAAAAATGCATATTAAAAATAAGCACAGTATAAAACTATTGTCAAATCACCTGCTATCTTTTTGGAAGTTTGTACTGTTATTCAAATGTGAGGGAGAAAATTCTTAAGAGATTTGAGTAAAATCTATCCATTGTGACATTCATGAGAATTAGATTTTCACACCTTCTCTTGCCATATGTTACACTGAGTAAAGAACCTCAAGAGCACTGAAACCAGCTGTCATATCCCAGAATATCTTCTGGCATTGATTTCAACAGTAACTTGGATCAGGCAATTAAGAGTCCGTTCTTAATCACTTAAAAATCTGATACAATAGACTAGGAATGAATGAGGCTTGAACAACTGAACTATTGTTCCAAGAGTTATCAATTCTTTGCCCGTGTTCTCAGGATTGTCTTATGTCTTATGCCAAGGGTCTTCAAACTTGGCAGCTTTAGACTTGTGGACTTCAACTCCCAGAATTCCTGAGCTAACATGACTGGAGGAGGAATTCTGGGAGTTGAAGTCCACAAGTCTTAAAGCTGCCAAGTTTGAAGACCCTTGTCTTATGCAGATGCTATTGAAGCATAAATGTGTGTTTCCTTTATAAACTTCCTTGAATGTTGATGTTTGGTGCTATTTGTTTTTGATACCAGAACAAAACTTGATACAAAACAAAAACTTATATTCTGGGAGAATGGTACCTATAGAATCTATCTCTATATTGTATTTCTTCTCCCCCTCCCCCCTCTTTAAATCCTGTTCTAAAATTAAGCAGATCTGTGTTTCTATGCCACAGAAAGTTCTTATCCAAATTCAACTTCATTCAGCAGGATGTTGCAAATTTTAACTTGTGTTCTTATAACAAAAGTGTTTTACTTTCTCTTTTAATTAATCTCTCCCAGGTTTATGTTTGCATTATTTCATGGAAGTATCAGATGTTAGGAAGAAATAGAAATACATGTATTTCTATGTGTTGTAATTGCTATAAACTGGGATAGAACTTCTGTATTTTTCATAACTGGGAGAAGGAAGAATTTGTGCAACTGCAACAATTCCCATTCTTGCAGAATTCCTCCCCTGTAGCTATGAAAGACAAGAGGAACCCTATTTTATCTGAACAATTTCAAATATGCCATCTGTGTAAAAACAAATAGACATTTACAGTTCCACAGAGATGGAAAATATTTATCAACCGGAAAGTACTATGAATCATTAGTGTTTGTCATCATTTCACTTTACTGCATTCCATTGAAATCCCACTTCTGATTTAAACCAAGATTATAACATTCAAGAAAACGAATTCACATATATCAGAATACAATATTTAAATCCTAGCTAATAGTTCTAGTACATTTAAATTTATTCACCCTTTAAATTGACAGCACTATATTTTAATTCTTTCTTCAAATTCTAATTTAAAGATTAAACTTTTCAGAAGAAGCATACAGAGATGTTTAATATCAGCTTCTTACTTACATTCTCATCAGTTTTGTTCCAGGGATGCAAAATTGCTTGTATTTATTTTTAAGCACTTTAGATCTAAATAATAAATGCTGTGCCAGCAAGGTAAAAGAGCATATAAGATCTGAGGGGTTTTTCCTAACACTAAATATAAAGTTATCTTTTCTACATAGAGGACAACGTTTTGTTTAATCCCATTTTTTTTCAAAACCAATATGTATTATTCTGATCATGTGGCTTTTAAGATCCCATATAGCATATAATACAAAGCAATTATATCAAATATTAAATAAACATTAAAGTGAAAAGAAATGAAGTATTATCCACTCCTAATACCCAGACTGTTAAAGAATAATTTTGGCAAGATTATCAAACCCATTATTATTCTGGCATGATCTACCAAAATTGAAAATTTAGATGGGTAAACATTTTATTTTTGATAAAATAATCTTGTAATTTGTCAGAATTGCTTTATCAATAAAATAACTGTGAATGAACTGGATTAAGAATTTTCTTTCATTGGCAGGAATTTCTTCAAATTGTTGTTACTCGTAAAGTGGGAAGAGGGAGTTTGGGATCTGATTGGCTGGTTTGCAAATTCTCACCGATTCCCATCCATCCTAATTCTTATCCATCCATCCATCCACCCACTCACCCATCCACCCACCCACCCACCCACCCACCCACCCATCCATCCATCCATCCATCTATCTATCTATCTATCTATCTATCTATCTATCTATGTAGCATGCTGCCGAATTCTCAATAACCTGGGTGGGACTCACAGTTAACAAATTACAATAAAATTAATAAAAGGTGACAAGTGCAACAGATCAGAGACATTGAAATGAGAAATCTCCCTTGCACCTCGTTGAAGAGCCCACTCTCTTCATGGCTTTTCTAAACCATATCTTTGGAAGAACTTTTCAGAAGGCACACACTGCCACATAGCAGGCCTGCTTTCAGGTGACCCACTATTGTTTAATTGAAGGAACTCATAAAGAGTTCAGTGGAACAGACAATCAGAATTGCTTCTTGTCCATTTTGTCAGTGGAAAAGGTTTTCTGGACCATGGATGAAAAAAGCCCTGGCAGCAGGTAGCTTTGTTGGATGAGATCCATTGTCTTCTCTTGACTGTACTTTGTTACTTTTATTTCCTTTCCTATCCCAACTATGTTATGTAAAATTGTAGTTTAAAATACTAATTCCAGCTATGGACTCTGTATCATTTGTCGTAAGGTGCCACAAAACTCTTTGTTACTATTTCTTAAAGTTAATTTTGATTTGTGATTTTTGCTAGAAAAAGAAAAGAGATATGCACAACACAGGAAATATTTTTCATTTCAAGCTTTAAAAAGGGCCTTTTCTGAAATGTTTTCTTTTGCTGTCTGAGTTGACAGCGTCCTAACAAAATTCAAACAAAACTGGCTTAACTGTTCTATGCTATGAAACAAAACTTGGATGCTGTCCAGTGTTCTAGCATAGAAAATGGGTGGGGGGAATCTTGTGCTCCCTAAACTATTTGCACACAATTGCTACCCTCCTACTCAGTCTGTGGGAAAATTGTCCGAGATAACTTCAAAGAGAAAACAATGGAACCATTTTTTTCCATATAGAAATTGTGCAATGTTTTCAAAATTATTTAAATTATGGCTTGGCCAATCTTTTCTTCAGCTGTTGACTGATAGCGATCAGAATGGGCTGCTATGCCACCTACTTAACAATGTCAAGTAGAAATCTAGGCATATATTTTTCTAACACAACATGCTCAGAACAGCTATTTTAACACAAAATGGAATGTTAGTCCTCAAAATAAATCTAAAAAGCAACAGAGCATCCAGTTAACCAAGTACTGAAAGCAAATCCTCTTTTGAACAGATAATATATTAGGTCATGCCTCCCCTTCTTTATATATGTAAATCTCATGAGCATTTATGGTGATTGAAGAGACCCCACATTATGGATGAATCCTATCAATGTCTTTGGTGGGAGGGGACCCAAATTCAAGATCCAGTTGTGCCTGTTTTGGTGTTATGTGTGTTCTGCCAAAGGATGATCAAGTCTGTCAACACTGATAGAGCATGGGGTAAGATATATTTGGTAGGCACCTCCCTCCTTAAACAATCAATTCAGTAATGGAGGAAGAATGCCCTTCAGTGCCATAGCAAGTGTACTACCTTCTGTGTCCTAACATTATCTAAGTGGGAATTAAATACAAAATCAGAAAATGACATTCAGATTTTTCAAACTGGCTTCACTTCAGAATTCTGGGCTATGCAAGTTTCTTACAGTTGTAGAATATGCAAAAAATTTTTTAATGATTGACATTTGATACACATGGCCGAAACTCTAAAAAAAAAAGACCCCAAAAGATTGAATGACTCTTGACTTCTCCAGAATTCTTATTTACTTGCCAGAATCGGATGCAAAAAGTTATTTAGATATAATTTTGTCGGCCAGGTTCCAAGAACCCTTCCAAATGGGAAAGCTGATATAGCAGAAGTTGCGTTTCATAGTGCTGCTTCCATTAATGTGTTTTTCCCAAATTACTTAGACACTTTTCCTTTTATTTTGCCCAGTATGTATTGCTTGCACCTAGTGACTTTCTGTTGGAAAGTATTTTTGAGTTATTGGTGGCCATTTCTATGTTGCTCTTAATTGCTCTGCTCTTCTTCTCTTTAATCTCTCTGCTGATCAAAACTCTGTTCTTTTTTCTCCATGCTGCTCAAAAGGAGACTAACAGTTCAGAAGAGTCAGAATGTGATGACCTTGACCCCAACACTAGCATGGAGGTAGACCATGATCCTTTCTATCCTCCCTCTCTTGAACCCAGTACTAACTTCCCAAGAGAATTGTATGCCTGGTCTGAAATAGTATCTATAAAATTCGGTGTCTAAACTAGAGGGTGACTGTAGTATACTGTAGATTCAGAGTGGAGTGCCTGTCCCAGACAGAAGATCTTAGACAGCAAACTGTCTCTCATTTAATTTTAACAATGTCCTTCTACATCAATGTGAGAATTACATATAAGTTACCAAATTGTCTTGAGTTCATTCTGGAAAGATTCATTTTGTAAATGAATCCAGAACTTCCACTGTAAACTAACACATCAATATGTACAATTAATGTCCCAACTGTTATGAATACAGCCAGTTTGTACTTTCTTGGTTCCACTGATCCAACTTTGAATGGGACAGTATGATATGCTAAATAATATGTAATGGGAGGCATCTATTAATTAGAATTTTGATCCAACTGCAATAAAGAACCATGATACTTCAGTATTTAAAACAAGGTCAATAGCAATCAGAAGTGCTTGCTGTTCTAGTGAAATGCAACTGCTGATGATAAAGGAGTACTAAGGACAAAAGTCCTATAAGAAGACATATATCAAGTAGTTAAAGCTTTCTTGGGAATCCCTGAGTTCTGGTACAAGATACTGAATGTGAAGTTACTTAATCGCTTAGAAGACTCTGCATTGCAAAAGATCCTTTCCACTGAAAACAGTTGAATAATAAATAAACAATAACATTACAATATGAAAGCACATAGATTAAAACCCAGAAGTGAGGAAAAATGGAAAAGATCAGGAGTCTCCAATCTTGGCAACTTTAAGACTTGTGGACTTCAGCTCCCAGAATTACCCTGTCAGCCATGCTGGCTGAGGAATTCTGGGAGTTTAGAAGTCTTAAAGTTGCCAAGAGGCCCCTGTTCTAGACGACAACACATCATTAAGCAAGTCTTTTTAGAAATGAAGCATCTGTCTGAGAGCTTAGAGATGAAGCGCTTGTTATTGGGGGGGAAAATACTACAGAAAACCACTTTGCAATGATGTAAAACTGCTTCTAATGTTCTCAAACCATTTGGGAAACATAAGAATATTAGACTTTCATAATTAACGTGTTTATGCTATAGAGCATACAGGTAAAGAGATCTCACTAATATTTAATGGGACTATGCAAATCCTTCCAAAGAGGTACTACACAATGGTTGGGCATATGTACAAAAATCTATTCATACCCACAAAGTCCAGTAATGATGTAGCTACTTTACTGATCTAAAGAATAGTGCTTTTCACAAATTCTTTTGCATTGTAGAAGACTTCTTTCTAATAATGTGCATAGTCCTAATATTTAATATATTAGATTGCCTAAAATCTGTATTCCTTTACCAATTCATAAATAAAAGCTAGATTTGTGGATTTCAGGTGATACATAGGTCAGCCCTGAAGTCCTACTGTGGGCAGCACTTCCTTTCTGTGTTTACTTTTGGCTAAGCAATACTAATGCTGGTATCAGAGTACTTGCCGTGCCTTGCAATTATAGTTTCTTTTAAAAGCCTTTTAATAGAATATCCATTGCTACTGCTTTGCCAATTCATTCATGTAAGTTTGAAGCCAATGAACAAAGAAGAAAAAAGGAACAAAATATGATGCAGAAGTAATGTTTGTTTGGATGAGGCAAGGGAGAGAATTTAAAATGCTGCTGTTCAAGTATTACAGCAGTAGTAAACTATGTGAGCACGAATAGGAAGTTTTCCACATATTTTTCTTACATTGTCCCCATGAAAATAGAACAAATCCCTCACTACCAATTTGTTTCTTGGCAGAGACCCCTTCTGTGTCCATTATATATTTGTGTTGTCCAACTTGCCTCAAAACACTGTTGATTATGGTGCTACTTTGATGTAACAAAGCTGCCCTAATTCTTCCATGAAATTCACTCCATTATGTTCCTCTATATCTAATCATTAAATTAGTAATGCTGTAGTGTTCCCCAGCTAATTGTTTATGTCTTCTAGTGAGTGTACATAAAACAGAAACTATGTTTTGCTTTAAATCTGGAATATGCCCATTATGTTCTAGTAACTCAGCCCTTAAACATTGACATTTGATGACCTCAAGCATACCATCCCAGATGCCTAAGAACAGATGTTTAAGTTCCATTCAGTTGCAATTCTAAATAAATATATCAGTTTTGCAAGGTTATTTCCTAACTTGGATTGGAGTCCCAGATAATTTTCTTATCAAGAGTGACTTTTTCAACCACTGTTTGCTCCTGAAACTGCTGTTTGTAGTAAAAGAAAAAAGAAAAAGAGAAGAACGGTTGGTCTGATGTTCAGGAGGCCCTCAGCAAGAATAACTCAACTAAAACATATTGTTGATCCTCACTGAGTCTATCCAAGCAGTAGATTGACAGGGTGGAAAAGGCAGAACTATTTCATCTCCAGCAAATGTGTGTATCCTGTTGTCAACAGCTTCCCCAGGTTAAAGCAAATTAATATAGCTCTTTTCCTGCTTCCTAAGTTTTCTTTTTTCTACAGTTTTGCACAATGTTGCATTACTTCATTAGTACTCCACAGTGGTTTAGCTTTTTTTTTTTGGCTAACTTTCCCAGATTTGGTCCTCATAAACTTTTGGGTGTTTTTTGCAAAGAAAATGATTTATGAAATACATTCCATTTTGCAGCATTAATAAATCAGAATGAAAGGCTGCTACTTAATTGCCTCAATGTGCTAAGGTTCCTGGTGTTAATGCATTCCTTTGAAACCTGTAAGACTTGTTTCTAAGTCTTCAGATATGTGTTCCATACTGGCATTTGCATGCTTCAGCCTGAATTGTGGGCTATATGTTATGACATACCATGTCAAAATCCATTAAAAAGAATGGCAATATTAAAGAAAGGCAATCAATTTAAGGTGCCCGGAATCCAAAAATATTCAAGGCTTGGGGCATTTGGGCCTTTAGGTTTGTTTAGAGGAATGTTATCAAGAGTAGCTACAAGATACTCAGCATCATTGGTGGATCAAAAACCATTCACTTTTATTCAGTTTGATGTGGGGAGAAAAATACAACAAATTTCCTGTATAGGTGGAAGAGAACACCTGGAGAAAAGAGATAGCTAACTTCAGCCTGGAGGCCATGTCCAGGCCTTGCTTGTTTGTGGCTCCCCAAGGCCCTAAGGCAAAAAAAAAAAAGCTAAAAATTTCAACCGTGTCATAGTAAGCAACTTACCATGTTTTGGAAGAGTTAAAACAATACTTATTCCCATCTAAAGAGGTGGGGATGAGGCTACATCAGGTTATTTATAACTTAAATTGTATCATATGTTTGGGGGAAATGATGGAGATTGGGAAGATGCCATCCTCATTAGGATTGCCATTTTATCTTTTCTTCACCCCCATCACCAATATTTTTATGGCAGAAATACCATAATTAGGTTCTTCCTTTGTCATCAACATTTCATTTTTAGATAAACCTTTGGAATGTGACCTTTCTAATCAAGTGGGCAACATATTTGTCACCAGAATTAATATTTTACTGTAATTGTTTTAGCCACAGGGAGTTTAGCAATGTGATCCCAGAAGGAGCAAAGCTGAAATGTCCAGGGTTGGTTGGGTGTTGTTATTTTTTTTCAAACTATGTGAGTGACTCTTCGCACATGTGCAGTTAAAGGACAGGTAAACCTATTAGATTTTGTGCCTTTTTAAAGCAGTTTCACAACTCTTACAAAAGTGTAAGAACTGTAAATGGCCAGTGGTCATAATTTTCCCACCCTTTCTTAACTGTGATTATTAATAATTACCTAACAGTAACAAATAGCACTGCCTATTAATCTTGAATCAACAAGGCCGAAAACTTCCAGCTGGAAAAGCCTTAATTAAAATAGGGGCATCGTGAAATGAAATAATTTTTTATTGGACTGCTGCAACAGTTTAACCATTAATCCAGTTATCTTGGCACATATATGCCCTCTGCTGCTGAAACAAGTCTAATTTCTAGCCTAGGGTTTAAATTTGCTACAATATCACTAATAGTACAGTTCTGTACAAACTCCAAATTGGGCTGGATTGTTTCCAGTGGATCTTATTATATTGGATAAAGATACTTCATCAAAGATTTAATTTAAAAAGCTAAAGCGAAATGCTGAACATGTTAACTGTAAATTTCAAATACTTTTGAGGCCAGGGCTGTTTCTATCACAGGTTTTTCTTTTTTTTCAAATAAGTATGATATTTTTGATAAATGCAATTTCCTTGTGTGTCTTTAGGCTTTTTAGTTCTCACAATGAGTTTATAAATACCAAGTAGAGGAACACACTACATGAGAATAGTTCATACTTTAAAACTATCATTTTCTTGAAGGCAATTCCAGATCAGTATGAAGACTTATTGGAAGGAAATTATTTAGAGTTTAATGGATTTTGCCTAAAGGTTCTCAGGTACAAAATAAGTAAAAGTCCTAATCTAGTGGGTAAGATTGAATTTCTACCAATCAGGTTAAAAAAATTTTACCATCGGGTTTGTCCTGATAGTAAGTGCAAAGTACAAATACCCAAAAAAAAATTATTCACTTTCTTTGCAAATCATCCTGTCTCTGATGGTGCTACAGAATGACAAAAAATTAATAATAATGGATTGCCATGAAGTAATCAGACGTGGAGAGATTTTGAAACAACCAATTAATTCAAAACCACTGCAGTACCTGAGATTTCTGAACTAAAGATGAGCACGCTCTACTTATTATTTTATCTAAAGCACTTGAGTACAATTAGAGTCCTGGACTGTTTTGCTTAATCTGCTATTCTAACAAGGTGATTCTTAGGTGTGTGAAGATTAAATGTAGTGCTAAATATGATCAGATAACAACTAGAGCTTTGCAGCACTTCAGAACTGATTCCAGAGAGGTTCTTTAGCATGATCTCAGCAAAAATCACAGCTGGTTTAAAGAGCTGAAAACAGTTGCTTTTGTTGCACTCCTTACTTTAAACCACCTGTTTGGAATGGAATCCAAGGTACTGTAGAACTCTAATATGCCTATGGAGATTCTCAGTCATCCAGGTCATGGTTGTCTTATGCTTTTTAAAGAGGCAACTGGACTTTCTGGTTTCTCTTTGAAGATGTTTTAATTCTCATCCAAGAAGCTTTTTCAGCTGTGACTGGATGAATGGAAGGGTTTATATTTCTTGCTGGCAGCTGGTCATTTGCATTCTTTTAAAGAGTTGAGGCCACTTGAAGGTCAACAGCCTGCACCTGTGCTCAATAGTGAAGGGACCCAGGGCAGAAAATATCCTGCAGAAAGCACAGCTCCACAACAGAGTTCTTTCAGCAGTTCCAAGAAGGCTCCTCACCCATTTGCACTACTCAGGTGACCCTGAGACATAGTCAAACCTCCAAGTGGCCTCAATGACTCTCTAAAAAGATTGTGACCGACCAGCTTTCTGCAAGGAATATAAATCCATTCCCCACCATCCAGTCAGAGCTGAAGAAGCTTCTTGGATGAGAAGCAAAACATCTTCAGAGAGAAACAAAAGTGCAGTTGCCTCTTGAAAAAGCACCTTTAGAACTCCAGTAGCTACAGGAATTATCTGATTCCCAGCCACGCATGAAGACAGTCTGCTGATCATGGGAAGTGAATGGGAGGAAAGACCAGAGATTATGGGCAGTAAATCTATGGTTCATTTACAAACAAGTCAGAGGTGGTTTTCAGCAGGTTCGACCAGTTCTGGAGGACCAGTAGTGGAAATTTTGAGTAGTTCGGAGAACCAGTGGTAACCTTCCCCCAGAAGTGGGGAGAGAATGGAGCAGGGGTGGGATTCAATTTTTTTTTACCACCGGTTGGTGGGTGTGGCGTGGCTCAATGGGTGTGGCTTGGTGGGCATGGCAGGGAAAGGATACTGTAAAATCCCATTCCCTCCTCACCCCACTAACCTGCTTTCCAGCTCCGTTCTCCTGTGTAGAGCAACAAAAGAAGACCCAGCCAATCAGATGGGGCTCGGGAGGCAGAGAATAGATTGGGGCAGGGCCAGTCAGAGGTGGTATTTGCTGGTTCTCTGAACTACTGAAAATTTCCACTACCGGTTCTCCAGAACTGGTTAGAACCTGCTGAATACCACCTCTGGAATGGAGATTTTACAGTATCCTCCCCCTGTCACGCCCACCAAGCCACACCCACCAAGCCATGTCCACAGAACCGGTAGTGAAAATGTTTGAATTCCACCTCTGAAACAAGTACATTAATGACTGGTAGCTCATTTTTGCTCTTTTAAAAATCTTTTCAGGATCTGGCCAATTGAAGGATCCTGCAATCTTGATGTAGTGGTCAGAAGGGGCTGTTACAATAAACACAACATTCAGAATGAGACTTCTCAGGATGTACTTTCAGTTCCTCAGTATTTTTAAAACTTATATCTCTCTGAGAGCATTTTCTTTTTACAATAACCAATTAAATAAACCTTTTCTATTTCTTGTGTGTGTGTGTACATATGTATATATTTTTCAGATCATCAACCCAAATTTCATCCAGGAAGGTGAGTTAAACATAAGCTTGCCAAGTCTTTATTTTTCCATGCTTAAAAAATGAAAAGGGAAATAATATTATTTTCCCAAACATACCCTGCGTAATTTTGTCTCAATAATGACAGGCATGATACTAAGTACATTCTTACTACAGTCCCAAAGAATATATTTGAGAACCAATTTAACTGACTTTGCTTTCCCCATAATATAATTTAAACTGCAGTATATGAATTGCTACAATCCGTAAACTACAGGATGGCAGAAAAGAGATCCAGAAATCAGTGTCCAAAATTTTTCAGCTCAGATTTGGTAGTTCGAATTATAATTCATTTTATTTTGTTTATTTTAGCTAAGCATTTTTCAAATTATTCTGAGGGTTTGTTTTTTTTTTTGCTTTTATTTTGCATCACATTTATACAAATTCGCTATCTGCCCTTAACATTGCTATTAATTAAATTAATTTATAACTGTCTTTTCATTAAAATATAAACACCCATGCTGCTTACATTTTTTCAAACAACAAAACAACCCAAGTATCCAGAAATGCCAAAGATAAAAACCAATCAAAGTATAAATAGTTGGGAAAATATATCCCATAATTCTATTTCGAAACCAATGGAAGACTTGAATGGCCAGATTAGGAATAGATTGTAATGGAGAAAACCAATCTATGTAGTCACTAAAAGTTGACATTGATTGGATGGCAGATTATAATCTCATCTATTTCAAAAAATTTACAAGCACAGTTTTATGAGGAAATTCACCACAGATCTTGTTTAAAATGTTCAGTATATTAATATATAAGAATTCAATGTTGTATTATGAAAAAATGTGCTTCATACCAAAGTTGATCCTTTAGACCATGGTGGTAAATCTTCCAAGCTCTTTGAGGATTTCTCTTTTCCCCATTTCTGAAAACATGCCTCAGAAATGGGAAGAAGGAGGAATATTTTTCCTATTTTCTGTGGAGCAGGAGTTTTCTTGGACCAAAAAAACATGACTCCTTGCTTGGCAGCTGTTTCAGTATTTCAAATGAAAATCGTTGATGTCTCTTGTGAGAGTGATGTGTCTCTGTGTATGGCATTTACTCCAGTTGCTCCTGAGTTTCTCGTACCCTTAGTGGATATCACTTGCTTACTTGGAGACACCGTAATGTTGCAGTGCAAAGTCTGCGGGCGGCCCAAACCAACCATCACCTGGAAAGGACCGGATCAAAACATACTTGACAATGACAGCAGCACCGCTGCCATTACAATTACCTCCTGGTATGTTCAATCTTTACGTTCAGGATTCTGCTGAAACAATGAATGGATTAAGGTGGCTATTGAATCAATATAGCAATTCTGTGTAATTGTAATTCAGGAAAGAGAGTTAATTTCATAAACCAAAATTTAAAAATGGTTCTGATCTTCGGTTCCTCATAACCCACATCAGTGAAGAGGGATATAGAAAAAAAAATTCCAACTCCCTGCTATAGGAACAGGCAACTGTTTTGTCAACGGAAACTATAATTTATATTGTGATGGAATATAGTAAGCAGGTAAGTTCCCAGGAGGGAGGGGGTGCATTCCAGAGGAATAAGAGGCAACTTAGTCTAGATATTATTTGTGAAAGAAAGAGGGTCACATCAGATCCTCCCTAATAGTTCACAGGGTATATTGTACATGCTGAGAGTAGACTTGTCAGCCTAGCAAGATTTTGTCTCTGTGTGTTAAACTATAAGTAGCAGTAGCAGTTAGACTTCTATGCCACTTCACAGGGCTTTAGAGCCCTCTCTAAGTGGTTTACAGAGTCAGCAAATTGCCCTCAACAATCTGGGTCCTCATTTTACCAATCTCTGAAGGATGGAAGCCTGAGTCAACCTTGAGCCAGTGAGAATTGAACTGCTGGCAGCTGGCAGTCAGCAGAAGTAGCCTGCAATACTGCATTCTAACCACTGTGCCATCACGGCTCAGCTTGGATTTCATCAGATGTCATTTTTAGTTTTGGGCTGAAAAATAGTGAGAAAGTTGAGTTATGCCTGGATAAGGCCAGGTGTTTTCAAGATTTGGTAAGCTGTTCCTTTCAGAAAAAATAGTAGAAATGATAGCTTAATTACTAGGTTTTGTGTGTTTCCCACCTCAAGATGACCTTGAAAAACTGAAAGGATTTTGGAAGCTGCAGAAATGGGATTCAAAAAGGCTGGAAACCATTCCTACCTTATGTTAAGTTTGCATGAAGAGTCAGACGCGGAGTGCTTCAGTGAAGAGTTTATTAGTGACTACAGCTCATAACAGACCCGATTTGGCTGGGCTGCGGCTGCTACTTATAGCAGCAGCGCGTTGCCAGCCAATCAGAGTGCAGGATTTTCCCGCACTTTTTAAACCAATCATTTCTGACATTTTACAAGAACAGTTCAAACTAAACCAATGACATTCAAACCTGCATACATAACACCTTACTTATTGTGTCAATTTTTTTTATTAAAAAAGTGAACAGTAGTTTAAGAGAAGTTACATCCGATGACAAGTATTAACAGGCAGACAACCTGGGTACCTACTATTTGCACCTTTATATTCTGTTATAACATTGGTCCCTCAGAGTACCTTGTCATTGCAATCAATTTCATAAATCAGTGAAAAGAAGTAGTGTATTTTTTAAAAATAGATCAAAATGTTTAGAATTTAAAAACTGATTTAAAAAAAATTATCTGAATTATTTTCACAAGCTCATCCAACAGCAAGCATGTTGGACCACAGCGGAGACAACGACTAAAAGGATCTTGTTACTTAAAATTTCCCCAAATAATGTGACAGCTACTAATACATCCAACAGAAAGAATATGGACACATTCGCACATTATACTGGTTGGGGAGTATATAAACCAGGTAGATTGAAATCAGATAGTTAAGACAATTCATCTCAAGAAAAAAAAATCCTAGAAATAGAAGCTCATATCTATTATCACTGATGTATTTCATTAAAATACAAAAAAACCCACATTTCTTTGTTAAGAGAGGTATTAATCAACTTCTCGATCAAACCATACAATTTGCCATAAGAAGTCATAAGAAGGAAGAGGTTGGGTCACATGCTCAACCTTTCTTCAAAACAGTGTACACCAGTGGTGACTGGATCAGGTGAACCGGTAGCAAGGATTTGGCGTGGGTCACTGAACTGGTAGTAATTTCTGGATGGCCATGCCCCTTACCTGGTCACTGGCTCACTTGCCCCGCCCTCCCAATGCTCACTTCCCCCTCCCGCCTGATGCTGGCCCCTTAAGGTAGTTCTTTCTTTTTTTTCCTTCCGGACAATTTTTTGCCTTCCTGAGCCTCAGAGGAGCCTTCTGGGAGCAAAAACATCCCCCCAGGGGCTCCTCTGAGGCCAGGAAGGTCCCAAAACAGAGCATGGAGGGGTGCTGCATGCCCCTCCCATGCTGTATTTTTTTTTCTTCCTGAACCTCAGAGGAGTCTTCTGGGAGCAAAAACACCCCCCAGAAGCTCTTCTGAGGCCCAGAAGGCCCCAAAATTGGGTGGGGGGGCAACTGCAAAAAAGCAAAAAAAAAGAGCCATGCCCACCCAGTCACATGGCCACACCCACCTAGCCATGCCCACTAAGCCATGCCCACAGAACCAGTAGTAAAAAAAATTGAATCCCATCACTGGTGTATGCCTTTTATCAAGTGGAATTCAAGGAGATTTTTACACCATTTTCAAAGAAAAGTCCAAATCAGAATTGATTTGATCCATGAAACTTCCTGAAAATATGATGCAGTATATATCAGTTGCTAAAGCAATATTCTTGTAAGGGCTCCTATTGCATTTTAATAAACCTTGTTAAGATCTATGGCTGGATAAGAATATTCTCATGGCATAAGAAGGAAAAGGCTTCTTAAGGATTCCTTTGCACCTCTACGAGGAAATACCTTCTGTAAGACATCACAATTGCCGTATGGCAGGTTTTTCTGGCTCTTCGTCAATCTCAAGAATTTATGCTGATTCCAGGAAAGGAAGACAAGTTTAGGCCTGTGCTCTGAAAGTCGCTGACAACTGCATGTATTTAACTATCACTATTGGAACACAGAGGAGAGCCCCAACAATGGCATGGGAGATGGGTTCACTATTCTGTTTTTGGCCCATAGGAACTTTCCATCTGTTCATTTCATTGCATCATTTCCACCTTCATCTGGAAAGTTTAATAATCCTATGTTACTGTAAGTCATCCATTGTATGCATCATTGGGTATGACTGCTGTGTTTGCATAGGTCTTTTGATAAACAGTAAAAGAAGGTTAAAGTAAAAGTAAAAGAAGGGGGATTCATTGGCTCAGTGGCTAAGACGCTGAGCTTGTCAATCAGGAAGGTTGGCAGTTCGGCGATTCGAATCCCTAGCACCGCGTAACAGAGTGAATTCCTGTTACTTGTCCCAGCTTCTGCCAACCTAGCAGTTTGAAAGCATGTAAAAATGCAAGCAGAAAAACAGGACCACTTTGGTGGGAAGGTAGCAGCGTTGCGTGCGCCTTCAGCATTTAGTCATGCCAGCCACATGACCATGGAGACATCTTCGGACAGCACTGGCTCTTCAGGTGTGTAACAGAGATGAGCACATATGTGCGAGGGGAACCCTTAACATTACCTTTAAAAGAAGGTTAAAAATCAAAGGAATGTCCAAGTGTAAATATAGCTGCACTGTGATCTTAGTGTTCAGTTACCATAAATCATGTTGGTTCATGTCCCAAACACCCTGGAAGCGAGTTCTTCAGCATCTCTTGATCAGGATTGGGGCTGATAGATTGAATTCTGTGTTTTCTGGAGACCTGTCTCTGTGGCTGCCCTGGAGAATTGGGGCATTCACAACAAGGCAGGCAAGACGGGGTTGGTTAGTTACATAGCATGTCTTGAATAACAAAGAAGATGGCATGCCCAAAAGAGGCTCTTCTGCTTCTTCCAGCTCACTTCTGACTTAGTTTGTTTTCTAGATAGGTAATTACACTTCCAAACGAAGTTCTGGGTACAGCCACCCATTGTCTTTATCTCCTGTCTATATGGAGCAAGGAGCATTCTTAGGAATAAATATGGTATTCACGGTTAGAATTTTTTTTTAGCCAAATGTTAGCTTCCTACTAAAAAATCATATTTAAAAAAATCCTTGGGAGGAGAGAGACTAGTAAGAAGAACCTTACTTCACATAGGCTCCAAATTCCAGATCTGCACAGTATGAATAAACCATATAGTTATTGTGCAAAACTATTCCATTTTTTCAATCATTACAATCCCAATCACATTCATGAAACAGGGCAGTGTGAACCAATATCCGTTAGTAAATTATTTATGTTCTTTTGTGTGACTAATGTCCATAGAGTCAATGAAAAGAGCACATCTTTTCTATTTTTCCATTGGTTCTCACTTTCCAGGTCAATTGATATTAATTGATTGATTGATTGACTTGATTTGATTTGCATAGTCTCCCATCTCAAACCCGTGACTCTAATTACCAGAAACACTGAAACAGTTAAGTTCTGGGAGAGAAGCCACTTGATAGAATTTCAATTTAACCTTTTGACTTCTGTGCCCTCTAGTGAATCAGGTGACATTACCCTAAAGATCTGCAACGTAATGCCTCAGGACAGTGGCATTTACACCTGTGTGGCCACAAATGAACTTGGGACAGCATCCACATCCGCAACGATCAAAGTACAAGGTAATGGATTTTCCTTTCATTTAGAGGCCAAGTACATGGGGCCTGTTGTATAAAACCTTTTTATAGGTTTGTTTGATGAAATGTTATTGATTTTAATCATGGTGTTTCAGGAGGAACAGGTAATAGAGTAAAGAAAGGCCAAGTTCCCCCCTAGTAATAGTAGTAGTCTCATTTACTTGGAGGGAGGTCACTGCAAGTGTCAACGAGAATGCAAGTGGGCCTCATTTTAATTGGACATATTTGGAAAGCATCATTTGCTTGAAAATATGCATTATTATATGTGTAAGACATTTCTGTAAGAAAATAATGGTTATATGGTTTCTCATCTTGGACTTATGGCCTAAGAAGCCTGAGAGAGAAAGGATTTTTAAACCATTAAAAAAACCTGGATTAAATACTTCTAGGAGAGAAATTAACTCTTTCCCATGACTTTATTTTCCCGATTATTTGCTCCTCAGATGTTCTTTTTGCTCTAACTGGGACTCCAAAATTCTCCTCTAGTTCTCTGCTAATTGTTTCTTTCTTCTCTCTTTCCCCATCCCAGGGGTTCCAGCTGCCCCAAATCGGCCTATTGCTCAGGAAAGAAGTTGCACTTCAGTGATTCTCCGCTGGCTGCCTCCATCCAGCACAGGCAACTGTAACATTTCAGGCTACACAGTCGAGTACAGAGAAGAAGGTGCAAGCATTGTGAGGCTTTTGCGTGGGAAAACCTGAATTGTGTACCTGTCGTATATTTATTTCACCACTGAATTTTGCAGTTAACACAGTCACGCGTTTCCCCGGCACTATGGTGATAGGCAAATTTTCATGGCCCTAAATATTGACTATTTTTATCAGCACCAGCTAGCATTGCTGGTAAGGCCGGAGAAAGACAAGCTGCCCTAATTGCTATTCGGTCATAAGTCATGTAACCAGACCCAATTTTGCAACCACTTTTACAATGACTGTAAAACAAGTCTCTGTGAATCACATGGTTGTTCAAATAATACAAGTTCCGCAATTGGCATTATTTTTGCTGGCAAAACCTTGCAAAATTAGGATCATGTGACTGCAGTGTATTGTAACCAGTCATAAATATGAGCTGGTTACCAAGTGCCCAAATTGCAACCATGTGGTTCACTTCAGGGGGTGGTTCAACAATTTGTAATGTTTATAAATGCAAATACAGGTCATAAGTCCCTTTTCCAAGGTCATTGTAACTTTGGACCGTTGTTGAACAAATGATGATATAGTTGAGTATTATGTGTACTGCTAGCTTTTACTCTACCATTCTTCCTTTCTGCTATGGCTGCAAGAAGGACAAATGGTATCTAAAGCAGGCAAAGGTGATCAGAGCTTACTCTAGGTTTTAAATAGTGGTGGGGTTCAATTTTTTTTACTACCGGTTCTGTGGATGTGGCTTGGTGGGCGTGGCAGGGGAAGGATACTGTAAAATCTCCAGTCAGAGGTGGTATTTGCTGGTTCTCCGAACTACTCAAAATTTCCGCTACTGGTTCTCCAGAACTGGTCAGAACCTGCTGAATACCACCTCTGGTTTTAAACCTCTGTATCTGTCTTAAGAGGGAAAGAAGGCAACCAGGTAGAATAGGTGGCAGCCCTAACAGCTCATCCTCCCCTTTCCTATGTTTTTCCTCTCAACTCCCTAATGAAAGGATAGAATAATAATAAAAAAAGAACAATTGCAGGACCACCAACTCTTGAAGTCAGCAATGGATTCTAGTGCTGGCTATGAAAGGCTCAGAACTCCAAGGAAGCTTCACTAATGTTACAGTTCTCTGTTCCTGCTGAGAAGCTAAGCACCTGGATTAAATCTAGCATCTTCGTTTCCAGTTGTTCCTCTTGCAGGTGTGTGAAAACATCTGATGAGCTTACCAGTGGTCCACTATGCCATTAGTGTCTAATCTGACAATGTCTTGGGCTGACTGCTTGCTTTCAGTCCATTGGCTATAGAAAGACAGGGTGGGGGTGAGGTGGAGTGGGGAAGTCTTCTACACAAAACATCTTGCACCTTTACATCTTACAATTTAGTAACTGGAGAATTGCTATCTTACTGTGGCCTCTTTATTTCAGGAACAGTTGACCTGCATTCTCATGTTTCTTTCACCTACTTTCCATTTTGTTGTATTTCCAATTTATGGCACGTGTGTGCACCATACATCAAAAGTCCCGAAAAGTCCTTTGTAACTAGCAAATATCAGATGAGTCTCAATAAATGGCAAGCATTGTTCAAGCTGCATTGCCTAATATATTCCCTGTCACTCTTCAGCTTTCTATATTAAAAAAAATTGTCAGAAGCCTCTCAGCAAAACTGGAGATGAAATTACAATAGTCCCCTTAGTATCACTAAGCACATGGATCTCAATTGACTCCATGTCGCCCTTCACCACAGAATTACCACAGCCTATCTTCTCAGTCCTTGCCTTCCCTGCTCTTCCATCCATATCACTCCAAGTCCAACACATTCATGTTTCTGTTACAAGGAAGTTCTATTCTATTCTATTCTGTTCTATTCTATTCTATTCTATTCTATTCCATTCCATTTCTTCTATTCTATTGTATTCTATTGTATTCTATTGTATTGTATTCCATTCTAGATATTCTATTCCATCCAGGGTTCTATGTATGGGATTCTATTTATTCTATGGTATTTGAGGTATTCTATTCTATTCTATTCATTCCATTCCATTCCATTCCACTCCATTTCCCTCCGTCCATTTATTCATTTCTATTCTATTCTATTCTATTCTTATTCTATTCCATTCCATTCCAGCCATTCCATTTATTCTATTCTATTCTATTCGATTCTATTCCATTCTATTCCATTCCATTCATTCCATTTTCTTCGAGGGATCTATTTCTTCGATTCCATTCCATTCAGGGTGTCTATTCTCGACCGCTATTCCATTCTATTCGAGTTCTCGTTCGATTCGAGGATTTTATTCCATTCCATTCCATTCTTCTATTCGTTTCCTTTGATTCTATTCGATTCTATTCAATTCCAGCTATTCCATTCCATTCCATTCCATTCCTTTCTTCGATTCGATTCGACTCTATTCGAGCGATTCGATTTTATTCGATTTCAATTCCAGTAATTTCAGGGATTCGATTCGATTCGATTCGAGCGATTCGATTCGTAGGTATTTCGATTCCATTCGATTCCAGTTCGATGCCATTCCATTCCATTCAATTCCAATTCCGGCCATTTCGGGATTCGATTCGAGTTCCATTAGATCAGATTCGATTCTATTCGATTCCATTCCATTCCATTTCTTCTATTCATTTTATCCATTCGATTCATTCTATTCCATTCCATCATTCCGTTTCTTTTCTTCGATTCCATTTAGATTCTATTCTATTCTATTCCATTCATTCCAGATCCACTCCTTCAACTCCATTCCATTTCTTCTATTCTATTCTATTCTATTCTATTCTATTCTATTCTATTCTATTCCATTCCATTCCATTCCATTCCATTCCATTCCATTTCTTCTATTCTATTCTATTCTATTCTATTCTATTCTATTCTATTCATTCCATTCCACTCCATTCCACTCCATTCCATTCCATTTCTTCTATTCTATTCTATTCTATTCTATTCTATTCTATTCCATTCATTCCATTCCACTCCATTCCACTCCATTCCATTTATTCTATTCTATTCTATTCTATTCTATTCTATTCTATTCTATTCTATCTATTCTATTCCATTCATTCCATTCCATTCCATTCCATTCCACTCCATTCCACTCCATTCCTGTTATCTTCTTCTATGCTTCATTCACTAAAATGATGGATGTGGTTCCCAAATGACCCTTCTTCCTGTAGTATTATCAGTATGACACAAAAGGCAGATGTTCCACACATGCCTGGATAGTTTCCTTTTCTCTTGTTCCCTCTCACTTCCTGCGCAGGGCTCTTCCACCCTCTTTTCTAACCAAGCAAAGCTACTGGGACAGTTTATACTTACCTAAGTTTTAAAGGAGCTTAGGTATCCTGCAGAACAGAGCTTCAGGTGCATTTGTCATCCTGTTCCTTAAGGAGAACAAGGGAGGTGGGAAAATAGATTGTCATGACAACAAATGGGGCACTCTCAAGTTTGTAAGGCTCCATGGATGGGCCTACAATCTTAAGACACGCCACTAATAAAAGACTGGAAATAACATTTCTTCTGTTTAATCAGGGATTTCAAACTTTTTCAGAACAGCTTTAAAAAACCCAAATCCCCAAACTCCTGATCAAGAGGCCAAAAAAAAAGTTATCTGCTGGAACTTTGGTTGCATTTGATAATTTGTTGAGGTGGTGGCTATTATTTGTTGCCTTAATCTTTTCAGACAACTCAAACAACTTTCACAGAACCCTAAAATTCTATATATACCACTTTAAAAAAAAACCTAAATTGATTAAATTTTAGTTTCTACCGAAACCAGGCTGAAGACTGAGATGAAAATACCTCAACTCTTCCTTAGATCAACTTGTAGGAACATTTTAACTGGAGTGCATTCTTTTTAACCACCTGTGACTGAAGGCTAGTTGCCTTTGTCACCAAGAAGGAAATGTGTAGTTGCATTTAAATATTAGTTATTTTCTCTCTTTAGTCTTTTCTCTTTCTTCATACCACACAGGCTCCCAGGTCTGGCAGCAGTCTGTTGCCTCAACTTTGGACACCTACCTCGTTATTGAAGACCTCACGCCTGGCTGTCAGTACCAGTTCCGGGTCAGTGCCAGCAATCCCTGGGGAATTAGCTTACCCAGTGAGGCCTCTGAATTTGTGAAACTCCCAGAATACGGTGAGCTTGTATTCAGAGTGGAGAACTGACTTTCAGAATGGAAAACTCCACTAATGTAACACTTCAAAATTCTAGGCTGGAGTCCCTGGTCGAGAATCAACATTTCCTAGGAGTTCAAGCTTTGCATGGTTCATATTTTGTTGCCAGCTACGAAAAATTGAAGAGAGATGTATGCTAAGAAGTCTTCCTACGTTCAGATCATTTCATGTTGGTGCAGCTGGTCTTTTGAAAGGAGTGCAGCATGGGGTTTATAATACTTACTTTGCTGGCAGCCATCCTGTGAATAATTGAAGAGTTTTCAAAAAGGTGCTTTGATTGGGCAAAACTTTGATTGACGGCTCCCTTCAAAGAGAAGCAACATCCCTGGTCAAATAGGCCTTTGCCCATTCATGTGCAGACTTTTCTCCAGACTAAAGCAATGGGTTATCTTGAATCGACCCTTCCCCCCCCAGATTGAAATGTCACAGGGGAGCAATTTGCTTTTTCAAATGGAGGCACTGCTTTGAATCAGATTGCTTCAGTGACCCAACCTGAAGCAATACTTCAGATAACAGATAATCAGAGTTGGAAGGGACCTTGTACGTTATCTAGTCCACCCCCCGCCCAAGCGGGAGACCATACACTATTTCTGACAAATGGCAGTCCAATCTCTTCTTCAAAGTCTCAAGTGATGGCGCTCCCACAACTTCCGAGGGCAAGCTGCTCCATTGGTTGATTATTCTCACTGTCAGAAAGTTTCTCCTTATTTCCAGGTTAAATGTCTCCTTGTTCAGTTTCCATCCATTATTCCTTGTCTGGCCTACAGGCGCTTTAGAAAATAGCTTGACCCCTTCCTCTCTGTGGCAGCCCTTCAAATATAGGAAGACAGCTATCATGTCTCCCCTGGTCCTTCTCTTCACTAGACTAGCCATGCCCAGTTCCTGTAACCGTTCTTCATATGTTTTAGTCTCCAGTCCCCTAATCATCCTGGTTGCTCTTCTCTGTACTTTTTCTAGAGTCTCAACATCTTTTTTGTAATGTGGTGAACAAAACTGGATGCAGTACTCTAGGTGTGGTCTTACTAAGCCTTTATAGAGTAGTATTAGTACTTCCTTTGATCTTCAACTAGATCACAGCCAATCTGCATTCCTTTAGATCTGAAACCCAGCATTTTCATTTGAAAAGATCTCAGGAGGGCTGCTTTCACCATTAATCAGAGTGAACCAACCGCCTTAGGCAATGGATGTTTAGCAGAGCGAATAACTGTTCCTTGTTTTACATGCAGGTATTTCTGGAGAGGATTTAAAAAAAAAAACAACTCAAAATAACTTGACTTTGGTAGATGATAGGGAGCCAAGTCTCTTGTGACACTGCTGGCTCAATCAATAACTGTTGCCAGTCAAAACAAGATCTATGGCTTGAATCGGCACAATAATATAACATGGTATCTGCACAGTGGTGGGATTCAAAAAATTTTTACTACCGGTTCTGTGGATGTGGCTTGGTGGGCATGGCAGGGAAAGGTTACTGCAAAACCCCATTCCCTGCCCACCCCACTAACCTGCTTTCCAGCTCCGTTCTCCTGTGCAGGGCAACAAAAGAAGACCCAGCCGATCAGCTGGCACTCGGGAGGCAGAGAATAGATGGGGGCAGGGCCAGTCAGTGGTGGTATTTTCCAGTTCTCCAAACTACTCAAAATGCCCGCTACCGGTTCTCCAGAACTAGTCAGAACCTGCTGAATGCAGTAAAGCAGTGATTTACTGATCTCATAGAAGCACAGTCATTGCTCAAATAGCCTCGGTCCATACTGATGTTAATTTTAATCACTATAAAGCATCCCATCTTAGGCGTGTAGTTCTTAATGCAGCAATTTACAGTTATAGAAAGAAAACTTTCTAACAAAACCCTGATCTAAAGTTGAGACAAAGTCATCACTGAAATTAGTTTTATTCATTTATTCCAAATTGATTTTAGGTGGTTTATGACTCATATATTAAGTTACAGTAATAATATTAATACAGTAATAACAAACAGCATGTAATTATTATTAAAACAAAACTAGTCCTTCTCACCCCTACAGAGGGTACCTATCCTTTGACCTCCCTTGCAGGTATTCTCTGATTGTCTAGGTTAGAGGGACAGATTTGATCATAAAAAGGTGGTCTCCTAGAGAGAACACATGAAATTATAGAAGCTTGCTCTGGGACTCTTGTGATCTTCCTGAGTCTTGCTAAGACGCAAGAGCAACAGGCAAACACTCCATTCCTTCTTTAATGTATTTGCATGATGAAATCAACACTCACTGCTATCATTGTAGTGGCTGTTATGGCTGTTGCTGCTTCTGCTGCTGCTAAAATAATTACCTAATGTTGACTGTATCTATTTTACAATTCTGTTTCCCGACCCATCTGGTTCCACAAAGACTCTGCAGCGGATGGTGCCACCATTACTTGGAAAGAGAATTTTGATTTTGCCTATACAGAGCTGAATGAAATTGGACGGTAAGGAAGTAATTTCACAAAAGCCAAACATCAGAAAATGTAGAGAAGGTACAATTGCGCATTTTAAAATCATATTAATGGGAGTCTCTCCATAGCAACCACACAATCCCTGAAAGTCACGGCTTCTTTAACTGATCACAGAGAAGAACCACATAAACACTTTCATGTGTTGCAAGAACATCTCTTCCCAGCTGAGTCTGAAGCACTGCACAACATTGTGTGTGTGTGCACGCATACACACACACACACATATATAGTATCCCCTCTCTCTCTGTCTCTGTCTCTGTCTCTCTCTCTCTCTGTGTCTCTATCTCTCTATCTCTGTCTCTGTCTCTGTCTGTCTGTCTGTCTGTCTGTCTGTCTCTCTCTCTATATATATATATATATATATATCGCTATCGATCGATTGATCAATCAATCAATTGATCGATATAGATATATATCCCAACTCATTTATTAAACTGCTTAAAATATATGTCGGCTTAGATCTAGTTCCCAATATAATGAGCTCCATTCACCAGAATTCACTCTTCTTTTCTTACTAAGCTCCATCACTACTGTACATGCTATTATTTGCAACAGGAACCAGTCTTGTTTTTAATCATGATTAATTCACAAGTGGATAGTTTAGTACATCGCTCTATGCTATTAACCAAATGTTTACAAACCACAGTGGTAGGTTTAGTGAAGGAAAACATGATGGTCTAGCTGTCAGGGTTCCAAGTAATACACCCTGACCGAGGCCATTTTGAGGCCTCGGTGTTGCCACACTGGAACTGAGCGATATGGCCTCAGTCAGGTCAGCTTCAGGGTTGATACTAGCATGATATAGAAATGCATGCTCTGTGTTACTGCTTTTTGTAACCTCACCTTAGATGTGCCCTTCAATGCTAAAGCCAAATGAAGAAATAATCGTCTGGAGATGTGGAACTACTAGAAAGTTCCAAAAGTGCTTTTCCAAAAGACAACTGGACTTTCTTGGATTTTTCTTTGAAAATGTTTCCCTCCTCATCTAAGGAGCTTCTGATCCCTAGTGGTGTAGTGGCTAGAATGCGTCTTGCATTCTACAATTCTGCCTACAATCTGGAGTTCGATTCTGATAGGCCTTTCGTCCTTCTGAATTTGGTAAAAGGAGGGCCCAGATTATTGGGGGCAATATGGTCAGAGAATGCTGTAAAACACTGTGGGGTGGTATACAAGTCTATTTCTAGTTCTAAAGAATTGAAGAAGATTCTTGAATGGGAAGAAAAACATTCTGAAAGGAAAAAAAACAAGAAAGTCCTGTTGCCTTTTGGAAAAGAAACTTTGGGACATTCATGACTTGGATGATTTAAGAATCTCCATGGACAACCACTAGAAAGAAAACAGTGCTGACTATGTCTGGGCACAGGATTTATCTATGTATAAATAGAGAAGGAATGATTTGCCCTTTCTGATAAGCAAATTGTGTTCCTGATTTGGGACTGGCATACAGTTCTGTAGAAATGATGTATTCCCACCTTTCTTCTGGCTATGGAGGATACCAAGTTCTCTTGGGGTTTATGATAGGGGCTTTAGTATTCTTGTGGTACATTATTGATGGTATACATCTGTAAGGATATGTGTACGGAGATGGCCAAGAGTGTTAATTTTACATTTTTACAATCTAATGTTGGGAATAGGGAGTTCTCTGACACAAAGCTACTCAGAATTCAGCTTCTAATTCACAGTTATAGTAGATTCATTGTGGGGGGAAATGAATATACTTTCATTAGTTTTTCTTTTCCCAAAAAAATATATTGCCAGGGCAAAAGACAATAAATTACTTGTAAAGTTAATAACTCAATGAGTTTAGAAAGCTCTTAAAATTTATTCGTATGAAACCGAAATGGATTCATCCTTTATTCACAAGTTACCTTAATGGTCTTAATTTTCCAGGGGCCGATTTGCTGTCGTAAAGAAATGTATTCACAAAGCCACAAGGAAGGATGTTGCAGTGAAGTTTGTCAATAAAAAAATGAAAAAGAAAGAACAGGCCGCACATGAAGCAGCCATGTTGCAACACCTACAACACCCTCAGTATATCACCATTCATGACACTTATGAGTCACCATCTTCCTACATCTTAGTTTTAGAACTGTAAGTCCTACATGGAAGCTAAGTTTTGTTTTCTAGAAGCAAGTCATATATCTATTCCAGGGGTCTCCAACCTTGGCAACTTTAAGACTTGTGGACTCCCAGAATTCCACAAGTCTTAAAGTTGAAGTCCACAAGTCTTAAAGTTGCCAAGGTTGGAGACCCTTGATCTGTCATATTGTACATCTGACTATTTTCACAAAAGCCATTTCATTTCCCCATAAGGAGGAAAATGACCATGAGAGAACATTTTGTATAAGTCTGGTTCCAAAGATGCATTGTTAAAGTTTCTATGAAATGGCATAGTCTAAATGTAGAGTATTAAATCAGACCTATGAAAATGTAGTATCATACGTCTTCACAGTAGTAAATTTTTAATAATTGTCTACCTTTTTTTATTTTGAAAAATACTACTCTGTTTAGAGATATGTCCCAGTATTTTATGATTGATTGATTTCCCACCTTTATTATTCTTATAAATAACTCAAAATAGTGAACATACTTAATATTCCTTCCTCTTCCTATTTTCCCCACAACAATAACCCTTTGGGGTGAGTTGGGCTGAAAGAGAATGACTGGCCCCAATTTACCCAGCTGTCTTTCATGCCTAAGATGGGACTGGAATTCAGAGTTTCCTTTGATTGATTGATTGATTGATTGATTGATTGATTGATTATTTGGTCTTATATGCCACCCTCTCTCCCGAGGGACTCAGGGCGGCTCACATAAAAACAACCATAACAAATTACAAAAGTTAAAAAGGAATTAAACCAAATTCGACTAAATAATCATTAAAACCCACTAACAAACATTTAAAATATTAAAACAACCCCCCCTCACTCCAGGCCGGCCTGTTCGAATAACCAAGTCTTTAGGCCACGGCAAAAGGAGTGAAGGTCAGGGGCCAGTTGCAGCTCCAGGGGAAGCTGGTTCCACAAAGTGGGCACCCCCACAGAGAAGGCCCTCCCCCTAGGGACCGCCTGCTGACATTGTCTAGCCGATGGTACCCCAAGGAGGCCCTGTCTGTGGGCACACACCGGGCGATTGGTATTCAATGCTGATTTCATGAGACTTATTTTCGTAATGGAATATTTTTGGATTTTAGGATGGACGACGGCCGTCTCTTGGATTATCTCATGAATCATGATGAACTGATGGAGGAAAAAATAGCTTTTTATATAAGAGATACGATGGAAGCTTTACAATATCTTCACAATTGTCGAGTTGCTCATCTGGACATAAAGGTAAGGAGGAGGAAAGAAGAAAATATTAACTTGTGCCTCTATAGTCTTAAGTACCCATTTCTGCTTGGTCATCTTCACAGCAAACCCAACAACTGGTGTGCAAGGTTGCTTCACAGCTTTAACTATTTGAAATTAAGTTAGTGCCTACATACATTTGAGCCATTCTGCAGGATGTATTTAACTGAAAGCTTTGTACATGAAGATACTGACCATCTCACAACCTGTTAAATATTTCCCATCTGCCAGTCCCAAATTGTCTTTCTATATTATGTTTGCTTTAAATAAAATCTATTCTAATAAAGACAAGCGTTTAACTGTCTCAGCACCCATCACATTCATCTAAGTTTATAACCATTTAAACATATTAAAATTTTATACTGTTGGTGACTTGTGATTTTTAATTGCTTGTGACAATTGGGTTGGCAATATGGTCTGATAAATCATGTGTCAGTCATGTGACAATTCATACTAGATGCCCTCTTGAATGTAAGGGGCCACAAACCTGCCAAACAATACTTCTGTGGATATTCTTTCCATAAAAAGATATTTGTTTGAGAAGTAACCCCAGATATAGGCATGTTTCTCTTTGTATATTGGCTGTACCTGTATTGACGGAAACCTGTTTTTATTGCAACAGAAATGGACAATACACCTTTTAAAATTTATGTGATTTAATTTTCAAATTTCCACAGCCAGAAAATTTGCTGATTGATTTACGGATCCCAGTGCCACGGGTTAAGTTAATTGACCTTGAAGATGCTGTTCAAATCACAGGCCATTACCATGTCCATCATCTGCTTGGAAACCCTGAATTTGCTGCTCCAGAAGTTCTCCAGGGGGCTCCAGTGTCTCTGGGCACAGATATCTGGAGTCTTGGAGTGCTCGCCTATGTCATGTTGAGCGGTGTTTCTCCCTTTCTGGATGAAAGCAGGGAGGAGACGTGTATCAATGTGTGCCGAGTAGATTTCAGCTTTCCCAATGAGTACTTTTGCGATGTAAGCCATGCTGCCAAAGATTTCATCAATGTCACCCTACAGGAAGACTTCAGAAGGAGACCTACAGCTGCCACTTGCTTGCAGCACCCGTGGCTGCAGTTTCATAATGGCAGCTATTCCAAAATACCTCTGGATACCTCACGCCTGGCTACTTTCATCGAACGCCGCAAACACCAGTTCGATGTGCGCCCCGTTCCCAATGTTAAGAGTTTCATTATGAGCAGAATGAACCCAGGAACGTAAAGCAATATAACTGTTTCATTGATAATGGAGCATTACAGTGGGTGAAAATGGATTCTCTGCAACTCTTCCTCTCTGTACAGAGTATTACATTTGATGTGATTGTTGAGGAAAGTGTGTACCATTTCAGAAGTTACATTATCTAAGTAGTTAGAATTAGATGCTTTCTCAGGTTGCCTCAGGTGCAACGTCTTGGGGGGTTTGTTGTAACTACATGATCATGTTCAATAAGATGGCATCAGTCAAGAACGGGAACCAAAACAGTTATCTTATTTCTGAAAGATTTGAAGATCTTCAACCACCTGAAAGATCTAGACAGCTTTGCTAATTATATGAATAGTTGAATGATGTATCTGAAATTCAATCAAAAATTGGAAAAAAACAAAACCAGGTAACTATTTAAAGTCAGCATTTCTTAAAGAAAGTGGACAGGTTAAATATTGGATTCTGTGAAAATTGCTATCCTTGTGTTAATCAGAGCTTTCCTGTAAGGCAGATTTCATTAAATCTTGAACTAGAATTAATCTTGTGGTAAGAGTGCTGTACTTGAGATTCACAGTAACAGTGAAGTGATAAATACATGGCATTGATCAAGATATCAGCAGACCGAGGCCAATAAGGCCTCCTGGGATGCCACACATTTTTTTTGTTCAAGATTAACATACTATAAAGTAGCAGTGTGCTACTGATAAGATGGTAAGAGTATCAGTGTGCTACTGATAAGATGGTAAGAGTAAAGTAATGAAGACATCAAAAACATTTAGATGAAGCACAAAAAAGTGATATTTTTAAATTAAAGTTTTATAGCTCTTGTACAGAAAACTTTTGTTGAGAAAAAGCTATCTTAAAATAAGTGCTGTATCTGTAAACTAGATGTCAAAAGGTTTTTTTCTATTTGAAGAATGTTTGTTGAACCCTCATCTGCTCTGTAACCTGAAAAGGATCTTATTTCCCTTTCACTTATAAAAAGTTGCTCAGTTGTGAATTCAAGCCAAAGTTGGCCAAAGTGTGGTAAACCATAGTGGGTCCATCTTTATGCTTATGGCTCTGAAATTGGTCTTAGTACATAAGGCTAATAGTTTACTATGACTGTATGCATTTATCTTCTTAGCTCCATTTCTCAAATATGGGTGGGGTTTTTTTGTTTAATCCCAAAGCATAGTATGAAGCAACTCAACGATAACATTAAAAGTCATTGCCATATTAGATTCTGATTAGCCAGGGACCCAACAGTGCAACAGCTCTTTAACAACCATTTCAAATGAAGTGTTTTTGAAATAATAGTTCTTTCATTATCTTTGTAAATCCATTCCAACACTGAACACCCCAAGAGTATTTTAATACAGCTAGTGAATTATTCATAGCCTTGCTGCATCAACATTCTTTAGAAGTCAAATCAATCAAAACATCCATCTGTTTTTTCTCCTTTTCCCACTTCCCCAACTATTAATGTCCTGCATGCCTTAGGGTAGGCTGATTTATTTATTGATTATCCGCCGATATGATGGTTGCTACCTTCTTACATGCAGAGATAATGAGCTCCTGTTGTTGGATCACAAAGTGCCAATGATTTGAGGGTGTCCTTTCACTACTTGAGATATAAAAAGCTCCTGATACAATACTTTCAAAGCCAAATGTATTGTTTGGCGAAAAGATAAAATAAATCTCATCATTCTGGGAAAAGCAAAGGAATAACGACGCTTTCATCCCTTGGCAGGACGATACAGATAATTAGGTTTCCAAACGAATGCATAACCCCCGTGATAAGCTGACATTTGGTAACTTTGTTTGTATTCTCAGTGGCGCCAAGGGTTTTCCTCTCAGAGCCCACAAGACAGAGAACTCTTGTACAATTGAAAGTTGGCGGGGGGGAGGAACTGATGACAGTTCTTGCAATTTTATAATGAATACTGAAAACATGGGGCAAAGAGAACTCTAATACAGAGCAAGTTTTCTATTCTGCAATAAGCATTGCTACTTTTCTCCTTGTTCTTTTCCAGGAGTGATTAAGCAACAATATTTTTTGTTCTGGCTTTAAAAGGATTGGGCCTGCGGTCAAGAATACCAGAACAGGAAGAATTCCAAATCTTTAGCATGTTAGATTGAATGGGTTGGATTATTATTATTTAATTCTATCAGGATTACTGAGCAAAGTTCTATCTCAAAGGTTTCTGCCATAGAAAGCTGTGTGACTCTTGCCGATTCCTCACTCTGTCTAGGGCAAAGCTCCTTGTGTTGTTTATTTATTTTTCCAGGGGTTTCCTCCATCTTCTGAAATAGTTTTTTTAGGAGAGATATAGAACTGCTGGAATTGGGAGAAATAGGGGTATATTTTCTCCCCTGCTCTTCTGATGGAAATTCTTTAGTGGGTTCAAAGTTTCCTGTTTACTGAAGGAATTTATCAATTCCAACAAAGACCCTATCATCTATTTCAGACATAAGAATCTTAGTCTATTAATTTTTTGGACCTGGTCTGATCTCGTTTTTATTTATTTTATTTTGTGGGGAGCCTACTTCATTTTTTTTCAGACATTAGGAAATAATATGCCTTAAGAACCAAGAAAACATTCACCAAATGAAGAAAGGGAAATAACAAGGATTAAATTCACAGGTGCACAGGCCATCTTGTCTGAACTGGCACAATGTTGGGGCTACTAAAGCCTCCGTCCCAAAGACATTTGCAGTTTTTTCCTTGGCGATTCCCTCTCTTGCATCTTGTTTTACTTGGTGCATGCTCTTTACAACATAAATTATGGTTTTGTAAGACTCATGTCATGCTTAATAATAATGCTAAATCAAATTAACAGGGCTATTTCCCTAATATTTTCCCCTTTTTCTATCAAACTTCTTCAAACAAGTGCTGTAAATGTTTTTTCCCCTTGCCTCACTAGATAAGTAATAATCAATAGAGGAAAGCAGAACAAACAGTACAGAAAATGAAGTGATGTTAGGATTTGGGGCTATTAAGTATGTATAGAGTGCCTTTGTTAGAAAAACAAAAGGCAAAGTCCTTTCTTTAAATACAAGATGTTCATTTTTTCATAATCCATTTTTTCTCCCAGAACCTTGTCGTACTTAATATCAAAGCAACCATCATATGTTGCAATGCTGTCATTATA
Organism: Naja naja; assembly: GCA_009733165.1. NCBI lineage: Eukaryota > Metazoa > Chordata > Lepidosauria > Squamata > Elapidae > Naja > Naja naja. Next base: position 235,969,871 of record CM019148.1, on the reverse strand, counting down.
TGGAATGTAAGATCAGATCAATTCCTTGTTGCCTTTAGCAACTATTTCTAAAAGGCACTGACAATCATCTAAAGGTGTGGCATGTGGGCTCAGGTAAAAACAAAAGCCAAGATTCAACTGAAGTTGAATCCTAAAATCACACCTATTCTTTTTCTTAAGATCTATGCTGCACTGCTACACATATTTTACTAATGAGTAAGTCTAGCTGAAAACAATGCCACATCCAAGTAAAGATGTTTTTAAAAATTATGGGCAATTTTTGATAGATCTGAAACAATTTAACAGAAGCGTCACCATTTTATTTATGGATGTAATTTGTTTAAATTTCCTTTCTTCAAGCTGTGGTAGCCATTAGCTTCACAATTGCCAACCTGGGCATCCAGTTCTGCTACTCTACATATACATCGGAATTTCACACATGCTCCCAATTTGAGTAATGCGTGATCCTAAAAAAAAAAATGTACGACTTTTATACAGAGTAGTTTACTATGAATTATTGCTCCAATCTCCACTGCAAGCAAACATTGAGATAAACCTTCATGATTTTGTGACTGGTGCTCCATAGAATAAGCATAAATTGTGACACAAATATGACAGTGTTTCTTCAGATACTAAAGCAACTGTTACTTCAAAGGGCTCTGTAATATTGATGTAAAACCTATCTAGTCCAAATACCTTCTTTTTTTTGCATCAAGAGCAATCAGATGCTACACAAATAAAAGAGCTGGGAGTTTGTTTTTTTAAAACCTCATCTTTCAAAATATGAAAATCTCATTTTGTGAGACAATGTTAGAAAAGTTGTTCGAGACTGGCTGCAAACAGATTATTCTGGCCCTTATTCAGTGTCTTGGATCTGCCTGACACAGCTGCATGTTCTTTCTTAAAGAACCACTGATTACATGTGGTCAAGTGTGACTAGCAATGATTTGGGTCCTTCAGCATGTAGCTCAGAACGGCTCTACACCATCGGAATCTCAAAAAATTCTGAAAGTGCCATTTCCATGGACCTTCTTTTCTTTCCTATTCGTTTCGAGCATCTATGATTCATCAGATGATGGTGATTTCTTAGCAAAACAAAATCAAACCCACCCTTTTCCTCCTAAGTACTCATTCTAAAATCATTATATTAATGATTGTCAACATGTCAGGATTAGTTGGCTTATTTATACTTTCAAAATAGGAAAACGCTTGTTCTATTTAAGCCATATTTTACATTCTATTTTTATGTGCTAGTGCTTTAATCAGATCTTTGTATTTTGCTAGCAAATTATTCTGATTTTGCCCATGTGACTCCACAATAGACACATATTCTGTCGTGTGAAGAACATTACAGGATATGCCTCTTTCCATATTTACTTATGAGTAAGCCCCAATGAATTCAAAGATGAACAGTTTGAGTACAGTCCTACAAACAACGTTCAGGTGTACGAGTCATTCAATTTGGTGGGACTTGTTCAGAAAGAGATACACATTGGATTACACTATTACTACAGTGGACTTGCAGCTGTTGTGTAAGGTCCCACCAATAGTGAGAACTGTAGGAAAGTTAGTATAGTAATGGGTTGTTTTTTTGTTTGGATGGAGACAGCTATATATCTGAGATGCTGTCAGGATTTCCACAAAGGAAATAATCAGACTAAATAACCCCTATTCCCATCTTTTCAAAGCTCAAGGTGCAAACTTATTTCACAGCCTTAAACAAATTTCAGTCTTTTGCTGGTCTGCCTTAAGTGGTATTATTTTATTGTTAATTTCATTTTGTATGCATATGTGTTTTGTAAAGAAGCATTTTGTAAATATTTTATTTATACCTCTTCATATGTAATGTTGTAATGTTCCTATTCTTTGGCAACGTATGTTCTCTATGGATAAAAAGTTACATTTTAGGCTACTACCTTCCTTATAAATGCAATATATAAAAGAGTTAGCACTGGATTGTTTTAGAATATATAATTAATTGTTCTGATAAAATTGACTAAGCCATATATAATACATTCGGTGAGTAGTTTTTATTTTGGCCTATATCAATGATCCTCAACTTGTGATCTAATATCCATTAGTGGCCTGCGAGAATATAGCAGGTGTCCATGACACTGACAGAAAAATAAAATAAAAATGCCCCAAATCTCATGATCACCCAGTACTGCACTATTTTGTGTTCTCAAGATCTGAAGGCTTTGACTCTTTTCTAATTAAAAAAAAGTTTATTTAATATAGGAGTCCTATACACCCCAGCAGAGTGTGTTATATGAGTCTAAGGCACAGGTGTCAAACTCGAGCTGTGATGTTTCATGATGCTTTCCCATTCGCGGAGCTGGGGTGGGCGTGGCCTGCCCGTGATGCATCCGGCCCATGGGCCACCAGTTTGACACCCCTGGTCTAAGGTATAATCAAGTGCTGTAGTATTTATCCATCAAGTAGTGGTCATTAAAAGCTTTAAATGATGGAGTGGTCTATAGAAGAGCCATGGTGGCGCAGTGGTTAGAGTGCAGTATTGCAGGCTGCTTCTGCTGACTGCCAGCTGTCTGCAATTTGGCACTTTGAATCTCACCAGGCTCAAAGTTGACTCAGCCTTCCATCCTTCTGAAGTGAGAGTCTTAATGAGAGAGAAAAAGTGAATTTCAGGAACTGTAGAATCAGGCTGTAGCACAACAAAATTGACAAAAATGAAGGGGGTCTGAAGACTTTCTGAATCAAGGCCTACGTCAATGCCAAGATAAGGTGCTGAGAAAATGAGGGAGCAGCAGAAATGGAAGATCAAGCAGAGGAAGTGCCATAGTAAGATAATGCCCTGCATGGGAGGTACCATCGACAGAAAGCTGAGGTGGGAAACACTGGGAAATCTTACCAATGGCTAGACAAAAAGGTGGCACTGATGCTACCGGTTCTGCCCAGCTCTATAGGACCGGTAGCTCTGAAGATCAGCAGACATCGAACTGGTTCTGTTTTTGCTGCTGTTTGGCCCACTCGCCTGCCCAGGCTTTTATCTGTCCTTTATTTCCTGCTTTTTCAACCTCAGCTGCTTTGCGCTCACAGCTGAGGTTGAAAAAGCAGGAAAAAGAGGCGTTTCAAACACTGCACACCTGCACGCAGCGCTTTCCAGCTGTCCGGGCAGCACAGCTTAAGGTTTTTTACACGCGCGCACAAAACATAGTCACCGAACCGGTAGTAACACCAGTTGAATCCCCTGCACTGATCATAGTGTAAGAACAGGCAATAAGCACCAGACCCATAAAAGCAGGGATCTACTACGCTAGACAGGACCCCTATATATGTCTGAATTGAATAAAGAGCAAAGACTTCTTGTCAACTTTCTTTTACATCAGATGTACTGTACTTGTACCCAGCTATACAGTGCATTAACAGTGCAAGAGAGCATGATCCTGACTTCATGAACACTAGGTAATCAGGGATTAGATTAAAAAAAGCGCTGAACTCACAAATCCCCCCCCCATTTATTTGGATTCCTGTATCTTTTTAAATTGTTTTATCATAGTAAATAAAATATGATAAAACAGAGTCCTGTATCTTTAGTACATTAATCTACTCACTGTATATTGAAACTTTAAACTTAGGACTTATGTACATAGTTTATCAGTTATAATTAAACTTGAGAGAAAAGTTAGTATTATAAGGTGTGGCTATCTTAAGTGGAAATGTTTTAAGATTATGTAACAGCTCCTTCACACTAAAAACATATGCTCAAAATATCTTGTGCAAAATCAGATTTGCAATACAATCTCAGAAGGAAAGATGCACTAACAGCAATGCTTTTGAAGCATAGATTCTCAAGCCGTAGAGCAGTGTTTCTGAATCTTGATATTTTTAAGATGCATCAACTTCAATTCCCAGAATTCCCCAGACCATGTTGACTGGAGAATTCTGGAAGTTGAAGTCATGCATCTTTTAAAAATGCCAAGGTTCAGAAATACTGGCTTAGAACCAATTTTCCTTGAACTAAATCATATGCATTTCCCATTCATATGTGCGCTTACAATATAAACCAACTTTTCCAAATTTGGTTCCCTCCTATTTTGCTGTTCATCAATACCGGTTTGGAATTAGAAGAGCCTCAAGTTCAATTGGTTGTGGCTGCCCATGTTGGCCCTATTATTTTCAATGATAATAATAATTGCTATTTCTGTTTCAGTTGAATGAGTCTACATTTACTGTAAATAAATTGACATTCGGAGGTCATCATTTAGGACAGTCTTGGCTCTAAAATAACAAGAGACACCAAAGCTGATGCACAAAAGGCAGAATACACAAGTCATGCCTGATTTTCATGCTCACGAAGTTTGAGATAAACAATATCGAGAACTGATCCAAACCATCAAAGGGGAAATTGAACCGAGGTTTCCATACATTTTCCCTTTATGCCCCATGATGCCCATCTTCCAAATGCCACCAAATTCTATCTTGGCGTGTCCGGGGTAAAACTATGATTTGTGAATTTAAACCTAGAGCAACACTTCAGATTTTCCCCTTTTACTAAGCCCCTACTCAGCAATGCGAAAACTCTCCAGCCACGCCCATCATTTGCTCCTCCACGCCGGCAGAGGGCGGAAATGCCATTTTCTGCCCTGGTGCGACGTCACTTGCCGCTTCCGGGTTCCAAGCCACGCTTCAAAAATCGACTGCTAAATTTTCGTCATTGTTCGGCGACAAGGTCCGCGGCGCACGCGCCGGCCCCCTCCCCCTTCTCGCCCGCGCGCGGTACGAGGAAAGCGAAAAGCGCCATGGAGTCGCTGGCATCTGAGTTGTACGGAGTTCAGGCTCTGCGCTTCGGGGAATTCGTCTTGAAGAGCGGCCTGGTCTCCCCGGTCTATATCGACCTCCGCGTCATCGTGTCGCATCCGGCGCTGCTAAACAAGGTATCCGTCCAACCCGCGAAATTCGACCCGGCGTGAACGGTAAAAGCGGTTATTGTGAGTGGGCGGGGCTAAGTGAGATGAAAGGAAAAGAAGGCGTGGCCTTTGGAATCCAGCCAGCCAATAGTCGGTCGCGGGAATTCCTGGGCTGATGCCGAAGCTGCGCTCTGGAGTCTGGCAAAAGGCGCGGTTTTGTGTTTTTTTGCTGCCTTGCTTCCTTTGCTGGAGGTAAGAATGGTTCACGTGTATATCTCCCAGGTCAGGAGGTTGTGTGATCCCGGCTTTCTACCAGCAAATGGTACTTGAAAAGCACTGATCAAAAAGCCTTGAAAAATCCCATTGAAAAATAATGAAACTCAGCCTACCAGCACGGGGTTGCAAAATTAGGGCTGATCGTTGGATGAGCAAAGTGAGGTGGAAATCTTTAGCTCTTTACTGTTGTCGGAGATAGTGGGATTACAGGTAGTCCTCGGTTTACAGTAGCTCACCTAGTGACCGTTTGAAGTTACAACAGCATCGAAAAAGGGACTTAGGACCATTTTTTGAAACACTTAATGACCGTTGTAGCATTTCCCCTGTGTTCAGGTGATTTACGTTCGGACGCTTGACAACTGATTCACATTTATGACAGTTGCAGTGTCCTGGTGTCACTTTTTGTGACCTTCCGGCAAGCAAAGCCAATGGGGAAACCAGATTCACTTAACAACAGTCTTACTAATTTAACAGCTGCAGTGATTTCGCTTACCAAATGTGTAAAATGTCGTAAAATGAGACAAGCCCACTTAACACATGTTTCACTTAGCAACATACCTTTTTGGCGTCAATTGTCATATCTCGGAGACTACCCATATTTGCATCCCAAATAATAGTAGCTGTAATTAAATGTAATTTCAGCTAAAGTTAAATGTAGGAGGCCCACATGGACATACCCATGTTGTTTCCTGGGCAATGATATAGAAGTGGGTAGGATTTTTAGATCAGTTAGGCTTAGGCAGAATCTTTTGCTCTGAGAAGTCTCTAATTTTGTTTCTTGGACTGTAAACATTGCTCATAGCAAGGATTATGAAGACATTCTTCTCCAAGAATCACAAAGGCCAGTATTTGTAGACTTTGTAGGAGTTTTTCAGCAAAATTTGGATTTGAGGAGATAGCTTGGACAGACCCTATCTGATTTTTCATGCTGCTTTTTTAAGCAATAGCAATATATACCAGATAAAAGTCCTAATCCATCTTCACAGGGTAATAGGTTAAAACAACACAGAGGTGTTACTAAAATATGCATCACTCTGACCAGACAATCCTAGTCAGGAAAGGTCACAATTTATGTATCGGCTAAAGTCAAAAGTACAAAATAATTTCTTAGCAATATAGCCACCTGATCCTTGAGGAAGTAAGCTGAAGTATAGCTGACTTTAAGAAAAGCAGGCATTTCACTATTTCCAAGACACAGTGGTAACATGCTGATAATGTGTGTGTGAGAGTAGTGTGTAAACCCACTTAATTGATTGCTAGAAGACAAAATGCTTGCTTTTTTTGGCAGTTTGGTCTGGTCTTGGAAGTCTGTAGAAAATGCTTTGAAGTTAAGCTTGATATTATTATGAAGTTGGGTGCTTTGGAGATGATTGTCAAAGGTCAGGAAGCTTTACTTCAGAAATTAAAATCTGAAGAGTAAGTGGGAACACAAATTAAGGATTGGAGACAAGGGAGATTATACAAGTGAGGTGAATAATTTTTGCCCATATAATCAAAGACATATTTCAGGTGATTATTTATTGAATATTCGATAAAGGAGTGATTGCTTCTTTGGTCTCCTTTGTGCTTCAAGTGATGTAAAGAAACAACTAATGTAATGCTTCCAGTCTTAATTATCCAGTTGTTTAAGTTGATGAATAAGTGATTATTATTTCAACTGTTCTATCTGGAAGCTGAGACCAAACTTTTTATGTTGCCCCAGGAGGATTTGGAAAACTCCTTTTTAAACTTTCACTCACTGGTAGATATATTGTGTGCTAATAAAATGCATTTTAAAACCATTCTCTCAGGTAGCAGATCTCCTTTTCTGTTCAGCAAAGGATGCCGCGCTCAAGTATGATTCCGTCTGTGGAGTTCCGTACACAGCTTTGCCCTTGGCTACAATAATCTGCTCAACCAACAAGATACCAATGCTTATACGGAGAAAGGAAGCCAAAGATCATGGTAAAAAGAATAAATTTTAATTTAAATTTTACATTTTGATGGTATAAGTCAGTGGTTTTCAACCTTTCGTTCACCATGGACCCCCTTTAAATACCTTTCGTGGCCACAGACCGTGGACATGAACCCCCAAGACTTAACTCAAGATAAGGCAGCATGATTTTATGATTCAAGCCTTCGCAAACCCCTGTGATGACATCGTGCGCCCCCCCTCCCAGGGTATCCGCAGACCACAGGTTGAGAACCAGGAGTATCAATAGTAAATCAGCAAGATGTGACTGACAGTCAATTGCTATCAGTTTATTCTCTTTTGCTAGAAAGGAGTTTTGAGGTAAATTTTGTGTGCACTATTAATAAATATTCATCCAAATGTGTTGCACTGAAATGATTTTTTGAATGATGTATTGCACATATACATGCATTAATGACAATGGTATTTTAAGGCTGTATAGTAATGTTTGATCCTTTCTATTCCTGTTAAAGGAACCAAACGCCTTGTGGAGGGCACAATTAATTCAGGAGAGACTTGCCTGATCATCGAGGACGTAGTAACCAGCGGTTCAAGTGTCTTGGAGACGGCAGAGGTCCTTTGGAAAGAAGGACTGAAGGTTACTGATGCCATTGTGCTGTTGGACAGAGAACAAGGAGGGAAAGCCATGTTGGAAAAGCATGGAATTAGGCTGCACTCCGTGTGCGGCTTGTCTCAAATTCTCAAAATCCTGGAACAGCAGGAAAAAATTACTTCTGAAACGGTGGTAAAAGTGGAAAAATTCATTCAAGACAATATGTTTAAACCATCTGAGCAAAATGGTACCACTCCTGTGAAAAGGGTATGCAAAGAAATAAGTTACGCTTCTCGGGCTGAGCTGCCAGGGATTCATCCTCTGGCTGCTCGACTTCTCAGACTCATGGAGAAAAAACAGTCTAACTTGTGCCTTTCTGCTGACGTGAACAGTTCCAAAGAATTGCTCCAGCTGGCTGACACTCTGGGACCATCCATCTGCATTTTGAAAACTCACATTGATATTCTGGATGATTTTACTCAGGAAGTAGTGAAAGAGCTGAGTGTGCTTGCTGTTCGGCATGAATTCTTGATTTTTGAAGACCGAAAATTTGCAGACATTGGAAATACAGTGAAACATCAGTACAAAGGTAAATTTGATTTCCCGACTACACTGTTACCCTTTGCAGGGCTATTCCACTTGTTGGGGCATTTTGAATTTCAAGCAATTGCTGTGTATTCGATTGAGCACTAATTTTCTTTTTATTTTCAAACCTCCTGAACTTCTCTTAAAATAAATTTTATTCCAAATATTATCCAAATTCAGTGCTGAGCATGTCTGTTATTTGTTATTTCTTTCTTTTTACTATTCCACACCCATCTCATGGAAAGTGATTTTGTGACAAAGGAATGCTTGGACATTGAAATATATTTATCCAACTGAGCCTTTCCCCATTGGTGCTAGCATAAATACATCTCAGTAATCTTTGTGTGTGTGTGTGCCAGTTCTTCATAGCATTGCATTCTGGTCTACAGCCCATAATAGACATCAGTGGTTTAGCTGCTTTATTTTTAAATTAGGTTTCCCCTCTTAACACATACGGTTGGGTTTCTGCCATTCTTGGCTGACCATTCTGCTCTTGATACAGTTATCTGACACCTAAGTGGTGGGATCTATTGGCTTTAGACTGAAGAGAGATCTAACCCCTCCAGGCCATGGGATTGTCTTTCAGGGCTATTTTGACTCAGGTAGCCAGACAGGCTGTTTCAAACTAGGCTCTGTCTGAGTCCCTGAGGTGGTCCCCTGCTTGAACACAGCTACCGTTCACCTATGGCAGAGGGTGGAATAGCACGATGAAGCAGAAGAGAGCCACTCGCCCTATTGTAGTTTGGACTGTTTTGGAACATGGATTTTTGCTCCCAATCCTTGGCAACATTTCCATAAAAATAAAAAAAAGGTGAAAGAGGGGTTTTGGTCAGATTGAATAGCTTTTTCAGCCACACCTGTTCTCGTAGTTGTTAACCTGCCTATTCTTTCTTTCAGGCGGTGTTTTCAAAATAGCATCGTGGTCAGATATGGTTAATGCTCATGCAGTTCCTGGCCCAGGAGTTATTAAGGGGCTGAAAGAAGTAGGGGATCCTTTACAACGCGGGTGTCTCTTGATTGGTGAGATGAGCTCCAGCGAGTCCCTGGCCACTGGGGGCTACACGAAAGCCGTCGTAAGTTCGAACTTTCGCCTGAATAGAGTTGAAAGACAAAAGCACCTCAAGTACTTAAAAGCACCCATCTAAAAAGCTGCTTAGAATGGAAATGTAGCTTCACTTCAGTACATTAGAGAAACCCTTGCCAGAGAAGGGCAGTGAAAACTAGAATAATTCTAGGAAGCTTAGGAGTTTGAGGGCAAGAATGGAAGGGGATTGCGAAAGGATTCTGACACAAAGAAAGGATGGTTATATAAGAGCCAGTGCAATGTTGTGACTGAGGTATTTTTCTTTTACGAGATAAATACAGGTAGTCCTCAACTTGCAACTATCTGTTTAATGACCATTCAAAATTACTGTGGCACTGAAAAAAGCGACCTGTGAGCATTTTTCACGCTTATGGCTGTTGCAGCATCCCCAGGACCACGTGATCAAAATTTGGGTGTTTGGCAACAGATTCATATTTATGACAGTTGCAGTGTCTCGGGATCATGTGATCACTTTTTGTGATCCTCTGACAAGCAAAGTCAGTGGGGAACCCAGATTCACTTAACAGCTGTGTTACTAACTTAACTACTGCAGGGATTCATTTAACAACTGTGGTAAGAAAGATCGTAAAATGGGGCAAAACTCATTTAACAACTACTTGTCAAGTCAAGGACGACCTGTAATTTTTATTTTATTTTTTTTTTGCAAATAGGGAGATGTGCATCTGTTGACTCATGTCAGTATGGTCAATAACAATATGGCTGTGATTTTTTTTTAATATTGTGTGTTTTGGGTTTTTTAATAGCATCACTGTTTAGTTGTTGTTTTTTCTCCTTCCATTTTACAGTATGTTAAAAGCAAATTTACCTGGTTGTGTGACATGTCTTATGTATGCATGTTTTCTAGGTCAAAATGGCTGAAGAACACTCCGATTTTGTTCTGGGATTTATTTCTGGGTGCAGAATTACTGAAAAACCTGAATTCCTTCACTTAACTCCAGGAGTCCAGATGCAAGCTGGAGGTGAGCATTATAATTGCAGTGGCTTGTTTAGAATAAATATGGAATTTTTAAAAAGACGAAGTATTTTAGAATGTGTAACCTTGACTGCAGTAAGAATTGGCTTGGTTACAAATGTGGACAAGTTTAGCATTTACAATAGAACCTAATTGAGGAACCAAACAACTGTGACATGGGTTTCATAAGAGGCACACATCTCTGATGTAAATGTTCCTTTTTGGATTAAAATAAAATATTAAAAGCTTTTTTGTTATGGATATTTCTGGAGTAACTTTTTTTTCTTTAAAGTTGATGGTAAGAACAGTCTGATAATGACCCCCATTACAATGGAAGGTAATAAACAAGCCCTTAACAGATGTATTCATGTGGAGATTGGATACCCATCTATTGGCTATGCTTTTTTAAGAACTAAGTGGCATGACCTGGGGCAGCAAGAAGTTTTTTAGATGATTATGCTCTGTTGCCACTATTCTGCTTTAAAAGGGTACTTAGGAAGTGTTATTTTATTTTGCCTATTAATTTCAAAACATGATCATTAAAAAAAAATAGAATAGGAAGTTATGCACGGGAGAATGCTGTGAAACTGTTCCTTTTATCAACTTGAACAGGAAAATTTTCAAATGGTTTATTGGAGAGGAAAGAGCATTAGGTATATTCACCATCTTGAGTTCTTTATAAAAGTAATAATGGATGGATTTAAAAAAATCTAAATTTTTTTGGTAATATCAGAACATTTGTGGTGTTCCCGGTATTTTTTTTCCAGAACTGATTTTATTATAAATGTGGATACCTAAAAGAGTTATGTAAGGATGTAAGGAGATTTGCGGCTATTTTTTCATTCATTTTCTAATTGCTGGCTTGAAATTTATTTTTCCCCCTGGTAATGAACCATTTGCCACAGATGGTAAAAAAACAATGTTTTTTACTAGTACCACTGTAAGAAATAGAAATTATTTTTTGCCACCTCATGCGTTACATTAAACCTATATTGGCATTTTATTATCTTACGCAATAAGGAGATAAAAGATTCTTTGGAAGGATTTTTTTCCCCTTTCTGTATGGTTTTCCCTTGTACTTGAGCAGTATCGGGATGGATCTATTCATTTCTATAAGGAATTATTATTTTTTTGGCATTTTCTATAATTGTTTTAAATTTTACTAAAATGAAAACAGCTGAAAACACTAAAAATGCATATGTTATTCCTTGCAGGGGATAGCCTTGGGCAGAACTACCTAAGTCCACAGGAGGTTATCAGAAGACGAAATTCAGACATCATCATTGTAGGACGGGGCATCTTATCTGCATCAGACCGTCGGGCTGAAGCAGAGGCATATAGGAAGCTAGCCTGGGAAAGTTACTTGCAGAGGATTGGTGTTTGTACCCAAAATTAACCAAGTTGGCTTCCACTAAATAGGCCATTCCAAGAAGCTAGCACAATTAAGAAGAGGAGTGTGTTTTATCCACCAAATGTTTTTGTACGTTAAAATCAATTTGCCACTGAGGGATTTGGAAGCTGTCACACAAATAACACCTATGGCACTTCTTGATACTGAAATCAAGCAGTCAGTTTGTATATTGAGGTGATTTTGGAATTGTTTAGAATAAAATAGAAAACCAGTCACAAGTCTTTAAAACACCACCATTTGGTTTGAAAACATCAGTAATATAAAAATGGGGAGAAGTCAGAAAACAAGATATATCTTTATGCACTTATAGTTATCAGTTCTTTTCTGTATTATAATAGGAGTCTCCCTAAAGGGTGGGTATTCAGTCACATCTGGAATATGCTTGAAAATCTTGTGCTGGGGAGAGATCTGCCTGTTTAGTATCATTAAGACACTTAATGTTTTAGCAAATGCTTTGCTGATGTAGAGATAACTTAATACCTCATATTACATACAGAAAATGTATTTTTCCTGTTGATAATTATCTGGAATCTTAGATGCATGAACATCTTTTACAATATTGATTTTAAATGTGAACGTATGAATAACATACGTTTTGTGTGGTTTTTGTATGGGAATAATAGAATAATATGTATATTGTCTTATATAAAACATTGCATTTATGAACGTTATATGTCTTATGAAAGATTTGCAGCATAAATGAGATATTAATACAGATGTGATGTTTCTTGTTCTGAATTGGTCCAGAATTCTCAAGAACTTGTCTTAACCAGTTACAGGGGTTGTTGTTTTTTCCCTTACTCAGTTGAGCCATCAAATTCTTCGTAAAAGTCCTTACGTATTTCAAATGAGAAGAAAGTTGATTCTGATGTATAAAAGACCTTCTATAATGTTATGATTCTGATTTAACTGTATTTTAAACTCGCATAAATTGCAAAGTATGTGAATAAAATAGTATTTCTTTCATAAATGAATGTCATTTTCTGTTCAGAAGTTTCTACCATCTTAGATATCTATTTTAAATCTGAGATACTACATTATTACAAATTTATTTAATTAGTGTGCTGAAAGCAGGCAATTATTCAAAATAATAGAGCAGAAAAACAAGATGGATGTGTCACAATCTGGCCTAGAAAGTGTCTGGTAGTAACAAATAAAATAAAACTAGAACTTTATTCACTTTAGTTCAATAAAGTGTTGTTTGTTTTTATTGCAACCAGCAAATATTTGCCTTTCCTCTGTGTATCTTGATAACAAGTTTAGTGTGTATGTCTTCTCCCCAAGAATTGCTGGAAGATAGGTGTTAAATAAAATTTATGACTGTCTCTAAAAATTGTGATATGCTGGATATCAAAAATACCAGGATTCCTGGGTGCTAAAGAGTAACAACCTCTCCAAACACACCTATATGCTCGGATACAGGGATATTATATCTATTACTTAAAAGGGCTGAGAGTTAAGACATTCCAGTTTTGAAAAGGTATTTCCCGAAACAGAAATTAATGTGTTCAAGTAATTTGCAGGTTTCCACAAATTCCTACTAATGAGCACTGCAGGGCTCCATATTAAGCCAATTTTAGTTCAAAGTTCTGTCATCTCCAGCCTTTGATAATCCTTTTATCCTGATCATAGCCAACAGGAGGAAGGTAATTTTAGGGTAATCTAGTAAAATTATTTTACCCCGTATAACATTTAACTTTCAAGCTCAGTCCTAGGCCTCTTTCTCAAGACCAACAGCTGTATTGATGTTTTTAGAAAGTGTGGCCTGAGAGAATAAGATGATGTGATCTCTAAGGGATTTTTTTTAACCTGTGCTACATATCAAGTCTGGTTCAGGGTTTTGGTCTCAAAACGTTTAAGAGCTGCAGATACAAACTCCCTCCACTGCAAAGTATGTGGGGAAAAAAATATCAAGGATTTAGGCAGTGTTTCTTTGAGGTATTCAGAGTGAGCTTCCCAGGATGGCAGCATGAAATGTCATTCCAGAATATAGGTGATCCTTGACTTACGACCAAAATGGAGACCAAAATTTCCATATGCTGAGCAAAACAACTGTTGAGTTTTGTCCCATTTTATGACCTTGCCACAGTTGTTAAGTGAATCACTCTAGTTGTTAATAACCTGGTTATATAAATTTTGCTTGACTTTGCTTGTCAGAAGGTCACAAAAGGGGGATCCTGTGATCCGAGGACATGGCAACAGGGGTGGGATTCAAATTTCTTAACCGGTTCTGTGGGCATGGCCTAATTTATGGGTGTGGCTTGATGGTCATGTGACTGGGTGGGGTGGCTTGCTGACTAGGTGTGGCTTGGTCACGTGTCTGGGTAGGCATGGCTTGTATGTAAATATTGTAAATATTTATGTAAATATTGAATTTTTTATTTAAAAAAAGAGCAACTTTTACCCCAAATCAGGCAAAACAGGCAGGCAGATTGAGTTGTCAAGTTCACTGCACGCGCCGGATGCATCACACGCTGGCCATGCCCATGCCTGGTTTAGCGACGGGAAAAAAAGTCACGATACATCACGTGATGATGCGAGTTTGACACCCCTGTTCTATAGTGTTCCTAATGTCTCCCTCCAGTCTCTTTTACTGTTTAATGCAAGAGTTTTGGAGTTCCAGTGTCTTTAGAATGCTTGTGTCATTCTACTTCGCTTTTCCTTCAAAATCAAAAGAAGCTATTCTAGTTCCCAATTTGTGTCTAACGTTTGTAGTGGATGGGATGGGAGTGAGCTAAATCCAGACATCCTGCTGGACAGATGATAGAAAGATTAATGAATAAGGATTAAGAGTTAATATACACAGAAAGGTCTTTATACTTGACCTAATGGCTCAAATTTGCAAGCTGGCTTTTTTTCCAGGACCTACTGCAAAAATCAGGCAACTAATCATCAAGCATGTGTTTGCAGAGTTAAGCTTAAGTCTGCTCACTGTGTCTGTTTCCAGAATTATCAGAATAGATTGCTGTGGTATCTCATCTGGGCTGTGATAGCTGATGCTGCCTTTGTAAATGTTTGGACATCTCTTGATTTACATCACTGCTGTCAGTCTGTTTGACAGGAGCCTTATAGCCTTAAGTGGCGAGGCCTGCAATTAATACATGATACACAATGTGCATGAAATCATGATTTTTCTGCCTATAAAAATATTCCTTCCGTCACTGATTCTGCCAACAATGATTACAACTTAGTAGCAACTTTTGCAGAGAGCTGGAAAGCCACAACTGAAAGCACTGAAGGTCACAACCAGACACAGCATCACAGGTTGTGTCCTCTTAAGCTACAATGTATTAAATTAAACATGCTACTTATGATCTTTGAAGTAGGTTACACATAGATCTGTTTACTACATTATGTTTGTTTGGATTTTGGATCTACTGGAAAGTCCTTTCTCTTAGTTCAGCTAACCTCTGATACTTTTGGAATTTGCCAGAATTGAACTAGTTCCTTCCTCTGCATCAATCTGCAAGCAGGAAAAAAAATCTGCAAATCTCCAGCAAATTAAGCTTAGCTTGATTGATGGTTTAGGGAGGCAGATTTTCGACACTGAAACATTTTCCCTGGAGTTTTTATCTATGTAAAAATGTCTGGCCAAAGATGCAACAGCGTTTTGGTAAGATATGAAAAACATTACAGTACACATGAACTGTACATCTTCTCTGGGGTTTGAAAAAATCGTCTTGAAAGTATGAAAATTTGCATCAAATTGAACAAAACTGGGCACCTCTATGAACTTTATTTTTCAAAAGTACAATTTCACAAAACTTACTTTATCCTCGGCCCTACTGAAGACAAAGCAATTAATTCAAGGTTTAGAAGTTAAGAAGAAATTTTCCTTGAATTCTAATGGGGAACCAGACTTTGAAATGTCATGTCTGGTTACTTTCTAAAATCACTGATAGGCAGGACTACTGAATCTGGGCTGCAAAGATCTGGATAATGAATAAATGGTAACAAAGGAAAATAAGGACTCTTACTTCTTAGCTACCGTGTAAGATTATCCAGATTTTGCACCCTGGATCCAAATGAGGATTGACTCCAAGCTACAGCACCCTAATTTTTATTGCCGATTCCCATATTTATTTGTTAAATTTCCTCCAGAAGCTCAAAATAGCATTCATATCACTTGAAATGGATTTAGGATTGTAATGAAAGGATTAGGGCATACCTCAATAAGTTCCAGTACAGATTCCAATTTGTCTTACCAGGTTGGGAAGAAAAATAAAGGACCAAAAAAAATAAATAATCAGAGGCAGTCTTCTCTGTAATGCTATTTCATTTTGAAGTAAAACAGAACCTGAAAATTGCCATTATGTTACTTATGGTTATGGATCATGCTGAGATAATTCATATTTTCAAGCCATTTGTTTTATTTCTGCTGCTTCTGAACTGGCCCTAATATGCAACAGTAGTTTTGAGAAATCCCAGCTGGGCCACTGCAAGAAATAAGTTCATTACGGCTAATTACAGTAACAACTTGTCATTTCTATTAATTGCAACTAAGCTTCAAAGACAACACTAAATGTATGCATGTTTATTTGGAATGCACTAATCATATCAAAGACTACTTCCATGTAAGCATTTTTTTATCACAAGTTTAATTTTTTTTAACTTTATTTTCAAGTCTGGGGCAGCTACATTATTTTATTCTGGCTCAAAATAATATTCTAGGCAAACGAGCAGCTTATTTTTCATTTATCTTTTGCATGCATTCAAGAGCCATGGTGGCACAGTGGTTAGAATGCACTATTGCAGGCTAATTCTGCCGACTGCCAGGGGTTCATTCCTCACCGGCTCAAGGTTGACTCAGCCTTCCATACTTCTGAGGTCAGTAAAATGAGGACCCAGATGGTTGGGGGCAATACGCTGACTCTGTAAACTGCATAGAGAAGGATGTAAAGCACTGCAAAACGGTATATAAGTCTAAGTGCTATTGCTGTTGCTATCTACTATTTGATTGATTGTTGCTTTTTTACCCTGCTGGATGCTTACAGTTATTTCATAGCAATAATAGCAATAATTTAAATTTAATAATTTAAATTCAGATGTTTATTACAATCATTTGAAGTCCTAATTGTCCATGGATTTTGTAGATAGCACATCTGACATTCCACAGTACATGTGTGCTCAGGGAGAAATAAATGTCTAAATGACACCGCATATTTGTATATGCAATTGTTTTATTTTTTTTATTATAAAAATTATTCTAAAAGACTGCATAACACAGGGATCTTTTAAAAAGTTTTCGCCACCAAAAATCTCCATTGCTAGATTCCCTATCCCCAGAAATTGTCAGTAACACAGCATCCCTCTGAACTGGGGGCTGCACATCTTTGCTCTCAGAATTTGGATGAAACTGTTAAACAGTCTATTGTCCACTCTGAAGGGGCTTCCCAAGCGTCCACATCAGAAGAGTCTGAAATCAGCGAGGCCTAGTTCCAAGTACATCAGAATGGCTTTGAGTTAGGAATCTGAAGAGCATGTTGGCCGCTGGCCATTTGTCCTTAGCATGCAACTAGAAGCTTACTCCTGCTATTTGTGGCATTTTCAGGGTTTGTGCAGCTGCCAAGGGCTCCTTCTTTCTTTTGGCAAGTACAGAAGAAAAAAGCCAAGCAGTTCTCAAGCATTCCATTCTTGTTTTCATCCAGACCTGAGTAGTCCCATCAGTCAATGGTACCATTATAGGACCTGTTGAGCTTGTTGAATGTGAAGTCTAAACTATGTGAGGAAATGGGCTTGCGGTAAAGAGGATTTGTAGCCTTAAAAGGAAAGGAAAAAAAATTATGAAACATATAAATTATACACGTGCACCAATAAACAGGATTTATTTTTCTTTTTATGACCCTTTAATCGCTTTATTCGGGGTGGAGTCAGGTCGGCTGAATGGAGCTGAGCATATGCCGGCCGGATGCCCTTCCTGATGCCTATGTGGAGTTCATAGCATATATTTTCTCTTTGCACCCTGATAAACATTTCCCGCTGCCCAGGATTGAACCTTCCGAGCGGGAGGTGAGCATATTCACCTCTAGGCCATCGCACCGCTCACAGCAATAAATATGATTAAAGATAGGCTATTCGGTTAGCCTTTCTCTTTTGTCCACTTTGCACTGGATGAAATTTCTAGTTTTATTGCTACATAGGGAGTTAATTGAAGTACTGTAATATTTGAGAGATTATAGAAGGATCTTGCTTTTTGCCTTACATTGACACATATAAACAATCTCACCAATCAGTAAAAGAGCATTGTCTTATAATGAAAGACATCATGGTTAAATATCCAATAAGAAAGAAACTGAGTTTTCTTTATAAAGCTCAATTTAGTTCCACATAAAAACAAGTTATGAAAGATGGAATAATATAGTTTCTCATTCAAAGTAGGGAATGGAAACATGGTAATGTTATCTAACAATTTAGTCATGCAATGCACTTTCAGAGGTCCTTCATTTTAGTAATAATTCTAGTGGAAATGTCATATATGTGCACTCATCTGCCTAATCATACAGGGTGAACTTTGAAATGCTGGGCTGAAGATATGAAAGGATGTAATCCTTCAAAATTTTCAGCAAAAGATTTTTGTTTGGCTTCACTTGCTTTGCTAAATACCTCTTTAAATAATCCGCACAATCCTAATTTCTACCATCTTTCATCACACTATCTTGAATTCATTTATATCCAGGTAAAATGATTTTGACAACAGACTGGTGTATTTTGTTATAATCAAAGATAGGAGCTGCTGTATATGTTAAAGAGGGCACTATAAAATACAATTCTCAAAAAGGGCCCAAATAATAACATCCAATATGTTTTCTAAATACATTATTCCCCTTTCAAGAAGTAGGACTTCTTGATTTGAGGTCATTCCTGAACAACTAAACTTTCCTTCTCAGTTGCTGTATTCTCAGCATCCTTTTGTATTTCTTCGCATTTCTGAACCACTGTAACTTTTTCTATCTCCTCTTTATTTTCCTAATTTAATACTCACCATTTCGTATCTTGCCCGGGAACGTTCACTCTGGAATTTGGCAAATTCCCGTCTGTCATGAATAGTAACCAACAGCTTCCAGATTGCCAAAAGGACAATGCCCAGAAGCACAATGCTGCCTACTACAGCGAGTAAGATTGTCATGACATCAGGGGCAGTACTACACTCTAAGAAGAAGAAAGAGGGGAACATGATTTACTATTGTTGACAAGGACAGTGTCTTCAAAACAAGCCTCATCAGTTAATAATAGAATATATCGCTGCTGAACTATGCATGAATCTATTTGGAAAATATTTGAATGTGAGTAACTATTTTCAAATGTTCTTATCCATTTTTAGCATTATTATCCATTATCCATTGTTATTATCTATATTTAAATCTCAGACCAAGTAAGTAGGTCTAAGATTTAAACAATAAGTCTATTGCTAACACCCAATTCATTCATATAATTCATTATCATGGATTATATTGATGCAAATTGAATTAACATAATTCATGTAGAGGACTGGCTGTGCATACGCCATTAAGCAGATGGGAAACCCGCAAATATGATCCCAAATCAGAGCAGCACATATAATTTAAAAATGAAAATTTTATGCTGAGAAGTTTATGGGCATGCAACATGTAGGCCACACTCTTTTGTGTCAGAGACATCTCCTTGCAAGGAAGATTATATGCATAAGATAAAATTTATGGTAATTATCAGCTACATTTAAATATACTGTACACATTTTCCTTTAGAGAGCCACCTACCATTGGGTTGTGCTATTTATCTACTGGGTTGCTTTATGTAACCAAATTAGATTCTGCCAAAAGTTCTAGCAATGCAAAAGGGGCTCCTTAGATTGGTATTAAAGGAGAAGCTTTTTCTCACCTGTGCACCAGGTGTGCCGCTTATATATTATTTATTTATCTTTTTATTTCTAAAATCATTAAATATTTTGTATATTTATATTTAAATATTTTGTATATTTCTCAAAGCTATACTTTTTCATTTTTGCTTAGTATTCGTGAGATAATTTTTCACAGCAGATGGCAGCATTTAGCCAACTTTCATCTTGAAAAAGCTAAGCAGGATCAGATTGGGTTAATTCTTGGATGGGAACCACCAGAAACACTCCCCACTGTAGACTAGATGTGAAGTAAAGGTACGAGATGTCACTTTTGCATTATTGCAAAGAAGACAAGACAGGCTCATCTATATAGTCACTATGAATCAAGTTTGACCCAGGGAAACATCTACTGCTTATATTTCACAGTTCAAAATATGGAAATGAGAAAATAAGTTTCTCATTGTTTCTTACTCCTGGATGGAAATCTAGCTTACATCTGATCACACCTGATTTAACCGAAATGAATATTCAGTTACAAATGGACATTCTCCAATGTTTTCCATTTAAATTACTATTTTATACATTGGATTATGTAGATTCTTTTTAAATCTGGTGATAATTACATTTAGCCTAGTATATATGGAATGGGTGGGGATTTCTATTCGGTTGGTTAGATCTTGTCCCAAATGTTTTTTCTGGCAACAGTGCTTCCAAACTGGAGTGAGGTTATTTTAACAATCCATCTCAACACTAGAGCAATCACAAATATAGTCTTTTCCTGTTACTGGCATGTTGAAAATCCATGTGAGACCAATTTTATATAAGATGGCAAATGTGAAAAAAAATCTTCAAAAATCATTTTCAAAGTAACAGTGCAACTGTATAACATAGTTTAACTTAAAGAAATCTTACCTAAACTTTATCTCAGGGGTGTCCAAACTTTTTGCAAGGAGGGCCAGATTTGGTGAGGTGAAAATGTGTGGGGGCCAACCATTCAGCCTGACATTTTTTGAACCATTAACATTAAATGGGAAAAACGCTGGCCGGCAGGGATGAGTGACAGTCTGAGCTGGCGGGGAGAAGAGGCTGCGGGCCACTCAAAATTTGAAAATGGGCTGCAATTGGTCCCCGGACCAGACTTTGGACATGCCTGCTTTATCTGAAAGTAGAAAACTAATTTGACCATGCTATGTGTTAAAATAAGGTGGTGCGGTGGCTCAGCGGTTAAGATGCTGGGCTTGTTGGCTAGAAAGCTGGCAACCCAGGTTTGAGACCCAAGTGCTACCTGACGGAATGAGCTCCAATCCTCACCCCAGCTCCTGCCAACCTAGCAGTTCAAAAGCATGCAAGTGTGAGTAGTTAAATAGGTACACTTTGGTGGGAAGGTAACAGTGCTCTGTGATGTCATGCTGGCTACATGACCATGGAAATGTCATTGGTCAATGGCCTTAAAATGGAGATGAGCACCGTGCCCTACAGTTGGCAATGACTAGTGGAATAAAATCTGCAGGGATTCCTTTACGCTTTACATTTACCCATTACCCTTTACAAGGGTAAAAAGCTAAACTAATACGAATTTTAATGTCCCAATCTATAAAATTGGAGAAGATACTCATGGGAGGGAGATCCTTAAAAGAGAAAAAAAACGTAATTCCAAAGAAGGAAGAGGACAAAATGCATAGAATTCTGTCTGGAAAAAGACTGATATTTTATCAGTAGTTTGGGTAAACTTGCCTTTCTGTCCAGAACTAATGGCTGGAATCCAACTAAAGACACAATATGCTAAGATACTCTTATTCAACAATAAATGAAAATGTAGATATAACTTGTAGTGTCAGTGTTAATAATTTATTTTAGGTAGGGAAAAACAGATAAAGGTTGATTCTGCTCTGTGCCACCATACTATTGACTGAGATTACTTTTCTTTATGATTTTTCTACATATAAAAACACAAATCTTTGTGGACATTATTTGTAGCATAGTCAGTACTAAGAGATGAGTTTGTTAACAAATATGTATGCAAAAAGCTTGAATTAATTATATGCAGCAGTTAGACAATAAAGTTTGAAGCAGTTGTTGTGCCATAATGTTTGTCCTAGAAGCACCTGATTAATTAAAGGAAGATTTCCACTGCTGATTTATATTTGATGATGAAATTGTATGCCTTCATTTTATGTCTAAATCAGTTTATTACTTCCGAATTGAAATCTTCCAGAAAGCAGCACAAGCATGCTAAGTAGTAAGATGTGCCTCTGAAATTATCTCGTCATCCTAGGTACACATGACCTGGTGATGGACACCAGTTTTTCAAATGCTGGAATTAATAATTCACTTTCTCAATAAACTTTTTGATTATGGATCTGTGGATCTGGGTTTTTCAAATGTCCCTTGTGTTACCAATAGCCTCCTCTTCACTCTCTATAAAAAATGGAGTAGAATTGATCCACATATATCTTTCTACTAATAAAAACTGTGTCCAGATATGTGTCCTGCACCAGTCTAAGATATTTTGTTTTGTTTTTTAATTCTCATTGCCTTGATGGTCTGAAGAGTTTATATCAATAAGAAAAAGCAAGGCAGATAAATAGATACCTGGTTCCTTGAGAATACTGATATTTGTCTTCCCATTGGTGAGTTCTGAGTACGTGAATTTCATCACACAATCTTTCACGGGATATGCGCATAAGATTGAATTAGGGTCATCCGTTTCTGAAATAAGATTTTAAAAACTCAGTGGAATAAAGGACGTTAATGTAATACATTGCAATATATTCAAATGCAAAACTCATGTTCCATGTTTGCATTGTTGGCATGTGTTCAGAGCATCATAATGTGTTTAAAATACCTGTTATTTTGGCCTCTGCAATTGAAGGATATGCTGGATTCTCACGAGACTGGATTCCTTCAATATGAGAGGCTTCTTATTAGTACACATGGAGCACATTATGGAAGTGTTCGCATGTCTAAAATTATACAAACTATTAACATAGAGAGTGTGTTGGATGAGATGGCCAACCCAATTGTTTTACTTCATGACTAATTGTTTATAAATCCATGGATAGACATCACTCAGGGAATGCAAAGGAAATGTGGACGTAGTTATACTCTACTAAAACAGTAATTATTATGAGGTCCTGAAAGAAGGCCAAGTAAACCTGATTTTTGGAGTAATTTCTTTGAGCAGGAAGTTTCATTTCCTTCTACAAATCTGCATAAAGGAAGTAATTGTCTAGAAATAGGTTTAATTTTACGGCCTATATCTGGGTGCAGGGTGGGACGTGAGGAGAATTACAATATTGGATGATATGTATTACAGAAATATATGATGTGAAAATACTATGGAGGGATCAACAGACAGCATTAAACTAATCTGTTTAATTAAAGCTTTTCAGATATATGGGGTGGGTTGAGACAGGCAACTGATACGTTTTCAGGTAGGTCTTTTTTAAAAAAACTTGCACAGACTTCAATCCTTTTAAAAACTATTTAGCCCTTTGGGAAATAAAGACACCTGGCAGCCTTTTCTAGTTCTGACAAGAAAACATTAAGCACCGCTATTACTAAGTATATTATTATCTTAAAAATAAGGTACACATTAGGCAGGTTCTGAGAAAGAAAAGTAAAATTATTATTTTTTTAATTCTAAAAAGCCAACACAAAATGTTGCTCTGACCCCCCACCAAACTATATAAAAGCGGGCATCTTGCTTCAATTAAAGTTGAAGTATATTTTCTAAAACTGACCCTCTAAACCAGGGTTGTCAAACTCACATCGTCATGTTGTCATCTTGTGACATATCACAACTTTTTTCCCCTTTGCTAAAATGGGGGTGGGGTGGCCAGCGCACGACACATCTGGCCCATGGCCCGTGAGTTTGACACCCCTGCTCTAAATAAAAAAGCAGAAATGAGGATATTAAAAGTATCTATAATGAAATCGTGAACAAGTCCAGTAACTGTGCTCAAAGCATGGAGCAGACTCAAGGAGGCATCAGTTCTATAGGTAAAGCGGGGCTTAGCCAATATGACTTGAATTATTTTACCACACATCCACAGAGTACCACTTGCCACCCAGGCTGCTGCACATCTGGGCAATCTTTATAAAAGGAAGTGATTTAATGACCCCTATAGTGACCCCATATTGAGGACTCAAATTTTTCCCTGCTCATCTATACACTGGGTGAGCCTTTGCTACTTGACAAATAGGAGCCAGCAACAGCCTGAACACACAGAGATTCAAACATCTCAATGAAATAATAAATTGATTGCTCCCATGGCAAATTCACTGCTTTTGAAGCTCAGTGGATCCTTGGCCAAATTCTCATAGATTTCCTAAAGGAATCCTGTAGGATTCTAAGAGCTTTTGCAAAAGAACATGGAACTTTACAAACAATAGTAGATTCCTATTCAGTCTTAGTTCATACAAACTCAAACTGCAATGGAAATGCCATTGGGAATATATAGAGGGAAAAGTTGTATTTTAGGAAGGCAGAGCAGAAAACAACGGTATTTATAGAAGAGAACATTTGTAGCTCAGGATTCAACTGTGGAATGCTTGGTGTTGGTTGTTTACCTGCAGATGTTTCATTACCGAATTAGGTAATATCATCAATTGGGTAATGAAATGTCTGCAAGAAAATAACCAAGAGCATCAAGGACCTTTCACTGTCAGGAGAGGTAATATGTATCATGTGGTTCCCCATATTGCAACTCACACCCACAAAAGCAGGTTCATTATTATGTGAACATTTTGCCAACAGACATAAGAAGCTACTCTATTCTTTATTAAATGTATTATTATTTGTTATATAAAAGAAGACATTTTTCTACATAGGTAGATATAAATTTAACCAGCAGTGACTCTTTAGTCTTACTACAAGGATCTTTTAAGATCAGTATGTGGACAATGTACATTGTCCACATAATATTCAACTATCTACTTATAACCACTGATTATCTGCAGAAGGAGACGGATAAACAAGTCCCACTTCATTCTCTATGTGTTTTTTTAAATGCATAAAACTTATAGAGTGGGTTACACAACAAAAGAATGTGGCATGGGTGGTTCAAATTCTATAAATTCTTGCAGGTAATTTAAGATCATATCCCTCCTTTTTAATACCCAGAAACAAGATTAGCTGTACAAAACATGACAAATTAGATGGTAAGTATTTAATAAATTCAGCAAAGATTTTATCACAGGGTAAAGGCATTTCCTAGCCTCATTCATATAATCTCTGGGCACTGTTGCATTTCCTTTGCTTTATGCAGGACTCAAAATCAAAAAGATTTTGGGTGCATTATTTTAGAAATGCTTATTTAAAATACAATCGCCATAGCACGTAGACTTATATACCTCTTCCTAGTGCTTTACAGCCTTCTCTAAGCGATTTACAGATTGCCCCCCAACAATCTGGGTCCTCATTTTGCTGAATTCAGAGGGATGGAAGGCCTAGTCAAACTTTGAGCCGGTCAGGATCAAACTGCTGGCAGTGAGCAGAGTCAGCCTGCAATACTGAATTTTAACCACTGGGCCACCTCAGCTCAAATGAAACAATAATAT
The DNA here is from genome assembly GCA_009733165.1 of Naja naja. Lineage (NCBI taxonomy): Eukaryota > Metazoa > Chordata > Lepidosauria > Squamata > Elapidae > Naja > Naja naja. The sequence continues at coordinate 235,944,813 of CM019148.1, read as the reverse complement.
GCTGGGCAGAGTTTTGGCCAAACACCCCAAGCACTGTATATCTTTCTGTGTAATGTTAACTGTGCATCTCTTCTGGAATGCTATCACAAGTAGCATTCCAAATTAAACTACAACTCATTAGCTGTAATTATTCTATTTTTCTTCTTCTCTTATTTCCTGATATAGCTCTTCCAACTACAACTGTCCCCCAAAAGCTGATGCTTCCATCTCTAACGACCAAACCAGAGGTGAAAAAAATGTTATATTTATTATTCTGCCAGCAGGGCAGATAAGGAAGTCATTCTGTAGATTTGGCCTTTGAACCATTTGCAATTTTTTCCTTGTACTTGGAAGGCCCCTCTGTGCAAGCAAGTATAATATTTAGGTAGGTTATCTTTGCAGAGCTTAACATGTGAATTTAGAAAACAGCTTTAACCTAAAGACTATTATTTAGGGTTATCTACATTCAGCTATCTGAAATTAAGTTTAAAGCTTGTTCACTTTTATATTTAGAGAAAAAGGAAGATTTCATTAAATCTTTATTAAAATATGCTGCCATAAAATCTGTACTGCACTTCTAAATGCCACTAATGAAGAACAAAGTTTTCTTCAAAAGATTGGAAGCAGAATTGATATTAAAATCCTGTGCAAATAGCCAAAGGAATGTCAAACTCACCCTTGCTCTCAAGAGTGACAGAAACATATCTACCATAGATTAAAGAAAGAATAGAGTATTGCGAAACATTTACATTAGCAAATATTGTTGCTTGTGATATTGGAAGAGTGAAGAGTGAGTCAAAGAAACAGAAGTCATACATGAATGAAGAACAACACCAAAATGGTCTCCATGTCTGCATTAACAAAAGGTAAGAAAAAAGATGAGGCCATTCTTTTCAAAGACAACTAAGGTGAATTTTGAACACTCCCAAATATTAAAATATTTAAGCTCAATATTGGAATGGATTAAAAAGGTCATCTAGCCTCACCTCTGTTTGGCTATCATCTGTGCACATCCACAAATATCAACCTAAACAACCCAGAAAGAGGCTGGATTGAGGCAGTGGAACATAAATGAACACTTAAGGGCTATTCAATGCAGAACTCTCTGCTTTGACAGTCTATAGCAAACAAAGATCTCTCAACATTCTGCAGTCCAATTTTCAAGTAGTCGGAAACATAAGAGACGAACCACCTCTTCAAGGCTCTGCCACCTGTCCCATGTGATCTGGAAGAGGGTACCATCAGCCAAGCAGTGTTAATTGGCCAAACTCCATAACAGGCCCTTCCAGTGGTGGATTAAGGTTCACTGGTGCCCCTCCTTTGTATATACTGTACAAACGAAGCCATATTCTCAACTTTGTGGTGCCCCCTTTGGGCCTGGTGCCCTAAGCATGTGTTTAGTCTGCTTAATGGTTAATACACCACTGAGCCCTTCTGCAATGGTACCTGCTCTCTGGAACATCATCCCTCCAGAGATTAGGCTGGCCCCAGCCTTGCTGGCTTTCTGCAGGGTCCTGAAGACCTGGTTCTGTGCTTGATCCTATGCTCCAGATGTGTAATGGGGCACGTTTCCTGGCTTAAGGGCTTTTTAATGATTTGTGGGCCTTATTCCTTGTTTGTTTTGTATCAAATGGGTGGCTATGTAAATAGATTTAATAAATAAATAATAAATGCAGTGTTTACTTCTGCTATTGTCATGGAAAGCACTCTAAATACTTCAGAAAGTTTCCTCCAGTTACTGAACAGCACAAAAGGCTCAAAAAAATCCCACTCAAATGAGCCAAGAACTTACAGCATCAAAAACAAATTATGGTACCTTTGTTCAAGTGTTTTCCCTGTCAGAAGTGCACCTATGATTCACACATTTTATATGTGCAATGTTTGTTGTTTTCACTTTAGTGGTACTTACTAAGAAAATCTACTCGTGTTATGTTTTCATCCGGCAGTGTTTTTGGCAGGTTTGGTTATCAGCCAACCTTCCTGAGTTGAACAGGATACACTCAATGCAGTCCCTAGGAAGGAAGAATCGTTGATAAATATATCTTCAAATCACATTTAAAACATGATAACGAGGCTTCTTTGGAAAATAAAATCTCTTTTGGTATAGACTACATTTTAGTGCATTCGCAGATTAACTTACCCCTGTGACTGTTACAACATGCAAAGAGAAGAATGAACTTCAAATATTCCAGACCAAAATAGGTTTTATTACAACTGTATAAATATTACAAATTCAGGTGAACATTCCCTTGAGTTCAACATCTAACACAGGGGTCTCCAACTTGGCAATTTTAAGATTTGTGGACTTCAACTCCCAGAATTTCTCAGCCATCCATGGAGGCTGGGGAATTCTGAGGGTTGAAGTCTACATTAAAGTTGCCATGTTTAGAGAGATGTAGTCTAACACATGATGGTCATAAAAGGAGAAATGAGTCTTGATATTCTAACTGTAGCACCGGAACTCTGAATGACTCCCTTCTTTAAAGCGGCAATGGCCCTGACATAATACAAACTATTGCTCTAGAACAGGGGTGGAGAACTATGGTCCTTTTATGACTTCTGGACTTCAACTCCCAGAATTCCTGAGCCAGCAAATCAGGAATTTGGGGAGTTGAAATCAGGGGTGGGATTCAAATTTCTTAACAACCGGTTCACTCACCCAGGAAGATCAGTAATGGCAGGGCCATAGTGGAAGGCAGGCAGCAATGGCTGGCCTGGCAGGCAAAAGCAGGCTGCAGGCATGTTGCACATGTGCACAATGTTGCACATGTGCAATAGGGACTGACTGAGCAGGGAGCGGAGAACCGGGCTGAGAGGGGCAGGGCCAGCCAGGGGGCTATTTTACCGGTTCTCTGAACTACTGGGAGCCCTAACATCCAGTTCTATAGAACTGGACAGAACTGGTAGAATCCCACCCCGGTTGAAATCCACAAGTCATAAGGGGCCACAGCTCCCCATTACTGCTCTAGAATCGGTTCAAATTTGGATTCAGCTTTGTGACAGGACTCTGCTTCCACAGAAGACCTATCAGATTGTAACATTTGTGTTCTTTTGAACATCTTCCACCAGATAAAGCAGGCCAGCTGCTGATGTGGGAAGCCAAGGACGTTCTTAACATATAATATAACGTGTACCACAATATTATCTCAAACAAAGCGGTTTTGATGTTTTTATTCCTATTTAATCTACATAAATTATGTATCATTTGACTGTTAAATCTTTCCAGGAAGTGATTTCAGCTTGCTTAGTCTCCCTATAAGAATATTCATAAAGGCACTTCAAAGAGAAATCATTCAAGAGAGGACTTGCTTTAGGGAACAATTCCTTGGACTAGTCCCAAAGGGTTGTTGCTGGTTTTTTTTTAAATAATTTGAGGCTGAATTAAATTGGAACTAAGGATAGAAATGTAGGGTGGGGGTTGCATTAAGCAAAACAGAATATAGTATACTAGTGACTTATCATATCTTCATACATCCTTGAGTTTTCTCAACTGTCCAAAGCTGAACAAACTGGGATTTCTGACAAGCTTCAATGTATGAACACTATGCTGTTTCCAACTTGGGTAAAGGGTCACAGATCTGAAGCAAGGTTAGTAAAATGACTACACTTATGTCAATTTTCGGGCTTGACAGTCAATCAGATTCCATTACATGGATCTTGAACTATTGGAGAAGAATAAGAGAAGATAAGCAAATCACTAACATATGAGTCCCAGGGAAAATTCTATTCCATGCTCCATTATTAAGAGGTTTTTTTAATTCAAAAGCCAAGCCCCAATTTTCACACTACGAAGCACTTTAGAAACAATCTCCTTTACAGTAACCTCTGTCAAGCTTTGATAATCACATTTTTTTTTTGTATTTGCAGAAGGTAGTCCTCACCTTACGACTACAATTGAGCCCAACATTCCCGTTGCTAAGTAAAACATTTATTAAGTGAGTTTTGGCCCATTTTACGACCTATCCTGCCAGTTGTTGCAATTGTTAAATTAGTAACACAGTTGTTAAGTGAATTTGTCTTCCCTATTGATTTTGCTCATCAGAAGGTCACAAAAGGTGATCCCATGACCCCGGGACACTGCAACAGTCACATATATGAGCCAGGTGCCAACTTCCAAATTTTAATCATGTGACCATGGGGATGCTGCAATGGTCATAAGTGTGAAAATGGTCATAAGTCAGGTTTTTTTAGCAGCTTTGTTACTTCAAACTTTCAAAGTTCTTCAAACTTACTTCAAAGTTACTTCAAACTTACTTCAAAATAGTTGTAAATTGAGGATTACCTGTGTTCAGGACTGCAAGGACAATAACGCAGCCAAGAAACTGAAAAAAAACCATGTCATGATGTTGCTCTTTGAGGGGTTTTGGACCTAGATAATGGCACATACCTTTTAGTACTGCAGACACCGGGCAGGTGGGACACTTCTCGCAAGTCTCCCCAAAAGCTCCAGGTTCAGTGCACTGGCATTTCCCACAGATGCAGTTGCCTCGGCCACTGCACATTTGACCATCCTTAGAAAGACACCGGCCTGTGTCCGTTGAGCAGTTGCAGTTGTCCCCAATATAGCCATTATGGCACTTACATTCCCCACAGTGGCATTCTCCATGGCCTAAATACAAGTTACACAAAGGAAAAATAAATCATTTGCGTTGCCAATGCAATGGGCGGTAGTTCCAGATGCTCTCTTAAAATCTGATTCAGAAACAGAACGAGACATATTCAATCATCAGCATAACCCCTCATCCTATGATCTTGTATCTGTATTGGCTTAAAGTTCATTTAATTGCTATGAAATTATTCAGTGGTTTCAGGCACACCTTACTACTTCATCTATACTTTCTTCTAAGATCATTAGTGGCCTAACTTATAAGATAAAAAAAGACATAATATACTTTATAAATTCATTTTGTTGTAATAGTAGTAGTAGTAGTAGCACTGAGAGCCAATTTGGTTTAGTAGTTAAGACACCTGGCTAAAAATCAGGAGATTGTGAGTTCTAGTCATGCCTGAGTCCCAAAGTCAACTAGTTGACTTTGGACCAGCCTCTCTCTCTTTCTCGCTGTCTCAGATTTAGAACAGAGGTAAGGTAAAAGTACTTCTGAAAATGTTGCCAAGAAAACTGCATAGAGTTACCCAGTTGGTTACTAGGAGACAAGACTGACTCAAAGATACACACAAAAAGAAAGAAAAGAAAAGAAAAATAGGGGTGGCAGCAGAAGACATTAACTGGATTAGAAACAGAGATGACTAAGCACAAAACTGAGCATGAAAACAAACTGAAAGAAACTAAAGAAGAAGAAAAAATATATGGTTGGTATCTACATTTCAAGACAGACAGACCTGTTTCTTCACTATTGCTTCAGGTTTCAGATGGTCAATTATTTTATTAAATCTTTCTCTCAGAAACAAGAAAATAACATGTCCCCAGAAGGATCCAGGTAGAGCATTTTTAAATCATATGTAGTATCTCCAGTGTTTTAAAAAGTTGATGATAGTTTTTAGGTTTCCAAACCAAGAAATTACTTGAATAATCAGAATGTGGTTGTAGGCTGTAGAAAGAAAGTCTACAGCACAATGGTCTTCTGTTTCAAATAATATAATTCTATCTAAATCTACCCAGAACTCCCACTGAATTCAGTGTGGATGCACTCCAAAACTATAGGCCTAGAACAGTGGTGTAAAAGAACTTACCCAACATAAACCTTTGGAAGAAGACAATGGGCCAACTCATCATGTTTTCAGCCCTGAGGAAAAGGCTTATCTACTAAAAGTGTATACAACACCTTTTCTTTCAGGATTGGTGTATAGAGAGAGATGTTCCATTTAAGGTGGAAGGACATAAATTGCTCAAGGCCACCCAGTGAATGTTTAGGCCAAGCTGTTTTTAACCAAAGCTTTACTGGTTCAAATCCAAATCCAGTTTCATATGGGTCATTGGAGAAATCTCTTTGGCATCCTAGGCTAGGGTTGATATTAGGACTGCCTTTTCCTATAACCCTTTGGTGAAAAAGGGAGAAATCTTTTCAAATGGTTAACATCTTATATGTAAAGCTCATATGGAAAGCGTAAGCACTACTTTTGCAAGAACAAGGAATTATAACGGAGTTAAATGCAATATCAAAACAGAACATAAGTTTCTTAGTTGTTCTGGTCTTGACAGAAAAAAAATAACCAAATGTTTTCTTTTCGGTCCTGGAGTGTTTTCTGATGCTGCCGAAGTCTGTTTATAGTCAAATCAGAGCAGTACCAATGTCTTGTATGATGCCTTCTTTCTTGCACTAACAAATACTTCATGCTAAATATTTTCATCTCTAGTATCTTTTCATTGGTTGGAAAGAAATTTTGCTTTCTGCCAAAAAGAACAGAAAGTAAATAGCTACTGCAAAAATTGCAGGATTGCCACTAACAACATTTTGCAACAATTTATCCCCAGAGGAATTAACTTCCTAGAGCTTTGTAATACAAGCCATGCACTGAAGGCTGTAGTTTGATATCTAGGGCACTTGGAAGCAACAGAGTCTTTAAAACGATGCAGCCAAATAGTTCTTGTCAAACTACTTGATGTGACGGAACATGTTTGCAGAGTAAAGGTCATCCATTCCCTTTACTTATATTTGCAGAAAAGCTGCAGTCAACTCTACATGGTAAGTCAGTAAGGTTCCATCTAAAATGAACAGTAGAAAATATAAAGGATTTAATCAAATTAATTTCTTCCTAACCTTTCCCTCAGACACAGATTTTTTTTAATAAACTACTTATACCATATTTTATTCTCAAAACAATTTTTATCAGGAGTTTTAGGCCAAAATGAGCCACCCATGAGGATTTTTTTAAAATTACATTTATATGCCGCCCTTCTCCGAAGACTCAGGGCGGCTTACAATTTTTGGGATACAACCCAATGTGCTCAGCAACAGCCTTCATTCCATTGAATATGCCTGCTTATTACTAAGCAGCATTTTACAAAGTCAGCTTATTGCCCCCAACAATCTTGGGTCCTCAATTTACCTACCCTGAGAGGATGGAAGTCAACCTTGAGCCTGGTGGGATTCAAACCTGCAATAATTGTAGGCAGCTGGAACTTAAATGCAGGCATTTAACAGCCTGCACCACCAAGGCCCTTATTTATTGGTGAAACCCAAGTCTTGCATTCTGTTTCTCCTGTACAAACCTACGGTAGCTATTACCTGTCTTCCTAAGGTTGCACACCAAGCTTGGTCTTTTTGGTGTGGTGAGGATTCAGTTTTGGTTCCTGGACAAGTTCCTGCAGTTTTCCTGGCAAGATTTCTGAAATAATCTGCCCTTGCCTTCTTTGTAGAGCTGAGAGAGAGTGACTGATGCAAAGTCACCCAGCTGACTTCATGCCTAAAGTAGGACTAGAACCAGGGGTGGGATTCTACCAGTTTCTACCAGTTCTATAGAACCGGTTGTTATGATTCTGCGCAGTTTGGAGAACCGGCAAATCGTGCCCCTGGGTGGCCCCACCCCTCTCCACCCACCCCTCCCCTCCCCCAGTCCTTATTGGGCATGCAACTTTGCACACATGCCCAACATTGCTGACTGTGTTCTTCCCTGCCCAGTCACTCCTTAAGGTTTTCTTTTTTTTCCTCCTGACAATCAGCTGTTCCTATGATCAGCTGTGCCAGGATTCCCCTCACTTACTTACTGCTTCACCGAAGAGGCTTCCCTGAGATACAGCAACACCCCCCCATTTTTTGCCTTCCTGGGCCCCAGGGAAGCTTCCTGGGAGCAAAAATGCCCCCACAGGAGGCTTCCCTGAGGCCCAGAAGGCAAAAAATGGAGCACAGGGGGGTGCTGCGCCCCCCCATGCTCAGTTTTTTTCCTTCCTTGAGCCCAGGGAAGCCTTCTGGGAGCAAAAAAATGCCCCCCAGGAGGCTCCCAGGAGGCCCAAAAAACCGGGAGGGGATGCTGCAAAAAAAAAAAAAGAAACCACACCCACCCAGTCACATGGCCATGCCCACCTAGCCACACCCACAGAACCGGTTGTTACAAAATATGAATCCCACCCCTGACTAGAACTCATCCGTTTCCCACTTTCTAGCCTGGTGCCTTCACCACTAAGCCAGACTGCCTCCCTGGCTTTCTTTAATGCAGTCTAATTTCAAAAATTATCATGGGTGTGATTTCCTACTCATTAAATGTATTTATTTGTATCATCACCATCCCACTATCTCACACAAGTCACTGGCAGCTCACAAGGATTTCAGCCCAGAAAAAACAGGTGGGTACAGCAAGAACCTGGAAGCATGCCAGAAGACAACCTGTTGATACTTCCTTCCCAGGATCAACTATCAGCTTCTCACTTGCCTTAGCCCTACGTACAATGGGCACATTTAACAAGTAGGCCATTTAGACTGCACAGCGCATCACTTGAATTGCCTGTGAGGCACACAAAGGAATTCTTTGTGTAGAAAGATGAAGTTAGAGAACGATGATTTGAGGCATGCTGGCCTCCTATTTGTTCCTATGCTTAGATGAATGTAGAAATCCTAAGAAATGAGGTGATCTTCATGCAATGAGGGTGGTGTCCAAACAGTTATTGATACCCAATGCCATTGAAAGAAGTATAGATTAAGCTACATTTTAAAAACCATCATATTCAAAACAGAAAACACGGAAAGACATCAATCAGTGTGCACACTTTTATGAGAGTCTCTGCCATTATCCCCCTATAGATATAGCACTACTAAAGGTTCTAGGAATTATTTCAAAAGTATTCACATGATAATTTTTTTCTCATTCTAGCTACACACCTAAACACTTCATTATGAAGCTTAATATTTCACACCACATAAAAGCTAAACTAATTGCTTTATGGTGAATCACATGCACACGTTCATTCACATATACATAAACACACAAATACACACACATATATATCCATATCCATACCCCATATCCATAGCCAAATGAATGAATACTGCAATCTTTAAAAAGTGAAAATCAAAGGGACTCTTATTGTGGAAAGGTTGCAGGTAGTAATAGAAAAGAATAACTATTCTGCTGAAAATTGGATTTCCGTTTCAGATATATCTCAGTTTCAGATATGCTTCCCCTCCTTTTTTTTGTTGTCTTAACCTAATTTTAGACTGTAGGATATTTCTGTCAGGAACACAGTAAACCGACAAGTAAATGATAGCACCATCCAAGTACATTATAAATAAATAACGATATAGGCTGGAATGCTAATGGTTATTTATGATATGGGGAGCAACTTTAAAATCTTGAAAGATGCAAGTCCATATCTATCTATCAAACTCTCCACTTAAAAAAAATAATTGACCAATTCAGATTGGAGTCTACCAGTGGTGATTCTATGAAATCTGGTACCACTGGCTACCAGATGCTAAAGAACTACTGATAGCTTTTGCCTGCCTTTATTGTCATAGTAGACACTGTAAAGCATATAATAGTAAACAGATGGCCAGTTTAGACAATCTATGTGGGACTCATATGTTATGTCATATTAATGCTCAACCAACAAGGTGTATGTTGCTATATCCAGACCAATTATCTGGAAAAGGTACAGAAACTATGGGTCTTTGTGAGACTGACAAAATAGTTAATCTGGATATGAAAATGAGATTTATAATCCAACATATCTGGGGAAAGTCCACACTGGCAAAGGCTGCCTTAAAGGAAGGTTTTTTTTAAAAGGAAGAAGGGTTTGCATTCCCTAGAGTCTAACTTTATTCACAAAAATTGAAATGAATCAGAAGGATATAATTATTTGATAATCTAGATCTATTTTCCTCAATTCTCTATTGTTTGGATATGTTTGAGACCATAGTTCTCAAGTCATAAGAGCACAAATCCAACATATCTGGAACATAGGAATAAATGAACAAAAATCTGCTGTGATAATTAATAGTTAATAAACTGATCAATCCAAATTAAATTATCTTTAAAAAGCTTAAAGTTTAAAGTTTAATCAATAATGGCAAAGTCTGCTTGAAAAGGTTGGGGAAGGTTCAACATTCAATACCATGGTGATTTCCACTCAGGTTCTTTTTATTTTAGTTATTTGCAAGCACAAAACTTTTTCACATAAGTTCAGGCTAGAATTGTTATGCTTCATATGAAATAATTATATTCACTTTATGCATGCCACAAGATCTGTGTTCATTAGACTCTAATATAGGCTAAAGCTCCTATTATCTTCTGATATGTTACCAATATGAACAACTTTTAGAATTCAAGGAAGGCAGAAATTCCCAAACCTAGGTGATATTGCTTGATATGAATCAATAGGCCTTTTGCATTTATATGATTCTTTCAAACACTCAAAAGTAAAGTATGTTAGCATTATTCAGTTGGAACAGGAAATAAAGCACATTGTAGATTCTCCCCCTCCCCCCATATTAAATGAAGGTTTTCAAAATGAGGATCAGTTAGCATGGATTTTAGTTCTATAGTACAACACCTTTGAAAAATTTGGATTTATCACAAAAGCAGCTCCTTTCTATTCTTAATTAAAGCAACCCCAAACCCATTTTTTCTCATTACACTATGAATATGAAAAAGGTGCATCACTTTAAGAGCTAAATTAACTTTAATTAGCAGATCTGGATCATATGTAAGAATAACTTCTTTCTGCCAGCTTCACATAGAAAGCTGAAAAAGACCAGGCTGTTTTAATGAACACCAGAGAAATATCACCCTCACACCAAATACAAAACAGTTCTCTCCAATAATTTAAGTGCATGCAGCCCTATTACTAACGATAGCCCAAACAGTTTCCAAAACTGCTATTTTGGTTTTGGATCATATTTACTAAATGATGTTTGGTAGAGATTTCATTCACTTTCCAACATCATTACAAAAATGCTTCTTCTATTTGTTGGAACAGATATTTGGACTATTCCAACAAAACATTAGTTATTTCTAGCTGTTCAACTACAAAGAGACAACCTCATCATTTGCTTAAAAGCAATCATTTATTTTATTACATTTTTATTTAAATTCAGGTTGTTACATGTTCTATAGCCACCCAGTATTTCCAGAAGCCCTTTGATAGATGAGCTTTATGCTTTATTGATGGCTGGCGGGTATCAAAGAAATCCCAACAAGTAATTTCTAATTGCTGTGATTTAGAAAGGGCTAAGCAGATAGAGAAATAGGCAATTATTTATATTACAGAATGCAGAATAACAAACTTGGAAGGGACCTTGGAGGTCATCTAGTCCAAGCCCTTGCTCAAGCAGGAGCCCCTATACAAATCTCAACAAATGGCTGTCCAATCTCTTCTTAAAAATCTCCAGTGATAGAGCACCCCTAAAACTTCTGGAGGCAAGCTGGTTCTCACTGTCAGGAAATTTCTATTTATAAAGGAGAATATAGGTAGCTCAGGTTGACATGAAGGGTCCTTGATGCTCTCTGAGCTTCCTTATTTTCTTGCAGATGTTTCATTACCCAAACTAGGTATCATCAGTGCTAGTAAGGAGTGCAAACTGAAATATATAAACTTTGAGAAATGTGCTTGGCTTAAGGATGCACAGACCACAATCATTACACTGAACAGCTCAGCAGGACAGCCATTTATCTGAAATGGTATAGGGTTTCCTTCTTGAGTAGGGGTTGGACTGGAACATCTCCAAGGTCTTTTCAACTCTCTATGAAGTCTTTCACTGTCGGCCTTATTCAAGAGTGACACTGTCACTCTTATTATTCGAGACACAGACAGACAGACAGACAGACAGACAGACAGACAGACATCCCAATTTATATTTGCAATGAACTATTTAAAAGGGAAGGGACGCGGTGGGTCAATGGCTAAAATGCTGAGCTTGTCGATCAGAAAGGTCAACAGTTTGGCAGTTTGAATCCCTAGCACCGTGTAACTGAGTGAGCTCCTGTTACTTGTCCCAGCTTCTGCCAACCCAGCAGTTCAAAAGCATGTAAAAACGCAAGTAGAAAAATAGGGACCACTTTGGTGGGAATGTAATAGCGTTCTGTGCTCCTTCGGCGTTTAGTCATGCCGGCCACATGACCACGGAGACGTCTTCGAACAGTGCTGGCTCTTCGGCTTTGTAACAGAGATGAGCACCGCCCCCTAGAGCCAGAAACAACTAGCACATATGTGCGAGGGGAACCTTTAGCTTTATTTAGGAAGGAATTAAATTATTAGATGGTGCTTGCTGAATCTGTCGTACTACACACAACAGGCAAGAATGGTAACCAATTAGGCAAGCTCACAAGAACCTAAGCAAGACTTAGCAAAAATCTACGGGCCCCTGCTAACTAATTCTTTTTTTTTTTTGAAAAGTTAGAAAGCCTTAATTAGGAATTGGTGACCATTGTGCATCAAGAATAAAACAATATTCACATTCTTTTCTAACCTTTTCTCATTCTGACACTATGTAATGGAGGAACAGCTATGGGGAGCTGAGCATAAAATGGTTGGATGGGTCATCTTTCTAACGAAGATGCAGCAAGCACAAGTACAAAAAATTACAGTGTGGAAAAAGGTGGAAGACTCAGAAGCTGTCAAGCAGAAAAGGCTTAGGGAAGATCAGAAGGAAATAAAGTTCAGAAATCTTAGGGAGAAAAAGTCTTGCATTTATCAAAATTATACCCTGCCTCTGCTAAACTAAATCAGACATCCAAATTCTCAGCATTGATGCTGGCAGTCTGCTACTGTGAACGACAGCAAAGAGCAAACAGCAACTGGAAATATATTATCCTGTCTTGTTGCCCTTCAAGAGCCTGGCAGGATATTGTCTTGGCCTCCTGTGCCCCTTTTATGCACTCATACTTATTAAAATGCACAAAGCACCACAAAAAGGCCCACTCCCTTCATCTCCTCCAACTCTGGCTAAATCCCAACAACGTCAAATGTACAATTCAAATTAAGAGATTTGGCACAGAGCTAAGACGGCAACCTTCATGCTGCAGTTTTCTGCAATTTGTTCACACAGGCACACACTGTTGGCATCTTAATTTAAATTTTGTTTAAACTATCAGATAAAACTTGGCCTAGTAAATATTTTTCTTACATTTTGCACAGAGCAACAACTATAAAAGTAACCTATTCTGTTTGTATACATTAATTACAGATTTAATATTCTCACCTCACTCTATGACTAGTTTACTAATTGACATAAATATGCTAATTAGCCATTCAACTATATAACATATATCAATGACTGTAGAACATCAACAATATATAGGTATTATAAAGTGAACCCTAATACATACATACAGTCAACCTTTTGTTAAAAAAATGTGATATGGATAGATAACAGATCATTTGTGATATGGTCATTGAATAGATATATTCTCAATATACTCTTAAAACATTAAAATTGTAATAAGGGAAGGTTGCTTTCATTATTGGTACCTTTAAAAGTAAAATTAATATCTATGACCAGGTAGGAAATCAAGAATGAGAACACATGGCAACTTCTGATGAAAAGTCAAAACTTTGGCCCAAAATACTACAGGTAGTCCTCGACTTACGATCACATTTGAGTCCAATATTTCTGTTGCTAAGTGAGACATTTGTTAAGTGACATTTTGTCCCATTTTATGACCTTTCTTGCAATAACTGTTAAGTGAATCACTGCAGTTATTAAGTTAGTAACATTGTTGTTAAGTGAATCAGGTTTCCCCACTGACTTTGCTTGTCAGAAGGTCACAAAGGGGGAATCACATGACCCTGGGACCCTCATAAAGGTGAGCCAACTGCCAAGCATCCAAATTTTGATCACATGACCCTAGGGATGCTGCAGTGGTCGTAAGTGTGAAAAATGGTCATAAGTCACTTTTTTCTGTGCTGTTCTGACTTCAAACTATCACTAAATGAACTGTTGTTAAGTAAGGACTACCTGTAGAATTTAATTCATAGAAAGATGGTCAGACTTTTTTTAACCGTACATTCAAGTGCTATTGAAGGCCTAAATAATCTTCATGCAAATTAACCTTTGTCCAGCCTGGTGCTTTAAATGCTTTGTGTAATCAGGTATTTGGCAGTCAAACACAAAAATAATTTTAAAAACAAAATGTAAGTTTTCTTAAATTTTGAAGGTAAGAAAAAAGCTTGGCCTTGAATGGTGGGGTTTCCATTCCTCAGATGAAACATGGATATATCCCTAACCCTAACCCTGGCAAAGATTCAGTACAAAGGCTTTCAGGGGTAGGGTTAATCAGTTTTTTTTTCTGCAAGGACAAATAATCAATGTGCTCAAATATTTGGTCAAATGTTAAAAACAGTCTGACATTTCTATTTCTCAGTTTCTATTTTGGCCTTATTCCACGATAGAAGTAGTATTTAAGAATTACTTATTATATTTATGTTTAAACATCAGGTTATCTGGAGGCAAGGATGACATTCCACTTCTCATTTCACCATGTCAATTGAATTCAACAAGGCATGCTTCTATCTCAATCCAGCATATAAACTCATCTTTTTCCACTTCATCTCATATTAAAGGATCCACTTCATGTCATATAAAAGGATCATTGATTTCAAATATCGCTGTACTTGCGTTATCACAATCCAGCATATAAACCCATCTTTTTCATTCCACTTCATGTCATATTAAAGGATCATTGATTTCAAATATTGCTGTACTTGTGTTAACAACCCATTTAAACTGTTATAAAAAAGCACAAAAGTATCAATGTATTTGCCTTCTTCTTTCATTACCTCTGGAGTGAATTCAAAGGTTCCAGAATAAGCATACTGGAGAACGATTAAAAAAATAATCATTAACTGGAAAAAGAAACTCACATTTTCCTCAGTTCCCTCCCTCGCATCTACACCTACACACTCTTCCACTTAATTATTTTCCATCTCCAGCACAAACAATAAATGGAAAAATACAAAAACAGAAACAAAGGGCCCCTTGGTTATATAGGTTTGACCCAGAAGAAATAGTGAAAAGTTGATTCACCCATTTCTTTATTCAATTACAACTTGCTCACAGAATTATCCATACTTTGCACACGTTGTGCTATGAGGCTGACTGCGCCTTGTCAGAACTGGAAGACATGAGCATGCCAATACTGCATCAGGATTGCAGAAATCCTTATATGCTGAGAACGCCAAAGAACTGGTGAACATTTATTTATTAAGAGCACTTTTTTTTTCTTTGTAAAGAAAACAAGCCTGCCGGGTCCTCTAGAATAGACTGCTCGAATCCCCTCAAAGGTTCAGAGCATGGTAGCCATTGCATAACCCGATAAAAATGGCCGATCCTGTGGTAATTTTAAGTACTAAAATCTATCATCTAGTCCAGGGGTCTCCAACCTTGGCAACTTTAATACTTGTGGACTTCAACTCCCAGAATTCCTCAGCCAGCAAAGGAATTCTGGGAGTTGAAGTCCACAAGTCTTAAAGTTGCCAAGGTTGGAGATCCCTGGTCTAATCTGCTTATGCAAAACAGGGTTGAAAAAGAAGTTGGAATAAATAAGATGGTCATCAGCCCTTGCAAACTCCAGGGCCTTAAGAATGTCTTTTCCCACCTCTAATTGGTACATTCTTAGATCTGTAATCGGACAAGCCAACAACAGCCATGTTATTTGCCCAGGAAGATAAGAGTTTAGTACTCCTTGGAGTAACACTGAGACTTATTAAACAATCAGAGGTGAAGGTAGAAGGCATAGTTAAGAGACTCAGAATATCAGCTTTTGACACTTGGCTAAGTAATGTAGTCACAGGGAAGGGTCATTTACTTCAAATGTAGTATAACTGCACATGATCCTCAGTGGTGAAGAGTTTATCCCTGTCACTTTGCCTGCAAAATTAAGTGAAAGGATGCTACGATGTCTAGCAGAAAATTTCACTTTGTCATACTTACTGCTCAACCACCATCAATATTCCAGTTGCTTTTTCCCTTGTTCCAGGAGAAATCAGCAAAGAGGTTAATGCTGGGAGGAACCAGGTAGCTTTCCAAAGATTGCTGGGCTCACCCATCAGCCTTGGCTAGTCTAGCCAATGCTCAGGGACAATAGCCAACAAACATCTGGAGGCCATATGTTGCTCACTTTTCTTTGGAGAGCTGTACAACCTCAGCCCAGAGTTCCAAATTCTTGTGCCTTGGCCTTACCAGTAGAAGTCATGCCCAAAACAATAAGGAGAAATCAGCCAACAAAGCACAGAGAATCATCTTGGGTTATCTTTCTGCTTAACCTGAATGCTCATCATATACTCCATGCTTCTTAATTTCATAAATTTGCACATGAGAATGGGGATTAAGAGCGATGCTGATATTCTTGTGAGAAGGCAAAAGTGATGGGCGGTGGGAATGAAGTGCCAAATCTTGGTGAATTTTTGTTGCCTTACATAACTCAAGAATTAACTCAATTGCCTGGCAAGCTGCATGCCATGTATTAGCTGACTGGATTTAAATAACCCAAAGTAGATGAATAAATTGGAAGTATCACATAATCAGTTGAGATAATAACCTTGCAAGACAGGAAGCCACAGCTGAGACAACAGTCTAATAAATAAAATCTGAATCCAAAGGAGGGAGGGATGGGGGGGGTCAAGGAAACAGTCTCAAAAGTGACCCTCCCTAGTTCCCACAAAGTAAAGGCAGGGGAGCAGGCTTGCAGGACTTGCAAGGCTCTATTACTGCAACCTTACAATAATGGTTGTGTTAGTACTCATGGTTTTGTATTCTGACTGAGCTACCTTGAAAAGCTGACACATCATGAACTGAAGCAGAAGGTGCCTTCCTACCCCTCTGCGCCTGCATTGTAATTGCCATCTCCTTCTGGAGCCTCATCTGAGAAACAGCTGCAGGATTAATTGTGTCATGATTTTCCCAGGAAGGATTTTCTCTCTCTCTTGGGGTTGGATCCAGAGGTGGTATTCAGCAGGTTCTGACCAGTTCTGGAGAACCGGTAGAGGAAATTTTGAGTAGTTCGGAGAACCAGCAAATACCACCTCTGACTGGAGATTTTACTGTATCCTTCCCCTGCCATGCCCACCAAGCCATGCCCACAGAACCGGTAGTAAAAAATTTTGAACCCCACCACTGATTGGATCCCGAAGATTTTGATGTTCAAGAGATATATTTCAATGTGCTCAAACAGTATTTCTTGTCAGGTGCGAAGAATCAGGACCATGCTTGACTTCCAGTTAAGCTGATTTATTGCTCGTGCCTATACACAAGAATCTAGTTGAACTGACAGTCAGCACTAAATTGGCGCTAGATAAAAGTTAACAGAATTCAAGAGGGGTTGGATGCAGACCACTTATAGGAATGTAATGATTCCAGGCTGATTTCTCTCTTGACTCTGCCCTTAGGCGTTGCCTTTTCTCCTACATTTCTAGACCGAAGTAAATCATTAGGGCAAACAACCAATTTTGGACCAGCCATATTAAAATAAATTAAAAGCAGAACAGAACCATGACCACCCAAAGACTTGAAGGCAAAATGTCCAGTTGACTTTATCTTTTGGGGAAATTGGATTTTAAAACCAAATAAGCAAAGCCTGATGCAAATTTAACATGTCCATTTTGTTTGTTGTTGTTTTTTAAGTTCTGCCCTAACAGAGCTGCTGCATTTCCTCATTGCTTCCAAACATAGAAGATTAAATCTGGGGCAACTCCAAAAAGGATCTGGCTAGGTATGTGCTGCTGTTCCTGCATCCTATTATCATTTCCACAGATGACTTTTTAATTATCCACAGATAAAGAGTTTGGGAGTTGATACACACAAGACCAGCCATTTAAAAGATTCTGTATATATATATATATACAACTCATGCGTGATGTTGAACAGATTCATCCAGATGCTATACAGTTGCTTCCCCTTTGAAAATGAGCCCTTGATTTCCTGGATGCTTGGTAACTTTTTCATTAAAAAAAATTAAAAAATTAAAAAAATTAAAATAAAAAAAATTAAATCTTTCAAAGATTTAATTCTTTCTGCTATATTCATGCTAGCTTCAATTAGATTCCTTCCCACGCAACAAATGGGAAAATACTTCTCTGCTATTTTTATCACTCTTTACAAACAGACCTACGATGAAGAGTAAACATTATTGTATTAGCTTAGAACGCATCCAGCATATTTTTAACACATTTTTTAAAACAGTTAATTTAAAGAAAAGGTTTCTGAGAAGTTATGGTAGCACTACAGAAAATGTTAACTTGATGGTTTTTATTTTTTATTTTGCAGCAAAACAGAATAAATCTATTGAGAACCCCTTGGCCAGTGAAGCTTGTGTAAAATGCAGTATTGATAAGAAAAAGATTTATCAGCTTCAACCATGACAATCACAAAACATGCCTTAAATTCATAGGTATGCAAGGGTCAAAACTCTTTATTATAGATGTCAGGTTTGACAGGTATAGAAATACAAGTTGCATTTTCTGTTTGATACAAATACAGTGTTTGTTTTGAGGGGAAATGTTCCCAAGTTTCCACAGAGTGGAAAATTGTGAATTTTGCATAACCCAGATCTGATGAAATCAGACACGCCCTCAGTGTTCCTGGAGTTTCATGGGCAAGATATCCATCAACATGATGTCTTGCTGGGCAGGAAAATATGAGAAGGGTTTAGAAAGCAGGAAGTTTCTCCACTGAGGGAAGAAGGAGAATCCCAAAGGGCTGCATAGTAACTTATTTTTTTTATTATTAAGCAAGGGGCAAGAAAGATAGGCAAAGAAAAGAGACAAGAAAAATAAAAATAAAACTTGAAATCAAGAGACAGGGAATTTATCAGCATCATAGAATTAGGGATTTTTTCAGCATTTTATTAATTGGTTTTAAAGAGAGCTTTAACAGGCTACTTAACAGGCAGAGATAAATCCAGACAGTTCTCTTCTCTGCTCTTCATCCTGAAGATTACAGGGAGAAGTAGTGAGATATGAGAGTGAGTAACCTCATATCTCAAGAGAGATTTGCCAGACTGGGATGCTAACAAATTGTTTGCAAGAGCCAAATCACACTGACAACTTCAAACACACACACACACACACACACAGAACATTCTATTAAAAAGTGCCATAACCAAACAATATTGAGACTCCAAGCATGGTAGTCTTCAATCTAATGCATACTATAAAAGCCTTCTTGTTAGAAGTAAAACCAAAAAGAGGACGCCACTTCCTGCTGCTTATGTCAATGCTCATTATAACTGAGGGGTCTAAACCTTCTCCTCATATTTCACGATGTTAACCCCCTTCACAATAGCACAGCACACCATGCCTAACCCTTTTTCAGGACCCCGTGAAGTGGAATTATGTTAAAACAGACTAATGCACCCCACTTTTGCACACCGTTTTTACAGAGGTCCCAGAAATAATAGTTTACCAGAAGTGTCATGAGTTAGAAACATCCCCAAACATAAGAGAATTGGTAATATCCAGATTTGTTAGCCATATACATCTTTACAAAGAAATTATTTTTCTAAGAAGCCAATAAAAATAGTTATATATTTCCCTCTATTTCCTTCTTATAACATTGCTGGAATATTTTGAGATGAAGCTATTCACAGATCAAGACAGGGACTTAAAACTATTGTCTGGTTTCATTGATTCAGAAATGCAAAAACTAAAATCAGTATGGACCTATGCAAGAACAAATTTACAAATTTATTTATTATCAAACCACAGAATCATTTCAGCAGGTAATTTAACTGAGTTATATTCAACTCTGTAATCCCTATTCGGGGTAGGGACAGGGTAACTGTAAGGAGCTGAGCATTTTATTGGGCAAATGTCCTTCCTGATGCCTACATGGAGTTCACAGCAGATATTTTCTCTTTGTGTCCTGGGCGAGAAACATCTGCCACTATATAGGATAGAACTCACAACCTTCTGAGGGAGAGGTGAGTGTCTTCATCACTAGGTCACCATGACATTCAATTTAACTGATTTCTATCGTTGAGCAAAATGTTCAGAATCGGAATTTTTAATTAAGTGCCACTGAGTCAGACACATTTCCTGATGGCTGCATGGACAAATAGAGGTGCTTGCCGTCTCAATGTGCTTTAGTGACTATCTATCTGCAGCTCTTCCAGGGACATTCATGAAATCTCTTTGGTTCCATTCAACCAATTTATCCATTATCTTCCTCCCCTACTTGCCACACAGTGTCATTTGTAATAGTCTATCACCCACTGGCATTGCATACCCAAAGTAGGGAAATTTCTGCTTGTTCACCAAAATAGGAGTCAGTGCTTATTTGTTCCATGATTATTGGGTTACTTTTGGAATCCACAGCATTCTTTGTAACCAACTCCAGACCTACACTTTGAAGGCATCTTGTCAGTCATTCTCAGTGTCCAGTATTCCCCACCATACATCATGACTAATCACTCTAATCTTTGTTGTCATTGAAATTGCATGATGGTACCTAAATCTGTCATTGCTTTCCTTCCTACAATGAATCTCGCTGTAATTAATATCTTCTTTAGTTCTCCTTCTTTACTCATTTTGAATCTCAGAAAACAAAAGCTTACTACCTTGTATTCTTCACTGTTAACCACAGGACAACAAGGATATTACCTTTAACCTTGTTAATATTTAACACTTACAAGGATTTTTCGTTTTCTATTTTACTTTCTGAATATGTTCTTGTAGATTTCTTTATTGCTGGCTACAGTAAGTACATAATCCTGGCTATGTATGTCCAACTGTTGTCATTTCAGTATTGCATTTTGATTCCATCTATCATCACTTCCAATTCTGCCGATAGTTGTTGTCCAGGAGGAAAACATGCACCCTTATTTTCACTCCTTTTCCTATACTGAATCATTCTGTATCAATTCGATTTTCACTGTAGATTCTTGTTCATTGTGCTGGTTCTTCCAAACAGTAATTGTTATGTTCGCATAGAGAGGCAGGACGCAGAGTGCTTCAGCTCTTAGTTTATTGTGACTTCAGCTCAGAACGGACCCGAATGGCTCAGCCGCAGCAGCTATTTATAGCCGGCTGCCGCGGCTGCCAGCCAATCAGAGTGCAGGGTTTTCCCGCACTTTTACAGCCAATGATTTCAAACACTTTACAACAACAACCAATCATTTCAAACTCTGCATACATAACACCCCTCCCCACTAGGTTTGGTCCATACTCAAACCCCATCTATCTAATATACTCTTGTAAATAGGTGGGGCTCTTACGGGTACGTTGAGACCTGTGTGGTTCAGGTGTTTTGGGAATCTCACATTGTGAGGAAGGAAATGTATCTGCCAACATTCCCTTATTAGAATTTCTTGTGCTGGTAGAACCCGTTTGGGTGCTACAACCTGGTCTCTCCTCCCACTCTATTTCCAACCCAGTGTTATCCCTTAAGTCTGGTAATGATGTGCAATCCTCCATTTGTGAAAATGTTTGTTGGGACTGTGACAGGTTTTGGGATGGTTCCTGTCATGTTAGCTCGTTACACATGGGGTTGATTCTTGCTTGCTCATTACCTCCATTATCTCCCCCTTCCCCCCTAGAAAAGGCCGAGGGAATGGAATCCAGAGAGGAGCAAGGGCGATGCTCCAGAGGTAGTCTGGACCGTAACTGGTCTATGTGCCTGCTCCACAAGACACCATCCTCAGTTTGAACCCTGTAAGATCTGGGGCCAGTAACCTGGGTTATCTCTGCAGGAATCCATAATGGTTCACCTACAAGGTTTTTAGCATAAACAAAATCACCCACAGAGAATTGGCGAGTTTTGCTAGTGGAATCTAATGGTGCGTTGGGTGCGTAAGTGGGGTGAAGGCGGTCCAGGGTAGACCTGAGTTTCCTACCCATCAAAAGCTCGGCTGGAGTTAAGTTAGTGGATGGGTTAGAAGTGATGTGTTGGATACTGAGTAGTTTTCCAACTTTCTCAGTGGTGTCCCCTGGGTCCAATTGTTGGAGCTTCTCCTTGGTAAATCGACCATGCGTTCAGCCTGGCCATTAGCCGAAGGATGCCCAGGGGCTGTAAGAGTGTGTCTGATGCCCTGTTGTGCTAGATATGATTCAAAGAGGTTGGCAGTAAATTGAGGACCATTGTCAGAAACAATAACATCAGGTAACCCATGAGTTACAAAAAGTTTCTTAAGCTGTTTGATAACAGCGTCTGCTGTGGTGGAGGCCATAGGGATAACCTCTAACCATCTAGAGTATGCATCTACCACAATAAGGAAAGTGTGCCCTCTGGTAGGGCCAGCAAAATCAATATGAATCCTGGACCATGGACCCCTGGGACATTCCCATTCCTGTGGGGGGGTGAGAGGTGGTGCAGGCCTGACTTTCTGACAGTTTGGGCAGGATGCAACCCAGTTTTCTACCATTTTGTCTATACCTGGCCACCATACATAACTCCTGGCCAATCCCTTCATTCTGACAATACTCTCATGTAACATTTCCAAAACCTCTTTCTGGATGACCCTCATGTAACATTTCCAAAACCTCTTTCTGCAGTTTTGCAGGAATAACCACCCTGTTACCCCACAAAATACATCCCCTTAAAACAGATAATTCAGTTTGTCTGGATTTGAAATGTTGGGAAACCTGAGGTAGATCTTGTAGTGGCCAACCTTTTTTAACCCAATCTACAATAGGAGCCAATAGTGTCCTTGTCAGTTTCTCTAGCAATTGTAGCAGCATGGACTGGAAGCTTGGCAACAGTTTCTAGAAAAAAGGTGTAAGTTTCAGGAGCAGGGTCCTCAGTGTACAAAGGAAGTGGGCAGTGACTCAAGGCATCTGCGTGCCCAATGTCTTTTCCCGGTCTATGGATGAGTTTATATGAATAAGCAGCAAGAAATTCAGTCCATCTCAGCATTCTGGGTGACAGGATGGCTGGCGTTGGTCTATCCCCTGCCACAATGCCCAATAGTGGTTTGTGATCTGTGACAATGGTGAATCTTCTCCCATAGATGTATTCATGGAACTTCTTGACTGCTGCTACGATTGCCAATGCCTCTTTGTCCAGTTGACTGTAGTTTCTCTCTGCTTTGGTCAAAGTGCAAGAGTAAAAAGCAATAGGAGCTTCCCTTCCACTGGGAAGCATGTGGCTCAGCACCCCCCCACTCCAAAAGGGGATGCATCACAAGTTAATACTACAGGTAAATTCTCAGAAAATTGTATCAATACACAATCAGAAGTGATTAGTCGCTTGATATTGTTAAATGCAGACTCTTCTTTTCTGCCCCAAACCCATGCAGATCTTTTATCCAGTAATCTATGTAAGGGTTCTGCAATGGTTGCTTTCTGCGGTAGAAACATGTGGTAGAATTAACAAGTCCCAGGAATGCTTGCAAGTCAGTTTTGCATTTTGGTCTGGGGGCTTCTTTGATTGCCTGGACTTTGGCTTCTGTGGGGTGGATGCCCTGTTTATCAATCATATAGCCCAAGAATTCTACTTTGTCAGTTCTTAGTGTGCACTTTTCTTTTTTTACTTTTAACCCTGCTTTTCTGAACCTGGTCAGGACTTCTCTGAGTTTCTCCTGTAATTGAGTGTCATTTGCAGCAGAGATTAAAATGTCATCAAAATAGGGCACCACCCCAGGTAACCCTTGTAGCATCCTTTCCATAAGGCTTTGAAATATGCCTGGCACCACACTTACTCCGAATTGTAACCTCTTGCATCTGAATGCACCCCGATGGGTTACGATGGTTTGGGCTTCTGCAGTTAAATCATCTACTGTTAACTGCTGGTATGCTTGGGCCAGTTCCAATTTGGCAAAGACTGTGCCCCCGCCCAGAGAATGTAATAAATGATGAACCACTGGAACTGGATATGTGCTCTGTTGTAGCGCATGGTTCAATGTCCCCTTGTAATCCCCGCAGATTCTCATGGAACTGTCAGCCTTGACTGGTGTGACTATGGGTGTCTCCCACCTGGAGTGGTCTGTGAGCTCTAGTACCCCTTGGGCTATCAGTTTATCTAATTGTTCATCTATTTTTTCCTTTAAGGTTCATCTAAAGGCAAATGGTACCCTCCTGGGTTTTAAACGGATTGGTTGTACCTTGGGATCTAGGTTAAAAGTGATAGGGGTCCCCAAGTACTTGCCTAATCCATCGCTGAAGACCTCTGGAAACTCAGACTTCAATGATTCTTCCCAATCAGTGTTGCTCACGTGATTGATGCCAGTTACTTCGATGCCCAGTGGGTTGAACCACTCCAGTCCCAGCAAACTTGGGCGATCTTTACCTACGATGGTCAATGGCAGGCTTGGTGTGGCCTTTGAATTTCACGTTGAATTTTCTTGTTCCAACTACTGGAATCTTGTTCCCTTGGTAGTCTTTAAGAGTTAGTGCTTGTTTTTGAAGTGAGTCTTCTGAATGTCTGGTATCAGTCTTTGAATAGTGTCCCATGACACCATGGATAGGTATGAACCTGAGTCCACTTCCATTTGGCAAGGCCTTCCTCAATAAATACCTTGACATGCACTTTCCTGTTATTTAATGAAGAGGAATGACCAATAGTTACAGTTTGATGAGTTTCATTTTTCCATTTGCTTCTGTGCTGCCCCATTTTCTCGCTGGTGTTGTTTGGCTTGACTTCTCTGTCTTTGTTGCTTGCAACAAACTTCCTTCTGTTTGGTGGGGTTCTGGATGATTTGCAGACTCTTGCAATGTGCCCTCTTTTTTCACAGCGGAGGCAAATGGCGTCCAGGAATTTGCATTCAGTGCGGGGGTGGTTTCCCCCACAACCTATGCAGTGGAAATCTTGCCTCTTTCTTCCCAGGTCGTTTCGCGCTCCATTCTGAGTCTGTTAATTCCTTCTTCTTCTCCACTGTATTCTGACTCAGATTCAAGCTCATCAAAATGAGTTGTGGTGGTCTTTTCCCCATCAGAATGGCCCATAGTCTTGTTCATCTTCCTCATGGCTGCTGCTGAGGATTTGGTGGCTTCTGCTGAAGATGCTTCCTCTATGGCTTCTTTCAGCGTAATTTTGGGTTTCATCAGTAATTTGCTCTGCAAGACCTTGTCTTTAAGGCCCAAAACAAAACGATTGTGCATGGCCTCCTCTAAACTGCTGAATTCGCACGCCCCCCCAATGTTTCTTAAACTTGCCATGAAGTCACTGACGCCAATTCTCCCTGATCGCGGCGATAAAACTCGTGTCTCCTAATGAGGCACGATACTTGGGGCGTGTAGTGTGCCCTTAAAAGTCTCTCCAGATCAGACCATGCCATTACCTTCACTTCTGCTGGGCCAGCCAATGCCTTCGCCATCTTCTGCCCGCATAAGTGAAAAACCGCTCTCTGCTGCTCAGAAATGGCGGCCAGATCGTTCCTTCTAAATACATCTGAAACCAATCTGCATGACTCCCAGTCTTCGTTCTTCGGATCAAATGGCTGGGGGTGTTCAGCGCAGCCATCTCGCTCTTCTCTGTTCCGGCCTTCTCTCGCCACCTGAGTGCAGGCGATTCAGCAGTGATTTACTTCAGCTCAGAACGGACCGAATGGCTCAGCTGCGCAGCTATTTATAGCCGGCTGCCATGGCTGCCAGCCACTCAGAGTGCAGGGTTTTCCTGCACTTTTACAACCAATGATTTCAAACACTTTACTACAACAACCAATCATTTCAAACTCTGCATACATAACAGTAATCAGGTGTTTTGTGTGCTTATGAACTTTAATATATTCCACATTCCAAGATAACCAATGTGATCAAAGGCCACAATGCAGTATAAATAACAATAATAAAGCACAGCTAACTCTCCTGTTTACATTCTCCATAGCTACCTGGTTTTGCATTTAGCTGAGGTTATGTGGGGGGAGGGGGCAGAGAGAAAGAGAGAAAGAGAGAGAGGGGGAGAGAAATGATTGAAATAGGATGGTAAATTGCACATTCCCTGACATCTCTATAGACTGATTTTTTTCAGTCTCTAGACTGTACTGCTTTGTTCACTATATGTTGACACTTTATCGTCTCTCCAGCAACTTTATACAGTTCAATGTTTACTTCATTTGCACCTGATGCTTTCCTATCTGATAGCTGGCCTACTGCTTTCATATCTCATCTTTTGTGTTTATTGTGTCTCTTCTGGGATTATTCCTGAGTATTCCAAGCTTGAGAGCCAGCCTGGTGTAGTTAGTTAAGTATGTGATTAGAAAGCAGGTGAATGTGAGTTCTAGTCCCACCTTAGACATGAACCCAGGAGGGTAACCTTGGGCCAGTCATTCTTTCTCAGCCCTAGGAAGAAGGCAAGACAAACGACTTCTGAAAAACCTTGCCAAGAAAACTTCAGTGACTTGTCCAGGCAATCTCCAAACTGGACATGACTGAATGGCCAAAAAACAAAATCCAAGTTTAACTGTAATTTTTTTCACCCCTGTGGTTTCTTTGAACCTCTTAAAAAGGCCTTTCATTTTCATTGTCTTGTTATTTTCCTCTGTGGATCTTCTTGATTAAGCCATCTTTCCTATAGCCCTCTTGTTTCAAATTAAAAACTGGTGTTCATTGTGCATTTTTTGTTGCACAGTGCTTTCATTTTCTGCCTTTATTTATGATATTTTCTACAAACCACTGGATCTTCTCCTCCATGAACTTATGAGACTATTCTTTCTTGCTCTCTTTTCAAAATACCCCTAATCTCTTCTTACAATTTCTCAGTTTCTCTTCTGAATAATTTAGTCCATTCCTTATAAAGGCCCATACTTTAATTGTATGTCTTCCAGGTCAATTCTTGCTGACACAGGTACTTCTTAATTTACTAAGTTTAATCTGTCTATTTCGCACCTGTAATTTCTTGGTCTGTTTTATAGGTAGATTTAATTTAAGTTGACACAATACCTACAGAATTCCCTGGAGCATAAAATATGGGTAAGTTTTGTTGTGGATATTATTATTATTATCTTGTAATGGCACTGGTAGTTCAATAGCATCTAGTACTCCCTTCAAATGCTAACATTTGCAATGCGTAAAATGCTTCAACTTCTCCCATTTTTGTTGCTCCACCAATGATCTTCACTTTTTCTACTCAGTGTATGAATATTCTTACTTTATTTGCATGACTAAATATGCCATGTGTTGCAGGATTTATTCTACCCATGTAGACTGGTTTCTTCTATAAACCACAAGGTCTCATGTTGTCTTGCATGGCATTTGAAGTTCCACTGAATCACTCTGGGAATGTTTCCAGACAGCCAAGTCACCAAACTAAAAAACATATTTTTTCCCCTAAGCAAAAAGCGAAAACAAAAAAAACCCACCCTTAAACAATACTATACAATGTATAGTCCAAATCTCCTGACAAGAACCTACAAGCTTCTACCAATTAAGTAATGAGGGGGACTTCTTTATTGTTTTTTTAATTATTATTGTTGTTGTTATGTGCAGAACAATGAACTCATTACCATGTTCGCTTCATTGTGTCTAATTATTTCTACTGCTTCACTGTCACCGATTGCTTTTACAAACCCTCTGTCTGCATTTTCCTCAGGGAATTCTTGTTTTACTGTGTTTGAATGCCACCAAATGTAATCAGAGCCAGATTTGATGCTTTTAAAACTAAGCGGATTTGATCAACTTCATCTGCCATTTGTAAAATAAATAAATAAATAAATAAATAAATGATAAATAAATAAATAAATAAATAAATAAATAAATAAATAAATAAATAAATGGAGAAGCATAGGAAAAGGAAGGATTCCTAACATGTAGCTCTCTAGATGTCCTATGATGGTGGGGTATAGTGAAACCTTCTTATCCAACTGATTTGGAGAAGCTTAGTTGAATAAGTTGGCTTTAAATTACAGTCTAATCAGTGCAGATCTGTTGTTTCATTCCTTTCCCTACTTTGACAATTTACTTCTCTTATTCCCCATTCTAGTTTAAAGTACAGGTAAAACTCGAAAAATTAGAATATTGTGCAAAAGTTCATTTATTTCAGTAATGCAACTTAAAAGGTGAAACTAATATATGAGATAGACTCATTACATGCAAAGCAAGATAGTTCAAGCCGTGATTTGCCATAATTGTGATGATTATGGCTTACAGCTCATGAAAACCCCAAATCCACAATCTCAGAAAATTAGAATATTGTGAAAAGGTACAATATTCTAGGCTCAAAGTGTCCCACTCTAATCAGCTAATTAAGCCATAACACCTGCAAAGGGTTCCTAAGCCTTTAAATGGTCTCTCAGTCTGGTTCAGTAGGAATCACAATCATGGGAAAGACTGCTGACCTGACAGTTGTGCAGAAAACCATCACTGACACCCTCCATAAGGAGGGAAAGCCTCAAAAGGTAATTGAAAGAAGGTAGAGGTAAAAAGAGGTAAAAGAAGTTGGATGTTCCCAAAGTGCTGTATCAAAGCACATTAATTAAAAGTTATGTGGAAGGGAAAAGTGTGGAAGAAAAAGGTGCACAAGCAGCAGGGATGACTGCAGTCTGGAGAGGATTGTCAGGAAAAGGCCATTCAAAAGTGTTGGGGACTTTCACAAGGAGTGGACTGAGGCTGGAATCAGTGCATCAAGAGCCACCACACAGATGGATCCTGGACATGGGTTTCAAATGTCGTATTCCTCTTGTCAAGCCGCTCCTGAACAACAAACATCAGAAGTGTCTTACCTGGGCTAAAGAAAAACAGACCTGGTCTGTTGCTCAGTGGTCCAAAGTCCTCTTTTCTGATGAGAGTAACTTTTGGATCTCATTTGGAAACCAAGGACCCAGAGTATGGAGGAAGAATAGAGAAGCACACACTGCAAGATGTTTGAAGTCCAATGTGAAGTTTCCACAGTCTGTGTTGATTTGGTCATCTGCTGGTGTTGGTCCACTGTGCTTCATTAAATCAACGCGGCCGTCTACCAGGAGATTTTGGAGCACTTCATGCTTCCTTCTGCAGACAAGCTTTATGGGGATGCTGACTTCATTTTCCAGCAGGACTTGGCACCTGCCCACACTGCCAAAAGCACCAAAACCTGGTTCAATGACCGTGGGATTACTGTGCTTGATTGGCCAGCAAACTCGCCTGACCTGAACCCCATAGAGAATCTATGGGGCATTGCCAAGAGAAAGATGAGAGACATGAGACCAACAATGCAGAAGAGCTAAGGCCGCTATTGAAGCATCCTGGTCTTCCATAACACCTCAGCAGTGCCACAAGATGATAGCTTCCCTGCCACTCCTCATTGAGGCAGTAATTGCTGCAAAAGGGGCCCAAACCAAGTACTGAGTACATATGCATGCTTATACTTTTCAGAGGTCTGATATTGGTCTATGTACAATCCTTGTTTTATTGATTACATGTCATATTCTAATTTTCTAAGATTGTGGATTTGGGGTTTTCATGAGCTGTAAGCCATAATCATCACAATTATGGCAAATCACGGCTTGAACTATCTTGCTTTGCATGTAATGAGTCTATCTCATATATTAGTTTCACCTTTTAAGTTGCATTACTGAAATAAATGAACTTTTGCACAATATTCTAATTTTTCGAGTTTCACCTGTATGCTATTATTTCCATGTTTATTTGAGAACAGAGCGTGGTGACAGCAAGCCAAACTTTCAAGGAATGAAACAAACCAACAAACCAACAAATGGTGATCCTTCCTATCAATCAAGGCTTTGGTGTCTTAAGAACATCAATTCCTGTACAGTCTACCTCACATTCAACAGGACACTTTTTATG
This sequence comes from Naja naja, assembly GCA_009733165.1. Taxonomy (NCBI): domain Eukaryota; kingdom Metazoa; phylum Chordata; class Lepidosauria; order Squamata; family Elapidae; genus Naja; species Naja naja. The sequence goes on along the minus strand of CM019148.1, from coordinate 235,915,295 downwards.
GGGTTTAAAAGATATGTCTGATACGAATAAGTGTTTCTTATGCTAGAGTTACTGGAACTGAAACAAGTTTTTTCTTTTCTACTTGTTAGAAAGAGGCTCACCACATAATTATTTACGAAGCCTTTAAAGCAGAGGTTTCTAACCTTGGCAACTATAAGGCTTCAACTCCCAGAATTCCCCAGCCAGCCATGTCTTAAAGTTGCCAGTATTGGACACCCTTGCTTAAGGACTACTGACTGTTTGAACTTTTGTGTTCTCTCTCTCTCTCCTTCTTTCCCAACCTGCTCAGCAGGAATTCTTGAAAATACACCTAAGCTTTCACTGTAAGCAAAGGTTATCATTCCATATGATCATCTGAATGAGGATGGTGGGTGGGGGGAGAGGAAGCTGTGCCATCAAAGAATGATTTTGCATTTCCTCTCAATTTTCTCTGCAGCCATTGATGCAATTTTCAAATCTTTTTTTCTTCATTTAAACTTTGGACAGTGTCTTTACAGGAATCATGTGTGTGCAGCATGACTCAGGGTCAGCTGATGATATAAATCTATTTTGTACAGTTCATAAAAAAACTCATGTCTCATTTTGCAAGTCCACTTTCCTGTATGATATTTTGTTCTTTGACCTTCATCGTCAGCAAGATTAAATAAAGCCCCAACAGCCCTACAGTCAGGTTGGAATAATGCCACAACATCTTACTGAAATTCAAAGAAGCCGTTCCAAACCTGTCCCTTTTCATGTGCATTGTTTCTGGGAATTGTAATGTCCCAGGACTGTAGACACAACATCCTCTGTAGAATATTTCCATGCATTTCACACAAACAAGTGTCTTTGCCAAAGGAAAGCTAACTCATAAAATCTGCAGGTAGCATTCTTCTTGCATATAAAGCCAATCTAAGACTATAACCTCAGGTAAGCAAAACAATTGTATACAGCATTCTCCCTCATATTATTTTGTGGGTTCCCCTTTCACTTTTATTTTCTTCTTAATCTCATTACCTACCAGTATTAATTATTACCAGGGAAGGAAAAACTATCTAATTTCTCCCTGATTAATGATAATTTTCTCTCTAGCTGGAAAATATTACACTTATTTGATGTAGTGAACACTGAACTTAAGTGTGATTCCACCTGATGACAATATACTATATGTACCAATGTAAAATTGCATTAACTTATAACTTTAAGAAACAATTCCATGTTGTGTGGCTCCCAAATGAATATACATTTAATATAGCTATTAAGAGAAAGGATAAGAGAAAAGTAAAGTCTTAATCTTTTATTCTTATGCTAAACTAGCAACTTTCGTAAGATTTATTGAATGGTGGTCAGTAAATCAACTAAAATAGTACAATGAATTTTAAGGGGGGGGGCTGCCCTTGAAGACCATTCAGAAACAGTCCAAAATGCAATGGCTCAAAAAGTAATGGAATCACCTTCATTTGTAACACTTACATTGAGATAATACCTCCACTGAGAGAAGGAAGCTTCCAATACAATTCAAGGTGATCTTATTAGGCCTTTTACAGCTTAGGATCTAGGCATCTTTGAGACTGCCAAATGGGAATGGTACCATTATGGACCTTGAGGATTACTCTTCTCTATAGCTGACTCCCATACTCTAGAACAGCCTACTTAGTCCTATATATAAGGATATCTCTATCCCTTTCTAGTGCCTTTCTAGAGTGGCTTTGGAAAGAACTTGTACAGCTGGATGACACATCCCCTAGTGATTCCTAATAATTGTGTGTGCTTATTATGATTGATTGTTGTTATGGTATCTATTGTAATCCTGTTGCTATGCCATGCCATGCCATGCCATGCTATACTACACTACACTATGAAGTATAAGATGCTCAAAGTCATTTTGAATTGCAGCAGCATTAGCAAGCAAGCAAGCAAATGAAAAAAAAAATTGAGGTGCTGTTTTCCTCTCCCCGCCGCTTACCCAAATGAACTCTGAGATAATCTAATACATACCTGAGCAGAGAATGCCTTTATATCTTGGACAGGAGAAGTCATCACACTCACAAAAGAGCCCATAGATCCTCCCAAATTCACTTTTGTAGCACACACAGTGGTGACAGGAGCACTCCCCACGGCCACTGCAGATACGTTTCCCTTCAGCTTCTCGGCACATGTTGTGGTACATGGCCCCACTTTCTCCTTCCTCGCACTCACACTTGGCTCCTACGTGGCCTGGGTTACAGTCACATAATCCACACACGTGGGTGCCATTTCCACTGCATTTACTGCTGTTCTGCTCTATCTGTTTGGTACATCCACACATGCAGTTGTAAGAAACGGTGACCTCTACAGTGTCCCGAAACCAATCTGGTTTGATAGTGAAGGTGTGTGAGATGCTCTCAGCTGGGCACGTCCGAGCCTCTACTGATATCTCAAAGGAAACCTAAATAGGAATAGTAAGAAGTAAGAGTGAAAAGGCATCAGAAACCTGAAAAGTTACTTATATGTAGATAGCATCAAAGAATAGAATAGAATAGAATTCTTTATTGGCCAAATGTGGTTGGGCACACAAGGAATTTGTCTTGTGTAAATGCTCTCGGTGTACATAAAAGAAAAGATAGATTCATCAAGAGACAAAAATCATAAGGTACAACACTTAATGATAATCATAGGGTACAATCAGCAACCAAATCATACTAGGAAACAGTCAATATAAATCGTAAGGATACAAGCGACAAAGTTACAGTCATACAGTCACCAGTGGGAGGGGATGGGTGATAAGGAGTGATGAGAAGATTAACAGTAATAGTAGTGCAGACTTTGTAATAGTTGAACAGTGTTGAGGGAATTATTTGTTTAGCACAGTGATGGCTTTTGGGAAAAACTGTTCTTGTGTCTAGTTGTTCTGGTGTGCAGTGCTCTATAGCATTATTGGCATAACTGTAAGCACCCATAATTCTGGTTAATAGTACAAAGTAAATGTCTGTATACAATACACACACACACACACACACAGTATAATCTAGAAGCCAGCATGCTAAGTAATATGTTGAACTTAAAAGTGTTTTTTTTAATTTCCATATTATATAAAGTTATTTAGAGTGTTGCTCTTTAAAACAAAAATTAAAGACACGATCCTATATATTCAGTGCCATCCTCAGACTTTCAAAATATTTTATTAACTGAGAAAAATACATATGGTCTTTCATAAGTGAGTAGCTGCTTAGTTTTGTAATTGTTAAATGGATGGTTCTACCAACAGCATTTAACTCAATACTATTTAGAGAAGTAAAGACCCCTGGCTTAGACTACAAATAAGTGCTGCCTTTTCTCTTTTTTTCCTACACGGATACAAATTTGCAAGCTGCCTAGAAACGCAGAACTGTTGTTAGAAAAAAATAAGTGAGAAGCTTGGTGGAAAAAAAAAACACCATCTACTGTCATTGTCCAACAGAATGAAGGAACAGGTTCCAGCAACTGAAAAGAAAGTGCTTTATGCATGCGGGTATAAGCACTGCCCCAGGTTTATTCAAAAGCCTGTTCTGTGGCATCTCAAAATGGGCTTTGTTTGAAAAAGATGGGGGCAGGAGAGATCTCATTGTTCTTTTGGAGCCCTTGTGATTCGGTGCTTTTCTGGACGGCAGTCTGCTCTATTTCCCTGTGCCAAATGGCTACATACAGATGGCACTTGCAGCATATTCTGCTACAAATAATACCAACCACGCCATTCCCTGATTTAAAAAAAGAGCACAGAATCAGCCCCCATAACTAGAGAGTAGAGGGGATTCCTCCTAATAATTTAATACTCATTATTAAAAATTTGCAATACTATTAACAATGCTAAACAATGTGGCCCAGGCTGGCTCGAATCGGTAACCCCCACCAGCAATTCCTTGAGATCTTGAGACAACCTTAGAAGACATCAGAGGAGTAATTTCCCCCTCAAACAGAGGAAAAAAAGTGTGTATCAAAAAGTCATAGAGAAAAAGACCATCAAAAAAACTACAGCTGACAAGAGATTCCCTATCACCACTACCACTGAATTACAATAAAATAATGTTACAATGACCAGCTGCTGCTTATTTAAAATACCCAACTTTCCCCAAACTGACAAATGGAGGTACAGCAAACTCACCGTGTCTCCCATCTGAAGATCTCCACACTTCCTGACTCCAGGATATGATGAACCATCTTGACATGTGGCTGTGAAAGCCAGGTTAATGTCATCAGGACTATCCCAGACAGTTAACTCTACTTTTGATCTAATACTCTAAATAAAAAAAAAGATTAATTCATTGAACTGATTTTTAAAGCACATCTATCATTTTGTGAACATAACGCTGTTTCTCGTACTTATTCATGATTAAGTAAAAGCATATGAACATTGTAAATGAACAAATAAGCTTTTCTCTCTTTCTAATTAAAACAGATGAGCTGTTTTCTGAGAATTTATTTTGGGAAGAGAATATAGATTCCAGCTATTCAGAAGCTTGCTCAGTATGAAAATATTAGCCACTTTTTTTTCTTCATGAAGGCACCACAGCAATATACCAGGGAAAGTTGCAACGTTTAACGTAATTTTCATAAAACGTAAAGCATGCAAGTTCTATTTTCAATATCATGCAGCTATGAAGCATCTCCTCCACATAACTTCCACACAAGCTTAATCAAAATAAATTGAATACATCTACTATGATAAAAATCTGCTAAAATTGCCTGTTCTTGCAGACTAAAGAATCTCAGAGAATCCTCCATTATTCTGAGGGACTGTCTATGTGGGGGGGTCAAACTGGTGGCCCCCAGGCCGGATGCATCACGTGCAGGCCATGCCCACCCCAGCTCCATGAATGGGAAAAATGTCGTAAAATGTCATGTGACGGCAATGAGACGTGGTGAGTTTGACACCCATGGTCTACAATATCAAATAAAGCGGGGGATGCTGTCAGAACCATGGTTATTCTGTAGACTGTAGAGAGATGATCCAGATGATACACACAATTATTTATATAAATTATATTCAATCACACAGAATCCAGATATCTGAGATGCTTGGTTCAGGGAAATGGTAGAAAAAATGGTGAGATTAATTATGGAAAACAAGAAGAAAAACATAGATATAGTGGTTTATTCTACGACAATGAAGAAATAGTTCTTCTCTGCTACTTTCAGAGTAAAGCAATTAAAATCCTAAGGATAAATTGCCTGCAGCCAAATCAACTTGGTCTCTGGATTTTAAATGATTTGGAAGTGCAGCTGATTGTCCTGTTTTTATAATCAATTGGAAAATAGGGACCAGTTATTTGGAAAGGTGAAGCCAACTATTTGAGGAGCCTCTGTGGCACAGTGGTTAGAGTGCAGTACTGCAAGCTACTTCTGCAGCCAGCTGTCTACAGCTTGGCAGTTCAAATCCCACCAGGCTCAAGGTTGACTCAGCCTTCCATCCATCCGAGGTGGGTAAAATGAGGACCCAATTTGTTGAGGGCAATATATTGGCTCTGTAAACCACTTAGAGAGGGCTGTAAATCACTATAAAGCGGTATATAAGTCTAAGTGCTATTGCTATTTGGCTAATAAAAGCTGCCAGAATGAGATTGGCTAATTAATACAAATTAATAAATTAATTCTTATTAATGGTAGGGCCATATGTTTGTGGTTTACAGGAAGCTATTTAAGGGGGAAAGTAATAAACCAATCAATTAATTTATTCACTCTCCCTCTTTGCCAGTGCTCCTTTCCTGAGTAAAGTCCCAAAACGTACATCAGCAAATCAGTTCAAGGTTTCTTGCATAATGTGGTTATTTGAATCTACTACGTATATACATGGTTCTGTAGCAGAAATCATTGAAGAAAGGCATCTTGATAGAAGCTGGGTAAGTATGATCCAAAAATATTTTTTCTGGACTCTCTTCTGACCTTTCATAGCATTACCCATGTATCAGTTAACCAGATCCACACATGAATGGTTTGAGTTGACTACTTTACTGTATTGTATCTATAGTATAAGGATCATCTCAGACTGCTTGCCTTTTCTTGGAAAGAGATAAAATTCCATGGAACTGGGGGGAGGGATAGCTGCCAGGCATTCATTTGTGTGTTTGTTAATTTGTCTGCCAGGCATTCATTTGTGTGTTTGTTAATTTGTTTCCCATTTCTGAACTGCCCATCTCCGTTAAAGAGGGACTCTGAGTGATGTACAATGAAGTATGACTAAAACAGCTATGCAAGGATTCAAGGCTAGTTCCCTGCTTGACCTCACTTCCCTGCCTAGCTTGGAACTTCCCAACACCATGGAATTATTCTGGGACATTGGCCTTTTAGATCTGGGAGCCATATTCTAATTCTATTGGGCTGAAAATGTTACTCTCTTTATTGGTCATTTGTCAACTCATAAACATTTCTATGCCTGTTTTAGTATTTGCCATAAAAAGTGGGGGGAAGTGAAAGTACATTCCAACTCTTATCTTTAAAAGATTGTAACTAAAATACCAGGGTTTTTGCCCGCAAATATATTTAATTGGAGAACGTGAATGATGACACCCAGCCTGTTAACATGCTCAATTGGAGAATCTGGTTTATGAGACACCCAGGGGGAAGGCGGGAAACAGGGTCACAGATGACTGTAAATTACATATGCCAGAGTTGGCTTCATACAGGGCAGTACCAGTATGTTGCCTCTAATCAATCCTTTGAAGTTTTTTGAAGCTTGGCTCGAGAATCATGATTTAATTAGAGAGATTACTGAAATCCTAACATCATTATCTATAACACATATATTGGTCTTATTGCTCTATCAAGATGAGATAACTTTGGCTTCCCAAGCCATAGCAGCTGCAGAGTTTTAGATATTAACTAACAGTACTGCTATTCTGGCATTCATGAATGGAAAGGAAGTAACAAAAGTTTCTGGCATAACACTTATCTGTTTTAAAACAATATAGAGAAAGCATTCCAACACAAGTCAAGCCATGAGCAGGCAGTAAAAATTCAAACCTAACTTGGTCTCTGGACCATACAATCACCACTGCTACTGTAGTAGGTTATTCCAATATATATTCAGCACTCTAATGTCATAAAATGGTACTCCTATCATCAAATTTAAAAAAAAGAATTCAAAGCATCATGACTGTGATAGACACAATTAATGCAACAGGTACAAGCTATTACGACCACAAAAGGAATAGTGTTATTTGTCATCTCTGTTTTCTGATCTGAGTCCTTCCAAAATAAAGCATTCAAACAGTTGATTTAGCAGCACCACACAATGTTGAGAACACACAAGGTTTGAGAAGGCCCAACCTAAATTGTCTCTTACACAAGTGAAATGTTGGATGAAATCATAAAAACTTTGAATTATTGAATGAACCAGGAATTGTTTTGTTGAATAGCAGAGAGATACACTAATCTTTTCTTAGAAAATTGAATGAGGGATGCAGCCAAGAATGAGCAGCTCCAATGAAGAATGTGTGAAGTATGAAGAAACAAATGTTGTGTCCGGAGGAATTGCATACAAAATAAAGAGAATCAGTAATAGCAGGAATTATGAGTGTTTTTCCCCACCCATAGTCTCTAGTTGTCTAGTTTCTTACCATCTGGATGACATTCTCAAATTCTTTAGTCTTTCTTCATTATTAGAACTTTAGCTGCTAATTCGAAAGTTGTCATAATAATTGTTTCACACTAATTTCTACCTAGTTGAAAACTGCTGTTTGTGGTTATGATTGCCACCCAAACCAGTTTATGCAAAATTGGACTTTTAAAATAAATACAATTAAACTAATCTAGCATCAAAGCCGAATTGTGGGAACCTACTGCATACACATATACTTAAAGGAAGGCAAAAACAGAGATAACTTGTTTGGTACCTCTTAACAAGTTGAGAATGAAAAAGCCCAGTTTGGTGCCAACAACTGCCTCACAGTATGTTGTTATGTATCATGGAACTTTACTAAAAGCATAGATTGCTTTGTGATGTACATATGGTCATTAGATTACAGTCTTTGTAACTCTCATGTCTGTTTGTTTGTAACCTCTTTAGTTGGGCGAAACTGGAAGGTATATAGGGTCACAATTACTGAACTAAGGTAACTTACAAAAATGCCAGGACCCTCGATTCCCATGGCAATGAAAGCCATTTCAAAAGGTCTAGACTGTGTACAATGATACAAAATGATACTAGAACACATTTAGTCAGTATTATAAGCAAGCACCAGGTAAAAAAAAATCAAAGAAAAAATAGAGCTCAATTATTTATTTATCTCTGAATTCTTTAATACTTCACTTGGGATGTTTATGATTCTATATTTTAAATAATGTAAACATCTCACTTGGATCTTTGGGATCTGGGTAGCCATAAATTACATTATATGCTAATAGTGGACAACTGTACAATCTGATATATCTCGAAACCTGTTTTAATATTTCAACTGAGAATTTAAGAGAAAAGACACACAAAAGAAAATGCGTAAGAGGTTTCTAGAAGAATTTTGTTCAAAAACTGCCATTGGCTATATTCCAATACTAATGACTTGGAGAAAATACTATCAGGTTTGAAAGACTGAATTTTAAAAAAAGTAGCAGATTAAAAGAATCCCATCAAAGTTGTAATGAACAAGAACAAATAAAAGAAATATGACATACCCTATGCAGAAAGCTGATTAACTTCACTCTCTCTCAAAAGTAATATGTGATGTCACACTCACACACTCAAGTTAATCCCACAAATCAAGTTTGAAAAAGAAATGCAAATGAAGAATACACAAATGGTAAAAAATGAAATATAATCTTACTAAGTATGCATTGCATTGATCATTCACAGTTGAATTGAAAGTATGAAACTTACATTGTAGGCTTTGATTATAAGCTGGATGATATTTCGGGAATCTTGATACAAAATCTCTACCGTTGTTCCAGGAATTAGGGCCGTGAGATTCTTTTTAAAACAGAGCATACAAGAAAATTGAAATCTGAACCAAAAAAACGATCCAAGTGCTCAAAAGTTCATCCATTTTAATAGTTCTTTCAGTCTTTTTCATGTTAATTGTGATGAGAATAATGGGTAATAAAAGGGAATAATGCCACTAAGAAATTATTTTGCAGACATTATCTTTCAGGTAATGTAATTAAGTAATAGCAGATTGAGTTAAACAGAGTCCAGAAGGATTAAATCCACAGCTATTTTTGGTGCTATTGTGATCAATATTTGACCATTTGCTTTAGAAAACTTAAGTTCTTTGAAGGAAAGCTTTAGCCTGAAATTAATAAAAGAATCAAATAGAAATGAAGGGGCTATACGAGCATTAAATTTCATCCAGTTAGTTCCGGTTGTAAAATCCAATCATGAATTATATTCTCAAATGCTTTTTTAATTCAAAGCTGCCATTCCTCTCAAAAACTAGCCTTTTCACACTTTCAGAAAAAAAAATTCTCGCACTTTGACAAATGTAAACAAGATATTGATTTATCTCCCCCCAGATTTACCTTATAAAGCATATAGTGATTTTTGGTCACTGCAAAAATTACATGAATGTTGTTCTCAGCTAATTTTTCTCCAAGAAGTGCAAGTGAAGGGTAATCCTAAGAGGGAAAAGGAAAGCAAAGTAAGATTATGATAATGTAAAATTATTTATTATGCAGTTTTTAGCCCACAAATCTGTAGATTATCTTTATTACATTGAACTGAATGAGATTTACTTATGAATAGACTTTAAAAGCCTTCCACTGTATGCAATCAAGAATTCTTTTCAGTTGTGGAATTATTCTGTAATTATTTGCCAAATGCCTGAACTCAACTATGAATATGAACCAAAATATGTTCTCTTCTTTCAGCAAAGGATCTATCATCATCTGTGAAATTATGGCACTTCATGGGACTATTGGAATAGATGACAAATATACTTCTATTTATTATTTGTCAAAGTAGATAGGATATTTTATCTACATTAATTTGTGCTTACAATATTGGGCCAGTCACTCCATCTCAGGCCCACCTCACCTCATGGGGTTGTTGTTGTGGAGAAAATAGGAGGAAGGAGCATTAGATATGTTCACCACCTTGAGTTGTTTATAAAAATAATAATAATAAACTAAGGATATAAATGAACAAATGTACTGCAATATTGCAAGAGTTTGGCTGGAATATTTTGGAACAGACATTCCAAGTATTGTGGTGCTAAATGATGAAAGAGTTTATATACTGCAGTAACACCATACTTTGAACTGCATTTGGCAATGAACAGTGAGATGGTAATATTATTTATTTATTTATTTATTTATTTTATTAGACTTGTATGCCGCCCTCTCTCCCTAGGGACTCAGGGCGGCTCACAATATAAAATCACAATACAATAAATTAATTTAAAAATAATTAAATAATAAAGCCCAGCTGTAATCTTGCTGCCTAATTTTTTATTAACTAAAATTCCCAAGCTAAATTTTCTTCTAAAAGCAGATTCATATAGAATTGTAGGGACCTTAAAGGAACCTATAAAACAAACATGGTATTTGGGCATAGATAATTAAAGCTAGGCCATCTTTATTCAGGTGGGGACATATAAACCCAAGTTGGTGTCCTACATTGCGGAGGACAAAAGCATTTCAGTGTCCATAAGAATGTATCTCTTTAGGGAGAGACCAACCACTAAATAACTATCCTTCTCTACATGCGAACATTTCTCTAGCAATTTTTCAGAGCAGTTTATCCGTATCTTTCTTTGGAAAGTAAACTGGTGTTCTCTTAAGCTTTGCCTGCAAATGCTCTCAGGCACCAGCTTTTCACTGCATTACCAGGCTAGTACATTAATTCCTCAATGGTCAACCAAGATGTATATTTGTTTCATTTACTTGGGAAACAAAAGATGGTTCTGTTCAAGGGCTCCGGGCAGCTGTCATAGGACAACCACTCAGGAAAGCTTTTCAGCAGGGGAGGAGGGGCACACCACACAGGCTCATTAAAGGGCCAAAAAATAAGTTTGAGTTGGCATTTTGTTTGGCCTACAGAAAGAAGGCCACAGTTATGGAAAACAAAGCAGAACTTCATTCTGAAAGCTGAAGCACTCTCTGTTGATGTTTCTTTTAGGTGAAGCATCAGGAGCTATTTTTTCCTTTGATATTATTATTACTAATTTTTCAATGAGAATATTTATATTGTCAGGATCTGAGATAACTGAGGCTGATATTAAGCTATGCGTAATTAAACCAGGTTAATTTAGAAATCAAAATCCCTCTCAGTCAAGCTTGATTTTGAGTAGCTAGCCAGATCTACCCACATTGCTGCCTGGGGAATTTTGGGAATTGAACTCCATGCATCCTAATGTTGTTGAGATTGAGAAACATGGATCTAATTATAACCATGGATCTCCTAGTAAGTCTGTCATCCAAGCACTACTGAGAGGCCTCAACTTCACTTAGCTTTTCTGAGATCAGTCAAGATTGGAAATGTGATTTTGCATCTAAAGCAGGCATATTAACTTGCATTAATCATGAAATTAATGCAACTTGCATTAATCATGAAATTAGTCATAATATCCTTTCCAACACCCCCCAAAAAAGTATTGCAGGAAATACAGGAATCCAGTATGCACCATGGATTTCTTTTACATCCACAAGGACCGAAGAGTTTTTGTCAAATTCAGATATTTAAAATATCAGTGCAAGACAATTTTCTCACCCATTTTTTTTAAAGCACTACATTTTAGAGAGTATATCACTAAGTAGATGGAAACATATTTTGGGTCTTGAATATCTGTCCAAGGTCTACAATGGACAAATGCATACAGAAGTAAATCGCAATTCTGAAACATCTTAGTCAAAGGGGAAAAGAAAGAATATCCAGCTGTGCATTCTTACCAGCTGATTGGATGCTGTATATTCATTGGCCTCATTCAAGTGACATAACCCATCATGTGGTTGCACCAAACCACCCAGCTTTCCATCCAGTGCAATGTGTGGGACATCATCAGTAGTGAAGACCAGCAAGTGCGAAGCCTCCTTCCGCCACCCAATCTCTTTCTGCATGAAAGTCAAGGTAAGAAACAGATGTTCCATTTTAAAAGCCTGTGCAGAAAAGGGAATGTAAGTAGACAAACCCCTCTTCCTCCACAGTGAGAATAAAATAGGTTATTGTTCTGACCCAGTCCTTTTCCAACAAATCAAACACAATCCAAAAGGAACAGAAACCCTGTAATGCTTTTACAAAATAATTAGCTGTGATAAGCACAAGTCTTGCCAAACTGTGTGAGACTTGCCAAAATATAAGACAAGAAATAATTTGCAAAATAAGAATCTTCAAATACAAACTCAGGATACTGTAATGTCCATGAGACCGGAGTTTCAAAACGTCTTTGCCTTCTGCAAAGTACGTTCGTTTCACAGCTGGCTTTTATCTTCTTGAAGGAGGGGCCATTACCTTGCAGCCTTACTCCCGAGTCACCCATGCTGTTGTAACTGCTCTTTCCTCTGAGCAATCCTGCACGCATGTGCACTTAGCACAGGCTCCTCGGGAACCTCCTTATCACTGCTGCCAGCCCCCACAATCTCTGAAGGCAGCAGTCCACTCCCTGATGGTCCTGGCCCCTCATCTGAGTCCTCGGTCTCCTCAGCCATCCGTACCTGCTGCTGGCTAACCACAACAGTTATATACCCAAGTCTTTAAATTCTGCAACCAGAAAATCTACACTGAAATAAAAAGGGATATTACAAAACAAATAAATTCATTGGCAGGACATAATTTTGAAACACCTTTGAAAGGACCAATACCTCAATCTAATGATGCCCAGCGTACCACTGCTACAAAAGAGGTCAACTATATTCCAAGAATACAACTCAGTGAAACCATGAATGGTCTTCTTTTTTTTCTTAGACCAGGGGGTCTCCAAACTTAGAAACTTTAAGACTTGTGGACTTCAACGCCCAGAATTCCGCATCCGAGCATGAGGAATTCTGGGAGTTGAAGTCCACAAGTCTTAAAGTTGCCAAGTTTGGAGATGCCTGTCTTAGACATTATCAGAGCAGCATGCCCAATATCTGCACAGTGGGAATAATCCATGGTGGAGTTTTTATCCTATATTAGCAGAGCAGAGCAATTTTTTAAACAGCCAAATGTCTCTTCTAAATAAATGTTCATCAAACAAAATGTCATCAATGGATGTGAAACTGACTGAAAAAAAGTGGAGCATGGTGCACAAGAATTAGCCAACAGTAATGTGTTGACCCAGGATAGAGAATAATACCTGTCCCAATGTTGTTAAACTACACCTCTCAGCACTTCAGTTAAGATGGGGAGAAATAAAGAATGCTGGGAACTGTAGTTCAACAATAATCGGTGAACCAAAGTTCCTGCCCTGGAATAGAACAAAAAGTCTGAGATAACTATTGGCCAGCATTTTTCAAGAAGACCGTTGATTCAGAGCCAAAATGTTTATTTTGAAGTTAATATGGGCTGAACATATGGGAAATAAATGCTCAGCCTATATTTTCATTGGCTACTCGCAAACTGAAACCGCAGTAGATGTTAAACTATTACCAATCCCACCCAGCTCTGGAATGAAAACCAAGTATTTTATATCTACACTTGGCAATTTTCTGGAGTGCGATATAAATGTGAAGAGAGTATCAAAAAGAGACATGAAAAAGATTATTAGCAGAAAGTACAAAAACACAGTTTAGTCTTCAGTTTCTCCTAAAAAAATCATGCACTTTCCAAGAAAGTGATAGATATATATATTATCATTTGATTTCACAAGCAGCGGTTTAAACCTTAAGGGTCATTTTGTCCGCCAAGAAATCTCTGCCGAGCCAGCTAACAAGACACAACTGTTCCTGAGCATTTCAGAAGCAGACTGTTTTGGTCAGCACAGAAGTTTTTAAAAAACAAGAAGGGACAGCAGGCAATAGAAACAAAAGCACAGTCAAAGGCATCCAACATTACAACAGGTCCTTCACAGTTAAGTCCTAATGCTACACAGATCAGCAAAATGCAAAGGCAAAAAGAATGCACATTTGATCAAAGCCCTTGTGTAAATTGCAACCACTGTTTGAAGAAAGAGGCACGAAGAGTAACTGGTACTCGGTGCATTTTGCTTTTCTTTCATTTATTCATTTGATTGATTGATTGGTATAGATGCACAACTCACATAAATGACCCTAGGCAGCATACAGTGAAATAAATAAAAACAACAGAATTCATAATATGAGATAAAGAATTAAAAACGTAGAAGCAGAGCTTCATAAATGACATGGTCTGTATCACACTTCTGGTGCCCCAAGCCCCAAACCAAATTGTTAGGGCCTTACAAAAGGCCAATAGAGTTGGGTCTACCCTAATCCCAGATGGAATTATCTTCCATATAGTGGGTGCCATGGCAGAAAAATTCCTTCTCCCGGGCCCTGCCAGCCATTACTCCTTAGCTGACAGCACTTGGAGCATGTCCCTCCTGCAAGATGGGATGGGTAAAAACAACTGTATTTCAAATAAAGATAGATATTTATATAGAAGGGAAACTAGCAATACAGAGGGAAAAAGATACTGTACAACCAAAATGACATGCGAAAGCAACCTAGTGCATCTATCCCTTACTAAGATGTACTTATACCATAACACAAATATAATAAGAATTCTTGCACCAATTTCTAAAGCAAAACCATCTCCATGTATCATTTTCCATTGCTAATAGTGCTGGCAATCAGCATGCCATGCAAAACTGCATTCAATTATTATTCCCACAGAGGCCTAAATTACTTACTTCGCACACAGCGGCTTGCAAGATTGCATCTAAGCCACCCTCTGGAGCATCTCTGTTGCGGGAAACCTTCTGTTTCTGAACTTCTTCATTGAATCTATCTATTTCATCCGTGAGGGATAAAAGATGACGGAACCCAAAGGATGGGACACAATTTGGGAATAACTTATATCTAAAAAGGAAAGAAAGAATACTCATTGTTTTTGATGCTAGTACAAAAACATCATCACATCGCATACATTCCTCATCAAAGCTGCTGAAAAACAGAAAATTAGATATATCTTAGTCTTTTAAACAATACAGATTCTGACTCATGGGGAACAGAATCTTTTTTGAGAATTGTTCAACATTACGGATGGATGAGAACTTCAGTACATGAGGAAGTTTCTAAAGATAAAATAACCCATGCAAAGAGAACCCCTGAAATGACACAATATTCTCCAAAACTAAAAAAGCAAACAGACAGAGCTAGCAACACCGAGAAAAAAGAAGAAATTTAAACACCATTTCATGGGCTAGACTGGTTACCCATTCCTACCAAAATAGTTATTTTACAAAAGAAAAGTTCCTCTATTTTGTTAATCTCAGCCTCCTGCAGCTTTTTGCAGAAGTCTACTTTAGTTAGAGGCAGCTGCAGAGAATGAGAACACTATTTTTAAAAGAACCACACTTTTCCTGTCTCCATCTGAGGATGGAGCTGTGGTCATCCAATTGTGTATGTTCCCAAACGTCCTGCCTCACTTGTGGATATAGATGGATTCTGACAAGAGTTCAGGGATGAAATATGTTAGATTCTCCCAGCCAGCAAAGGAACTATATTAACAACAACAACAACAACAACAACGATATTAAAAATTTAGCTTAGGAATTTAACAGTTTCTAATGCTATATGAGGAATAGTATGATTGACTACTGAATTAAATAATTACTCGAAACAGAAACTTCAACCTAAATAGGCCCAGAAGATTGATGCAGCATTTCAGTGAATAAAATTAAATGAACTTGTCTTTTGAAATCTTATATAAATTACTGTCCTCAGCCTCTACATGAATGCAATATATCCAATGAAAATAGCTTGCTTTTTATGTATGCTCACAATGCATTTGCTAATAAGATTCCAACCTTCCTTCTTTGTGATGATCAGAATAATATAAATGTTGTGAATAGATTACAAGGTTCAGGATCATTAGCCAGATCATTACAGAAAGCAATGTTTGGGTCATTTTCTTTTACACAAAGCTTTACAATTTGAAATGCTGAGGTTTACTAATAGTAGTTTGAGTGAACCTAGTTTTCCATTTGGAAAACAAAACCAAGAAATAAT
The DNA here is from genome assembly GCA_009733165.1 of Naja naja. NCBI lineage: Eukaryota > Metazoa > Chordata > Lepidosauria > Squamata > Elapidae > Naja > Naja naja. Next base: position 235,899,272 of record CM019148.1, on the reverse strand, counting down.
GATGGTTTTAAAAAATACATTTGTCCTGCATCACCAGTTTTACACCATGAAAAAAATTATTTTGCATTCATCTTCCTTTCTCTTACAAGTAAGCACAGGAGTCCTCAGACATTCCAGAAGACTGTAATTCTGAATCTTAGCACGGAATCTGCATAAGAAAAGCTGGCAGCTCTAAGCAATACAGAACCCATTTGAGTGATGCACTAATAATATAATATGAAGGTGCTGATTCAGCCAGTTAAGCAAGATTTCACCATAAGGAAACAGTGACTTGCTTTTCAAAGCATGCCAGACGCCAGTCCCCACCCACCCAAGCATATACAAAACATCAGAGTCACATGGATTCCTCAGTCTTTTAAAACATTTGCTCGAGCAGTACCCTCTCATGATACATCGTAGGAGATACCACAAAACATTGAATCTTTTCTTCCAGCTGGTCTAACCCAGGGGTGTCAAATTTAATTTCACTGAGGGCAGCATCAGGGTTGTGTCTAACCTTGTGGGGGCATGGCCAGCTCGACATCTCTTGTGTCGGGGTCACCTGTGGTGGCCAAGTGCTAAGGCAGGACTTACCTCAGACTCTCCCGCACTCTCATTATAATCTCGTTCCTTCTTTCCCTCCCTTCTTTTTCCTTCCTTCTTCCTTCTCCTTTCTTCTTCCATCCCCTCTTTCCTTATTTTTCCTTCCTTGCTTTCTTCCCATCTTCCCTTCTTTTCTTTGTCTTTTCTCTTTCCCTTTCTCCTTTCCTGTCCCTTCTTGAATGCTCAAATGCAAAGGGGAAAACATTTCTTCTTTTGTTTTGTTTTTAGTTTGTTTTGCTAGCCCTCTGCCATGAACGGAGCTCGGGGGTCCACACGCAGCTCCCCGAGATCCGTTTTCGCTAACAGAGGGCTGCAGGAGGCCATCACAGCCAAAATGGAGGCTATGTGTGCCCCTCCTGAGCTTCATGTTCGCTGGCAGCGGCACAGTGGGCCGATCCTTTGCTGTTTCCAAGATGGCCCTATGGGCCAGATCTAAGCACCCCGCAGGCCATAAGTTTGACACTGGTTTAACCCAAGACATTTAAAGCTCCAGGTAAAGCAAGAAATCTTTCTTTGCACCTATCAAAAACAGAGGTAGAAAGTGATACATGAAATCATGGAAGACATTTCAGAACAAGAGACAGAATACTTCCCAGGCAACTAAATACTAGAACAAGGAGGAATAATTTCCTCCTGTTTCACAATGCTCAATACCTGTTACTTAAGGCAAGGGTCATCCACTGGTAGGGCCAGTCATGCCTTGAATTATGACAGAGGGCTCCAGTCAAAACACCAGGATTAATTGTGATCTCCTACAAACTGCTAAGGGTGCTATTGTTATTGAAGTACTACCTTTTCATCAAAACACAATGTTCAAAGAAATACACTGCATGTTGTTTTGATGAATTCATGGCTTTCTGACTTTTTTTTAAGAGCTGGCTATCCACTGTAGAAACAGAAAGTCTTGGTCTGATCCCAAGTAGGCTTTTCTTGAACTCTCAGTTTGCAAACTGAAGTATTCCAGAATCAAGTTTGAAATATAATTTGGCCAAATGAAAATCTGATATTTATAGAAGCCTGAGAAGGAGGTGCTTTCAGCAGCTCAGACAAAAAAGTTCTGTTGCTCTGGTATATCTTCAAATAATCGCATTACATCATAGCAGAAGCATTGGTCAAATTAGAATTAGCTTAAGTTTGTTTAGGAATTTACTTCCTTATAAACTGGTTTCTAATATGTAAAACATAACCCAACCTATTTTATTGCAGGGATGTTTTGCTTGTAATATAAGTATCTAAGCTTCCAAAACAATTGTTCTATATGATTATTATAGGTTGTTCCATCTGGCACAGGAGGAGAGAATATCGTAAGGCAGTGTTCCTCAACCTTGGCAACTTGGGAGATGTGTGGACTTCAACTCCCAGAATTTCCCACCCAGCTTAGCTTAGTTGGCTGGGGAATTCTGGGATTTGAAGCCCACACATTTTCAAGTTACCAAGGTTCAGAAACATTGTCATAAGGGAAGATTAGAATCTGGGAGATATATACTGTAGTTTCACATGTTTTCTATTCATTATTTTTGTTATGTATGCAGGTTTAAAGTCATTGGTTTAGTTTGAACTGTTCTTGTAAAATGTAAGAAATGATTGGTTTAAAAAGTGCGGGAAAACCCTGCACTCTGATTGGCTGGCAACTGCGGCTGCTGGCTATAAGTAGCAGATGCAGCCCAGCCAAAGTGGGTTCGTTCTGAGCTGTAGTCCCTAATAAACAAAGAGCTTGAAGCACTCCGTGTCTGTCTCTTCATGCAAACTTAACAATTTTGATGTTGTCAATTCTATTTATTGGGTGGGATTGTTATTTGACTTTTTGTTTTATATGGATCTTGATTGTTAGCTGCTCAAAACCTTGGAGAATGAAATACAAAGGAAGTAAGCAAATACATAAATATTAAAATGCAGAGGTTTTTATCTCAGAGCAGATCATCTTAGAAATCTTTCAGCCCCTAAAATTCTATGGTGTCCTGCTACTGTTTCGGAATATATTTTAGATTTGACAGAAGATTCCGTAAGAGTGAGGAAGACAAACAGGCATACTGTATTGCTCTTCAATGATGCTGACTCCTAATTGAGTGACACAAAGCAATCTTCCGTGAGAAAAGCTTTATTTCTAGAGCCAAGTAATCATTTGTTGCCCATTTAATGTCAGCAATGAGGCAGTATCCCTTATGCCCAACCTTATTTAAAAGTGAATAAAACCTCTTTGTTATAAATAGCAAGAGTCCCTGGCAAGCGAAAGCTTCAAAAATGCAGCAAAATTGATCCATGGGCCTACAACTAGAGTTGAAGTCTTAAACATGCTTTCTTAAGTATAAATCCTTTTGAATATACTAAGCTTACATTGCAGGACTGAGAAATTATTTCTTAACTGGCTGCAGATTCTGAAAGCAGCTATTTCCTGACGCTGATATAAGAATCTTTAAAGAGACATATAATGAATCTTTAAAGAGAGAGAGACAATTTTAAAGATTACATTAAAAAGACATACAGACTTCTTAGTGAACCATTTCTCAGTTTAAGTTGATGAGTTCAGGGTTATTTGCCTTTTTCCTCCTAAACATTTCCTTCTTCAGAACCAACATTGCTGTAGAAATTCAGTTTTGGATGTGGAGTAGATAAATGATAGGTTTGCAAAGTAAATGAATAGACATTAAGCAATTAACAGCAAAAGTAAGGTATTGCGGACATATCTATAAGTAGGTATACTTCCACCAATGGGTTTGGCCAACGTCTTCATCGAAGACAATAATGGAGTACATAAGGTACTGGTAGAGACATGAGGCATAATTCTGTTATACAAAAGCAAGATGAGTGACAGCAGCTTGGAGGATGTGACCAATTTTGCATGTCCTTATAGTAATCTTCCTTTAATATCAACAGCTTTGCCTGTTGTCCCACTAATATTAGAATACTATTGGATCACGGATCAAAGGACCTAGGAGATATGTGACATAGTCTTCAACTTACAACCAAAATTGAGTTCAAAATTTTCATTGCTAAACAAGACAGTTGTTCAGTAAGTTTTGTCCCATTTTATGACCTTTCATGTTACATTTGTTGAGTGAAACACCGCAGTTGTTAAGTTAGTAACACAGTTGTTAAGTGAATCTGGCTTCTCCATTGACTTCGTCAGCAAGTTGTAAAATGTGATCACATGACCCCAGGATACAACAACTGTCATAAATACATGTCAATTGCCAAACATCTGGATTTTGATCATGTGACCATAGGAATGCTGCAATGGTCATATATGTGAAAAATGGTCATGTCACTTTTTTCAGTGCTGTTGTACCTTTGAATAATTGTAAGTCAAGTATCTATATATTTTTTTAAACCCCATTTCAAAAAAGGATTTGTTCCATAATTAGAAATCAATTCATATAGAAATTGAGATTCATACAGAATCTACCCATACAGAATTCATACAGAAATATAGATTTCTGTTAGTATCCCATGCAGTTTTTAGAGTTATTTTCCTCTTCCAGATTTCAAGCAAATGATGTCATTAGAAATATTTAACTGGCCAGGTTCCAAAGATCCATTCTTTCCTCCACAATTGATCTATATAAGAACACAGCAAAATAACATTTTTAAGAACACTGTGAATCTGATTTCCACTCCCCAACATTTATTTACATTAATGTAATTTTAAAAAGTGAGCTCAGTCCAGGAAAGAAAAAAAAATTAATGCCAATATCAATATTCTGAATGGAAAAAATCCTAGAATTACCACAAATATTTATGTGTTATGCTTACTTGGAAACAATTTTGAATACCGATGAACAAAGTTGACCAGCTGTTGCTCAATGTGATACATATATTTGGCATTTCTTGTGAAAACAACCCCAAGGCTGTTGCTTACCCAGTGCAGGGGTTATTCTGGTATCTTGGGGCCGTGTAGGAGAAGGGAGAAATGTTCTTGTCTACAAAAGACCCAAAACCAAGCCGGAAATTGCTGGTGAGCTTTCCCATTTCTTCAGCCAGCTTAGTTCCCAAGTTCCGAATGGTGTCCAAATCATCCTTCATGGACAGGGAAAGATCCATCAGATAGTACAGATCTACAGGATAATCCTCTACCTGTCGAACCTGCACGTGGAAAGAGGCTGGGTCACCTGTGGAGGCAGCAAATCATTGGCAAGTTAATAAGCAAAAGGAACAGGTTTTATTTGGGACTCGGTTTGGGCACAGCCCCTAAAACATCCTCTTAGCTTCCCCATGGCCAGAAATAGCCACAGTGCCCTGGCTAAAATATGAACACTTCCGCACCAAGTTTCCTGTTGCAGCAGGGACATGGCTAAAATCTAGACCACATTCTTCTTTTATATGAATCTCATGTAAGTCATTCCTTCAGTTAAGGCTGCCAAAAGGGCAACTTTGAAATGGTGGGAAACTCAGAATAAAGAATGAAAGCAGAAGACATTCCTCATGCATTTTTGCTGAAAACTTCTACAGCTGTGCTGTGGTAGACCTAGGCAGCAATTCTTTATCTAAGGTTCACACAAATAAGGAAGCGGTGACAATCCTCTGGAATGATAGCATGTTAAAATGCAGCCAGTCTCCTACACATTTATATGCAGAGCACCAACCTCTGCGGGAAGAAGATGTTCACAGAGAAGCCTCTGCTCCTTTGCTATCACTGATTGGATAAAGATACACACAAAGGCCTCTTTCTGACAAATGTTCAGACTCTCTGTATGGAGGTTGAGGGCAGAGATTATAAATAAATACATTAGGGCTGCCCCGACTGATGGGTGTTATGGACCAGGAAGGCAAATAACTGAGGGTATCTGAAGTTTGCTTTGCAATGGCCTTGTCCAAAGGTTCAAACTGGTGGATGGGGAATTATATCAACATAACAATATGTATTAGTCATGTTAAAGACCATACTTGAGTAAAACTTTAATGCAAAAATACAGCCTGGGATTTAAGACAGCAGACAACTCCCTAAGGCATGAATTTTGCTGAATTGCAATTTTTAATATAATCAGGTGAAAAAAAATTACAGAGACACTGACCACTAAACTTACTTCAAAACTGAATTAATAAGCAGCCCTGATAATATTATCTATCCCAGGATGCCACTGAAAGGCCAAAATTACCCCTTGCCCCAAAGAAGACTATGAACTCCTCCTAAATCAAAAGCAGTTTCAAGCGCAAACAATGCCCATCCACACCCACAGCCTAATTAGTCACCTATTTTTTGGGGGGTGGGGAGTTATTCAGAATAGTAAGAAGGAAGTCAACATCCTTACACTGTAATACATATTCTGCTGGCTTTGTAAAATATGACTTATATTAAGAGCTGTTTCTTAACGGGGAACTTGGCCTGGAAACCTCAATTCCATCCTATTGCAGCTTATATTATAAAGCCCAGGAATAAAGATGCAACAGTAAAAAATAATTTTGTCTAAGTAACAGCTGCACAACCCAAGCATGTAGCTCTGAGATTATGGTGTTTACAACTGTAATCCTCCTTCTGTTCAGAAACCAGGACAAAGAGCTTTCATGTACTTAGGATGACATTTTTTCAGAATTTTCCATCAATAAATGGTTATGGAGTTTCAAGGCCCTCCCAGACAAAACAAAATAAAACAAACAAAACAGGAAAAGCAATTCCATAACTAAAGCCATCCCTGATAGCTCTAGCAGAACTGTTCTCTCCTTAAAGTATGCAAAGCTTTTGTAAATAAGATTCAAAATGAGAGAAATATTTCAGTTATACCATGCACAGTTAAGACAGCAGGATACAAAGTGTTTCTTCCATGCATACATATTTCCAGTTTATGATGACACTGGAAGAAAGGTGACAAGGGGAGAGAAAGAGAAAAAGACCATAAAATGTTTAATTTTAAAATAATTGTTGAATTGTTAGTTCAGTAACTAGGGTCAACTAGGCTTCTACAGACAGGGTTTGAAAGGGAAGAAGGAAACAGAAAGAATGGGACTAAAGAAAAGATATGGGTGAAGCATTCATAGAAGGAACGGATAAAGAAGGTCAAGGAAAGGAAGGAGAGAACAGCGAAGAAGAAGGTTGTAGGGTCAGGGGAAATAGGGGTTACTTTAGGGTTGAAATGATGTTTCCTTATGAATGCACTTAGTTTTCCATAAGCCAGTGCTAGGTTTGATCAAGGTTTCTCATTAGCACAAGCAACAAATTAATCACTGCAACATTTAGGTGGGCACAGAACGTGAAGTGTTTCTGTAGCTATACTTTCCCTGAATTCCACATTTTGCGACTTCTGCTTTTAAAGCTATTTTGATTCCACTGGGTTCTCTGCTAGGAATGTAATCCTCTAATTCTGCCCGTATAAGAAGTTCACTTGCTGCCTAAAGAATCAGGGAGCTGAAATGATTGATGTGACAGGGAGTTCAGCTGAACAAAAAAGCTGTTTTCTCCCATTTGTTCCCGTTGGACAATTATTGTCTTTGCAAATGCATTCTCCAGGAAAATCAGCATGCATCATGCAGAAGCTGATTCCAATTGTGCCAATTTACTGTGAATCAAATGTGAATCTCTATTAATTAACAGACAGCTATAAAATATGGTTTTAAATCTAGCTTGACTATTTTACCTGCATATTATGAACCTTCTGTTGTCACATCTTCTTTAGAAGCATCCTTATTCGGATGATGAGCAGGGAAAAATAGCTGATCGTAACAACTTATAATTTTTGAAAAACATGTAACCATAATTCAGAAATATAGTTCTTGAATGTACAAATTTAGACAAGTGAGACTTAAAGATGACATAAACTAGTCACCTCTCATGTAATAGGTTTTTTGACTAAATGGCTGCAAAAGAACTCAGCTAAAATCTTGGGGAAGTTCCTGCCACTTGATGGGTTTCTGAGATACAGATTGGTATAAATGCATAAGGATGTTACATGTGAAAAAGCAGTTTACAGATAGTCCTTGATGTATGACTGCAATTGAGCCCAAAATTTCTGTTGCCAAGCAAGACAGCTGTTAAGTGAGTTTTCCCCCATTTTACGACCTTTCTTGCCACAGCTGTTAAGCCGAATCACTGCAGTTGTTAAGTTAGTAACATGGCTGTTGAGTTGATTTTGCTTGTCAGAAGGTTGCAGGAAGTGATCACATTAGCATAAACTGGCATAAATACATGCCAGTTGCCAAGCGTCCAAATTTTGACCACATGACCATGAAGATGTTGCAATAGTCTTATGTGTGAAAAGCAGTCATGAGTTACTTTATTCAGTGCAGTTGTAATTTCAAACAGTTGCTAAATGAATGGTTGTAAATTGAAGGCTACCTGTATTTTTTTTTTCATCTATTGCAAAGGTGGACAAAGGATGTCCTTCCAGATTTCATGGAAAGATAAGCTCCCCTTGACTCTGAACAGTCTGGCTACTAGTGGAGGCTGATGGGGGTTGCAATCCAGCAATATCTGGAGGCCTTCACATTGCCCACCCTTGATAGAGTTGGAGCTGAAAGGGTTAAAACACTATCTTTATTAATAGAGCTGTGAATAAATGCATGAAAGATAAAATTGCCTACCACTGCCCAGAAAGCTTTTTAAAGCCTGATATAAAAGTATTGTATTGATGTGAAAATCCAAGGCATTTATACTTGTAGTGAGAAAAGAAAAAAAACCCTCAAATGGCTTCTTGGGTTTATGCTAAGCTAGGTTTAACCCTGTTAAAGTTCTTGACAGATACACATGGAGGGGCATCTTATGAACTTGAACTAGAAAAATAACAAATGGCTCACCCCTTAATACATGCTTAGTTGCAGAAAGAGAGGAATGTAAGGCAGGGAAAAAAACAATTCTGTCTCTCATTTGATTGAATTGTTCTGCAACACAAGCATTCCGTACAAAACTGTTCAATGAATTCAAATTTTATTTTGACCTTTCGCTACATTACAAAGTGCTTTTGAGAAAGTATGAAAATGGAAGGGCAAATATCTTTAGGCCAGTGTTGAAAAATCAACCAAGGTCTCTTTTCTGCAAATTAATTCCACAGTGAAATCTCCAACTTTTGTATTCTAATTTCTACCTTGGCAGACAACTAATAACAGGGAGGTCTCTAGTTTCTAGATCAGAACTTCAAGGTTCATAATTGCAAAACAATCAAAACACTTTTGTTGTTTGGAGCAGTACAGGGAAGGGGGAGATATTTCTCATGATCGGAGGGTGGGAATCCACAATTGTTGGAAGTGAATGAGTTTATGAACTGTAGGTTTCTTCAAATGTTGATCTCACGTATTCAAAGTTCAAAAAGCAAGTTTAATAACACTGTAAAACAGTTGTCTCACCATAGTCTATTCATTTATTTAGTTATTTATGACAGAGATTTGTATACTGTCTACAAGAAATTTAAATTAGTTGGCCTAACTTGGATTGGATTTTTAGCTATGCAAATATTATCAATTTGCTCCATAATGGTTGGAAAGCCAGTACAGGTATTCAACTTATGACGGGTCATTTAGCAACCATTCAAAGTTACGATAGACCCATTTTGGGACTACTTGTGACCCAGATTTGAAGTTCTGATGGTCATACAGCACCCCATAGTGACATGACCAAACTTTGGGCGCTCAGCAACATGGCTGTATTTATGGCCATTTTGCAGCATCTCACAGTGTGGGGCACCAATTGGATCCTAACTGAGAATCCTTCACTGCAAGCTTCAGAATTAAAACACAAACTGGGCTTGCCGAATACCAGCACTAGACTATGTCACTAGAACAAGAATGAGGAGCACATGCGAGGCAGAATTTGCTCCCTTAATGCCAAACTGCCTGACATTCTTCCCTTGTCTCAAAAGAGTGGAGAACCTGGGCTTCCTGATGTTGCTAAACATTAACTCCTAGTCTAAACTTAAACTAAAGGATGAGAAACACTCGGTAACACTCACCGGGCCGCAGATTCAGGGAGATCTTTTGAGGCATTATTTGGATCACATCAGGATTAGTCCCAGTGGAGCTCTTGCTGCTCAGTGGAAGGTTTTTTACTATATTAACACTGCTTTTTGTACTCTCAAAATGCCCTGCACAACCATTGGCGATGAGATTCTCAATGACGTCGCACCTTGAAGCGATGGATTTTTTGTTGCCAAATTCCTGTCAGAGAAGAGAAGAATGGAGAAAATGTACATCAGTTTGCCCAAGCACTATCTTAATGCAAAGGAGAGTTAGCAAGGAAGTTGTTTCTTTCTTGCATATTTCAGTGTGATTGTTTTACAAAGGGATCGTATCAGGAAACTTTTCAACATATTCCGTGTTCACCTTACAGATCAGAGTGAAATACAGTAACTAGCTTTGTTGGGGGTTGCAATAGCAATAGCACTTAGACTTATGTATTACTTCATAGTGCTTTACAGCACCCTCTCAGCAGTTTACAAAGTCAGCATATTGCCCCCAACAATCTGGGTCCTCATTTTTCTGACCTCAACAGGATGGAAGGCTGAGTCAACCATGAGCCGGTCAGAATCAAACTGCTGACGGTCAGCAGAATTAGCCTGCAATACTGCATTTTAACAACTGTGCCACCACAGCTCATTGGGACAGGGAGATGAGTGGGATTAAAGAGCAACTAGGAAGAAAAACAGTTCAGGAGAATATAAATAAAAGACTCATGAAAGAATACAGTGAAAAATGTATAGAGTTGTTTTTAATCCTTTTGTGTGTCCTTGTCCTTACTATCTCTTGGTATCTTCCCCCATCACCTACTTCATCTGGAACAAGAACAAAAAAAGAACTATGCACTTTCCTTAACAGTATTTTCTGCATATAAATCATTAGGTAAGTTTCTGGCACAAAAACAGGAGAACTAGATTTATAAGCAAACCCAATCGCAATCCACAAATGTGAGATTGCTTTTTGGGAGAGAAAGGCCAAGAGAAGCCAACAAGACCCTACTAGCAAGAGACAAAAGACATGTTGGATGGAAGGCTGAGTCAATCTTGAGCCCTGTCAGAGTGGAAATCCAGACTGTGGGCAGAGTTTGCCTGCAATACCGCACTTTAACCACTGTACCACCAGGACTCCAAATACAAATAAATCTCTCAAGATAATGGTCTTTACACTCTATAGTTATCCAACCAATGGATTCAAGGATGGCTTTGGGAAGGCACTACACTGAGTTCTTCAGAGCCAGAGAAAATATTCCTTCCCAACGAAGCATTGACTATTGTCTAGTTTCAGTTTCTCACATTCATCATAGAAACTTGAAGGAGCTAAGAGAGGCATGGTTCAAGCCTGCAGGTGGACAGCAATCATGCTAGGGAACACTATCCTTCATTAGAATCTGAAGTATTATGCTTCATTGGCTCATTCTTTAATATGCAGGACCAACTGATGGGGAGAAGGGGATGATCTGCTGTATTCTTACTTATAAGGCCAATAGGATTCATTTCTATGTAAATACCCTGGAAGATGTTGCCCATTAGTTAAGGTGAAATGTCATCAGTATTCTAAAGATGCTCAGTTGTACATTCCACCCTAATGTCTATGGAGTTTTTAAGTCATCCAGGTCATGGTTGTCCCAAAGGTGCTTTTTCAAGAGGCAACTGGACTTCCTTTGTTTTGCCTGAGAAGACCTTTCATTTCTCAATCAAGAAGCTTCTTCAGTCCAGTCCAGTTGAGACTGAGAATCCCCATAGGCATATTGGAGTTCTACAAGCACTTTGGATTCCATTCCAAACAGTTGGTTTAAAGTAAGCAGGAGTGCAACTGAACCATCTCTCGGCAGCTCTTTAAACCAGCTGTGATTTTTGCAGAGGTCATGCTAAACTCTGGAATCAGTTCTGAAGTGCTGCAAAGCTCTAGTTGTTATCTGATCATATTTAGCACTACATGTAATCCTCACACATCTAAGAATCACCTTGTTAAAATAGCAGATGAAACAAAACAGTCCAGTTGCCCCTTTGAAAAAGCACCTTTGGGAATTCTACCCTGAGTACAGACAATGATGCTGTAGAACTCTTGGTTTGGTGTTTTGCTGAGGCATGGAGAGGATGAACCATCTGAAGACGAACCTCACCAAGATGAAATGCCATTTTCTGCAGAATGGCTCTCTTTCTGCTCCGGTGCTGCCTATTGGATGAAGTGCCATTTCCTCTGAAAGAGCAGGGATTGGGGTTTTCCTAGATCAGAGGTGTCAAACTCAATTTCATTGAGAGCTGCATCAGGGTTGTGTTTGACCTTGGGTGACCAGGGTGGGCGTGGCCAGCATGACATCACTTGTGTTGGGGGGGGCGCCTGTGGTGAACCAAGTGCTCTGCCAGTGAAAATGGGTTTCCGAGCTCCATTTTCAGCTGGGATGGCCTCCTGCAACCCTCTGCCAGTGAAAACGGAGCTTGCGAGGGCTGTACACAACCTCATGAGCTCCGTTTTCACTGGCAGAGGCACTGTTGGCTGGTCCTTCACTATTTCCAGGACAGCCCTGTGGGCCAGATCAAAGCACCCCGTGGGCCAGTTCTGGCTGCCAGGCCTTGAGTTTGATATCCCTGTCCTAGATTCATGAATCTCTGTCCTAGATGGTTCATAGACAGCAGGTAGAATTTGTGACTGATGGTCACTCTTGCTTAGTTCTGGCTGCTTATTGCTTTTTGTGCTAGCTGTATTTTCTTTAGCTATCTTATTTTGATTTTATTGTCCTTGGGTATTGTTTCATGTTTTCTGTATAATGCACTGCCCGGGATCATTTGAAGTCTGGTAGTCTAAAAATACAGATAGATAGGTAACTGAGTCCTTCCTTCATGCGATGCCTTCTCCAGAGCCCAGTTCAGCCTTGAAAAAGTGCAAACTACTGTATGTTTTAATTAAGAATATATAAATATCAGGCTGCCTGAAAATTTCCCACTGTAATTACGACATATCTCTATTTTGCCAGCTTAGGAAAGGGTAGTTAAGAGAACCATCTACAGACACAATTCCTCATCTTTATTTTCCTGCAGACCCTGGAGGTACAGATTTGGTGGAGTTTTGAAGGTCATTGCACGTCTACTTTTGATTTTAAACTTTCTGAGGCTCAATAACGAAGCGTTTTTAATTTCAGTCGTAACCAGAAGAGGCAGAATATTTTGCAATCTGAAGAACCATGAAAATAAAATAGCTCTACCAAATTTAGCTAATCCATAATATGAGCTAGAAGTGTACATTGTCTATTGATTTTTCCATCTATCTATAAATTACAAAGAGAGACAGGGCACCCATCAAACACTGAGTACTCCTTTACATCTCTTCCAGTATTTAAAAAAATTTAACACAATAAGCACTGCTTATAATCTCCACTCTTGAATTTTCTGATTTAGACTTTTGGGAAGTCTTATATTGTAATAAAAATAATCAGCTCTAAAATTACTTATTTACTTTAATTATTTTTCTTGGAATGTCATTCCTTTTTTCACATCTTAGCCTCAAGGGATACATATCCCAAAAGCATGTCATTCCCATATACCACATCTGTTTTTCTCTGAAATCAGAAATATAAGGGAAGCTTTCATCTCTATTTAAAAAAAAGGCCTCCAGAATCAAGGATCTCAGATGAAGCATGTTTTTCATCAAAATACCATCTAATTATTTCATGAAATACTGGTATAACCTGTTAGTGCCTAAGCTTCATAAGCTGATTAGCCTTTGTTGGAACTGGTTTTTTAAAAAAAAACAGTCATATCATTAGATCAAAATTATATTGGTATAATTATATTGATAACTGGTAAATTGGTAAAATCATGTAAGAGAATCATATAATTATATTGGCAACCGTTCTTGAATAGCAACACCTAAAATTTCTTCTCTCTTTTTCCTTTCTTCACAAAAAGTGTCCCTTCTGAATTGCAGATTAAAGAGCATAAGAAATCTCTTGCATGTGCAGTACAGGTAGTCCTCAACTTACGAGCACAACTGAGCCCAACATTTATGTTGCTAAGTCAGAAATTTGTTAAGTGAATTTTGCCCCATTTTGCGATTCTTCTTCCCACATTTCTTAAGTGAATCACTGCAGTTGTTAAATCAGTCACAGAGTCATTAAGTGAAGCTGGCTTCCCCATTGAGTTTGCTCGAGAGAAGGTTGCAAAAGGTGACCACATGGCCTCAAGACACTGCAACCGTCATAAATGTTGAATCAGCTGTCAAGAATCCAAATGTAAATCATGTGACCATGGGGATGCTGCAATGGTTGTTAAGTGTGAAAAATGGTGAGAAGTCATTTTTTTCAGTGCCGTTGTAACTTCGGATGGTGACTAAATGAACTGTTGTAAGTCAAGAACTACCTGTATTTTAAACACCTAGCTTTTGAAACATATTCAGAAAATCATAAGCACGCCAAAAGGAGATTAGACTATGAGTCTCTTACAACTTCATAAATAGAATAGAATAGAATAGAACAGGATAGGTCATATATTCTGAAGTCACATATCCTGATGCCATCATTTCAAATGAAACTTTTTGGATAACAGAGGAAATGAAAATCCATTGCCCAGAAAGTTTTTCTCTCCTACAAATGAAAGGAAGATTAATTGATGTGGAATTTTGCCCCTGGGTGAGATATTTGCATTCGGTAACTTGGGGAAATTGTATCCTAGAAACCTGGATGCTAGATGCGAATTTTAAAACCCAAATTTTATTCCACAGAAATCCAAACTTCATGAGACATTTTTATGAATAAAAGTATATAATTTTGTGGGATACAGTATCTTAATTTTTCCTCTCTGTAATGAGTACTTGAGTTAAAATGAGGTGAAGACATTTAGAATGTCTCCAACTGTTCATAACCAGTATATAAGACAGTCAACTTTTCCAGCCTAGCTTAAAAGCCTTGTTATTATTGGCAGTGGCATCATTCAACGAGGATGTTTAAATGAAAAATTACTGTAGGCTTCAGGAATTATTTCATATAAAACAGCCCTTTAACCTCTAGGGGCCTTGGTGGTGCAGGCTGATAATAGCCTAGCACTTAGTTCCAGCTGCCTGTAACTATTGCAGGCTTGAATCCCACCAGGCTCAAGGTTGACTCAGCCTTCCATCCTCTCGGGGTAGGTAAACTGAGGACCCAAGATTGTTGGGGGCAATAAGCTGACTTTGTAAAAATGTCGCTTAGTAATAAGCAGGCATATACAATGGAAGGAAGGCTATTGCTGAGCGCATTGAGTTGTATCCCAAAAATTGTAAGCCGCCCTGAGTCTCCGGAGAAGGGCGGGATATAAATATGAATTAAAAAAAAATAGTCAGGTTTGAAAAATCTTCACAATTGATTTGACTATGCTCCATCATGAACTATTGATGATGGTCCCAAAAGAGCAGCCACAACAATCTCTGTATAAACATTTGTATTGGCACAGCTATTAAAAACACTTGCATTTTCGGTGCCAAGAAAATAACATAAATTCATTTTAATATGTCTGTATCCTCACCAATATTTTCTGCCTTTTAGATGTCCCCACACCAGTGGCATACTTGTCATAAACATTAGCTGCTTACAAGGAGGCTCCAAACCAAAGATTTGGAGGAAGCCAATCTTCTCCTAGGGATAGACTCTTGCTTTTGATAAAAAGCCCTGGAGATATCAACTCACTGTACATGCCCCTTAGTCTCAAATGTTTTGTTGTATATCTAAAGCTTGTATATCTCCAAACTTGGCAACTTTAAGACTTGTGGACTTCAACTCCCAGAATCCCTCAGCCAGCATAGAATTCTGGGAGTTGAAGTCCACAAGTCTTAAAGTTGCTAAATTTGGGGACTCCTGATCTAAAGCCACAGCATATGAGGAATGTCCTAGCAGTTATTATGGCAAGCATTCAGCTGAATTAAACATGTGCTTAAGAACCAATTTCATAATGGGGTGGTAGTTTTGAGTTGCATAATAATCTTCTCCAAGCCAGAGCCAACATTTAACAAGTCAGGCATCTTAGCTTAAGGAACAAGATGTATCTACCCTATAGTGCTTTTCTTTAAGGGTGAAAAGTTGGCAGGGGAAAAAAAGCTAAGGTTAGAAATACCCAGGATGCAATTTGCTTTGTTAGGGAGAAAAAAAGGGGAACATACCTCTTTAAAGCACCAAGCACACTTGGGATGAATCAGCAAGCATTCTTCACAGGAGGTAGCATTGCCGCTTGAACAAACACTGAGACCTTTAGAGAAAACAAAGAAAAGCTGAAAGAAAAAGCCCAAGGAAAAAAAATGGAGACTTCAAATGTTCCTGCCCTAGAACAAAAGTAACCGGTCCATATCAACGTCACATAAAAGTTTTGCTTCGCCACGGAGAAGATAAATTTATCCTCTCCAAGGTTCAAGGTGGCTAATAACAGCAATAATAAGAAAAATAAAATAAAAGATATATGAATGAAAACAGAATGGAAACATTAAGAACATTACAGATAGTGCTTGACTTAACAAGCACAATTGACCCAAAATTTGTGTTGCTAAGTGAAACCTTTGTTAAGTGAGTTTTGCCCCATTTTACAACCTTTCTTGCCACAGTCGTTAAGCGAAAACACTGCAGCTGTCAGTTAACGGTTAGTTATCAGGGTTGTGAAGTGAATCTGGCTTCTCCATTGCTTGCGAGAAGGTCACAAAAGGGGCTCACAGCAATCGTCGTAAATATGAGTCAGCTGCCAGGTGTCTGAATTTTGATCATGTGACCATGGGGATGCTGCAATGGTCATAAGTGTGAAAAATGGTCATCAGTCACTTTTTTCAGTATCGTTGAAACTTCGGTCACTAAATTGTAAGTTGTAAGTCAAAGACTACCTGTATTTCACAAAATAAATAACATACAATGGCCTTTTCTATCCTCCAAGAATCTACCTGAATAAAAATGCCTATAAAATAAAGATCACAGAGAAAGATAAGCTTGAACTCATTAGGTAGGACATATCAAAGTCTAAGGACTGTAGCATTTCATTACATCCTTCAAGCAGGGATGGACAAAAGGAATATGGAGTCACTCAAATCTTCTTAGAGAACTAACTCCTTTAGTGTCCACCAAGTTCTCTGGCCCATATGACTTAAGACATACTTTTTAATACCAGATGCAAAATAGAAAGCTGTATGTACCAAATTCTATGTATTTATCTATAGCAATTTCTTTGAGCTCTTCAAATACTCCATTGTGTTCATAGGGAACATTTTATTTATTTATTTATTTTTTAATTACATTTATATGCCGCCCTTCTCCGGAGACTCAGGGCGGCTTACAATTTTTGGGATGCAACCCAGTGTGTTCAGCAATAGCCTTCATTCCATTGTATATGCCTGCTTATTACTAAGTGGCATTTTTACAAGGTCAGCTAATTGCCCCCAACAATCTTGGGTCCTCAATTTACCTACCCCGAGAGGATGGAAGGCTGAGTCAACCTTGAGCCTGGTGGGATTCGAGCCTACAGCAGTTGTAGGCAGCTGGATCTTAAGAGCAGGCAATTAACAGCCTGAGCCACCAAGGCTCTGGTTCAACCTCTGACAAATGGAATTTTTAATTAATTATGTCCAGCAAGACAGTCAATTTGTGCAAAGAAACAATGTAATTGCAGTGATTTGGTCAGCCTGCCCATCAAATCCTTAATATTCCAAATATATTCCTAAAGCCTACAAGGAAGTCTATCTCTAGACTGAAGCCTTGGCAGACTGATACAGGAGAAGTAGCCTTTCAAACATCTTGGTTTCAAGATACAATGTAGCCATTCCAAGTCATTGTGCAATTTTTTGATACTTACAATAAATCCATCATATTCACAACACACTAGATTCTAGTAAGAAACATTGTATTTTATATACATACATACATACATACATACATACATACATACATGGTATTTAGGTTTCTTCGGGTATTTTCCCGTGTTAATAGTTGTGCTTTTATAGCGATGTTTCGGCAGAATCCCATTTGCCATCTTCAGGCTTGTGTACTGGGTTCTTTTTTTAATCATGTGTCTCAGGCTTGGCAGCCGTTTTTTGTTTGAATTTGGTGCTGGCCCTGTGTTTTATTTGAATGGTCCTCTCTTCATCCCTATTGGCTGGGAGTCTAGGTCTGTGTTCATTGGTCTTCGAGTTGCTGTGTTCTTGGTTAGCTGGCAACATTGTGTTTTGTGTATTGGGGGCGTGGCTGGGTTGGAGGTATTGGGGGGGGTTGTTTGTGTCCAGGTGTTTGTTTGTATTGTGGTATAGAGATCCTTTTGTTTGTGAGTGCATATATATATATGTGGTCATTTTTTATTATTCTGCATGCAAAATTAATCAAAGAAATGCTCCTGTTTACAGCATTTCCTGAATTTGAGATTACTGCCAATGATGCCTTATACATCTTTGCTACATTGTCTCCTTGATTATCCTTCCTTCTCAGCTGGGGGCTCCTAAATTAGTCCTTTGACACGCAACACATAGATTTAAACTAGTAGCTTTAGCCATGTTGCAGCTAAAACCAAGGAAAATTCATATCCACCAATAGCTAAAACCTGTGAAATTTTATTATTTCCATTGGTTATGGAATATATGGTTCTGACATAACAGCACGTTGACAACTGAGATATGCAAGATTTTTTTCTTTCTCTCTCAACAGTGAACTATTAGCATTACAGATCTTGGCACTTCCTGGCTAGACTCTGGATCTATACAAGTACATATTCATATTTGATGTCTTTTGAGTCAGTGTTGACTTCTTGTACCTGCCTGAACAAGCCCCTGTAGTTTGTTTGGTTTTTTTTTGCAAGATTTTGGAAGTGGTTTGCCCTTGTCTGTTTCCAACAACTGAGAAAGCATGACTGGCTCAAGGTCACCTGGCTGGCCAGGTGCCTCAGGTGAGTTGGAAGGAAAATCCATCTGGTTCAGTTCCAAGCTGGGAGAAAGACGTTGGAAACAACATGGAGGCTGGAGGCTGATTGGAAAGAAGATCCATTTGTTGGTGAACAGAACCACCAGGGTTTGTGGTTCTGGGTGAGCTGAACAAATGGTTGAATGAGTGGGTGGAACTGTATAGGTTTCTGTGACTTTTGAAGTTTGAGCTGTTCTGGGTGTGGTGCAATGAGGAGGCTTGTGTTCTGAAAGGGTGTTGGGCAATTCCTATTGTGGCTATTGGCGTTCGTCCTGTGTTGGATCTTGGGTGAGGGGCTGCTTTCTAATCCTATCATTCTGCCTTCATTAGTTGTGCTCAAGGAGTTTCAAAATATCCTGACTTGAATGGATTTCTGCCTGCAGTATTTGCTTTGCTTATGAATAGAGCCATCTAGGTAGCTGGCTTCCTCTTTCAGTAAGCTCTTTATCTCCTTAAGTGCTGGCATCTGCTGTGGGCTATTAAGAAAGACTGAGGGCTGCTTTCTGTCTTTAAGAGCATGTTTCTCCATTTCTCCTTTAGGGAAATATAATATTCTATCTTTTTAAGTATTTCCCAAAATATTTCATTCTTCTGGGAGAAGGGGGCTTCCCACAGGTGGCACCAGAGCTCAGGGTCTTCTGGTTTCTAACCTGGTATCTTAACCATTGCACAAAACTGGACCTCACAGGAAAGTAAACAGAGAAATAAAAAAGGGATTGACTTGCTTTCAACTGCATATAACAATGATGATTGCAGAAAAGGAAAAAAAGCATTATGGGAAGGGAGCTACAATTCTCACTGAATTCGCATTACTGTAAAGGAATCCAACAACTGACTCTGCATTCATGCTATGCAGTCAAAAGGGAAAATGACCTGAGGCTGGATTATAAACGGATTTCTTTTCTCCCATATCAAAGTGTCAGTGTAATAACTGCATATACTAGAGGCGATCCCATTAAATCCTTCTTAAAAGATCAACAGAAGCATTAATCAGTTTGGCTCCAAAATTTCTCATCAGCAACCATAACTGCAAAATAGAAATGGCAACACTGAATGGCAGGTTAGATGTGGCTCAAACAGATGTGCAATTTCATCTGGGTAGGGATTTCAATTTCCCTTTGTAACACTTTTGTGTTGCTGTTCTTGTGCAGCATATGCTGATCTTTGAAAATGCAAAAAACGGGTGTTGTCTGCATGAGTCATTCACTTTGAGAATTGAAAATTCCACACCCCACAAACCACATTGTTGAAAAAATAACAACCTGCTCCAGCAGCAGTAGTTTTGTATCAAATAGTTTATACAAAATTGTCAGTTCTAATATGTGTGGACTTCAGCTACCAAAATTCTGGAAATTGAAGGTCCATACAACTTAAAATTGGCAAGGTTGGAAAACACCGCTTAAAGGCAACTGGACTTTGTTTTTATTTGAAGACATTTCACTTCTTATTCACAAAGCTTCATCAATTCTGGCAGGATAGTGGGGGACATGGAAGTCTCCTATCATCCTCCATCATCCTGCCAGAATTGATGAAGCTTCTTGGATTAGAAGCGAAATGTCTTCAAATAAAAATAAAGGAAGTAAGTCAGGTTGCCTTTTGAAAAAGCACCTTTGAGATAATCATGATCTAGATGATTAAAGGCACGTTCAACCTGTTGAATGCTGTTCAATCTGTTAAACGTTGTTCAACCTGTTAAACGCTGAATTCTCTAAAGCATTTGGGGTGTGGAATTTAAGAAGTGTGGACTTCAACTTGCAGAATTTTGGTACTTGAAATCCATGTGTCTTAAAGTTAACAAAGTTGGGAAACACTACTCTGAAGGATGGTTTTTTAAAACTATGCATTGACTTGATCATAGAGATGTGTCTACAGAGGTTTTGGGGAAGTAAAAGAGAGGAAGGTGTGATATAAACAGAAATCTCATATGCCTACTTTTCTCTTGATAGGGTTTTGATGGCAGCCATGGGGAGAAAGAAACAAGCAGTTCTGCTTTCTTTTTGTAAACCCAGACAAGTGATATAGTGACAAGAAAAAAAATAAATCACCTGCTGACTTTAAAATTTAGGAGAAGAGATGAAGAATATATGAAACTACAGAGAAGGCAGAATTGATTTTCAGAAGAGAAAATTCCAGGCATCAATTAAAAAAAACATATTAGGCAGTCAACCAACTTGGGCCAAATATTTCAAGTAGTAGCTTTCAAGCTATCTTAGCCTGCACAGATTCTTCCTTCTTCAGCCTTCTTCATGCCATTTCTATTTTGCTCAATACTGACTCTTTCTTTCTTCTGTTCTGTCTCAGAGTTCCCCCAGAGAATGTTCTTCCATCTTGTTGGACCAAGTTATGGGAATGACTTTCCCTACCCTAAGTTGGGTACTGTCATAAGCAAATGAGGCCACTGTTCAACAAATCAGTTTTCAAAATCCAAGCTAAAGGTTACATAGCAATGAAGTCTGCATTTTCTCCACAATTTCAAGCCACCCAATATGATCAAGAAGGGCAGATGAACTCTGGGCACCATCAATTCAAGAAAGTCATCTTGAAGAATCCAGAAAATGCACTTACTTTATTGCAGCATCTGATCTCTGGAACAATATTACCCCCTTTCCCTAAGATTTTTACAGCTCCTATCATTATATAATTCAGGAAATAGTTGAACACTTGAGTATCTTCCCAAGTGCTGAGGATAGAGTGATGTGAGTATTTTTTTGGTTATGGTTTGGTTCATAAGGGCTCTTTGGTTCTTGTACACAGTTGTGTCCTTTTCGATCTGTAAGCCAACTAGAGTTGTCAAGGTGGCCTCAAAATTTGAAAATAAATAAAATCAATAAACAAATGTTATCTGGTTTCTGGATATGATGGGAAATTTTAGAAGGAGAATTTGTGCCATGTCAATATTAGCAGTAAAAGGTTAAAACAAAATGTGAAATATTGATTACCTGCCATCACACTGATGTCAATTCTTAAGAGGTGACATACCCTTAAATGTAAAACATACTTCGTTTTCTATGCTGTGTACAAAACAGCTCAAACATCTGTCTGCCTAAATCCATCTTTCTCTCATTTTATCCTTTTTATTTTATGTGGAATGCTAGCATGTGAATTATTTCTGCAGATAATAATATTGACAAAATAAGGTTGTGCTATGTAAGGACAATAAAGTATTTTTTTCAAAATAAAGATTATGAAAAAAGCATTCCACATATTTCCCATTCTTGTCCTGCATTTAAAGGCAGATAATTATGTTCTTTATCTATATCATCATGACTATCACAACGTAAAGTCTCAGAATTTAATTCATTTATTTAAGATGAACTATGATGTGGGGGCAAATCCAGTATCAATTCTTACATTAACAGTTATGGAGGATGATTAGAACATGGTAGATCTGAAAGAAGGTGAAGTAGATGAAGGACAAGAAATAGTAAGCCAAATTCATCAATTAGTTTGTTTTCATGAAGAATGAATAATTACATGGGTGGTTACATGGGTAGATTTTTGATCAAGTAATAGCATATGTCAAATGTTCAGCTTCTGTATCAAATTTCAGACAGTGAGTTGTGAACTAACTTAATGTGTTAATAGAGTGCACAGTATCATTCCGTTAATAGCATTCTGGAGAATACAATTGAAATATTAACTTTACAACAGCATGCCAGTTTCTACCCTGACTTGATTTCATCACTCAGAAATGAATTAACTGCCCAAATTTTGCTTGCATTTTACTTCCAGATGTCTTGGATTCAGTGCTTGTTATAACAATGTCTGGAAGGTTTTCACCGGGTTCTGCAGTTTTTCAATTCTTTGTCACAGGCTGCTTAATTTAGCAGATAGTTTGTTAACTCTGCTTCCTAAATTGTAACTATAAAGAAGTAAATCAATAAAACAGCTAACAGCCCTCAGATCTACTTCTACTTTTAAAAGTGCAATCATCACAATAAGAATATGTGGGGTTTGCATTTTCCAAAGTAGGGCTTTGTGAACTCAAGTTTCTATCATAAGGGCATCTTATGTTTTCACAGCAGTTTCTCCAGTATTTTTTATTGCAGTAGTAAACATCTCAATTGCAGCAGCCTATGCTAGCTAGAATCATTTACCAGTTCACAGAATCCCACTGCATTATTATTTACCATAGTTATGAGAGGAGCATTTTCCTGGTTGTACGTTGAATTTTTTTTTTTTCATAAACATGCCTAGAACAGGGCTGGCAGGCTTAATTCAGCCTGAATTCTATTTGAGCCCTGAATGAGCCCACACACGTTCAAGAATTTCATCACCTCCGTAAGGAATCACATTTTCCTTTGTAAGTAAGACAAGGAATTAAAGGACATGATATGCCTGCAAGAAAGATGGCCTTTCCAATCTCAGTCTTCTAGCTCAGACCATCGTCCAGTTCTGCTTCCACACAAAGTTAGAAAACAACTTCATCCCATGCTACATTCCAGAGCTGGACATTTTTCAATTTCACAGTGTTTCAAGAAAAGATGTATGAAGCTTAAAAGTGCAGGAATGCTGAATTACAGCAGCAGCTGTTATCAACTAAAGTACCAAAGGATTTTTTTCCTACTAGAAAAATAACCAAATCAAATCCCCTTGTAAAGGAGGAAAAGGATATTAAGATTTACCACCTCAGCCATTAACCTCCAATTATGGGCATTTTTAAAAAAATAGGTTCCACAATGTGAGAATTGGTACATTCTGTCTTTGGATAACTATGGAGAGGAAATCACTGACCTGCTTTTCTGAAATATAGATCAGTCTACTCGAGGGGAAAAAACATCTGAGTGTACATACACACAAGTGATGTGAGAAGAGGGTTTTAATTTAAATAATAGTAAAACAGAAGGGTGCAAAGGCATTTTGAATGCAAACGTGCTTTGAGTTTGACTTATTTTGTATCTTCTGGAATAATTTCATGTTGAAAATGGGAAGCTTCAAAAGAGTTCAAATGGAAACATTTTGCATATCCTTTATAAAACAGAAACGAGAACCTACAATACTGATAAGTTAGATCTTTTGTCTACTCAGCTCAATATTACATAGACTGATTTATGACAGTTTTGCATAATTTGAGGCAGGAATCATCTTCACTTTTACTGGGAAGTGCTGGGGCTCCAACACAAGAATTTCTGAGGCAAACCAGATGTTCCACCGTTAAGCTACAGTTTTGATATGATTTGTCCATAAAGGATTTTCCAACACCAAGGAGATGTCCACATGGTTGAGAAGACATTAAATGATGCCAGAGTCAGCATGGACAGATGTGATCTTCTTTGTAATTTTTTAAACTAACTTGCATTGTGTCAAATGGCAAATAACCGAACGATCAGCAGTGTTTTAGGACAGAACTCTGCAACATTTATGGGTTTGTGGACCAGGTAGATGGTCCTGCACACATGGAACTTAAATGGAGCGTGTGTGCTCTCACCAGCTGCTCACACAAGCGAGGATGCACGTTAATGCACACACACTAGCCAGCTGTTTCTGCGGCCCAGTTGCAAACCCCACACAGCCTACTAGTGGGCCACAGCCCACAGCCCATAGGTTGGGATCTCCTGTTTTAGGACATAGATAATTGATAACTATAGTTCTGGGTAGAAATAACAAGGGCTGCCATCTGGCAAGGACCAAACAGAGATTCTGAGAACTTTAAAAATATGATCTCTTGAAGAAGCAATATTTGTTAGTGGAAAAGTATATCATGATCCAGATTAGGATCAAGCTACGTAACAGCAAGAAAGCAGCCTTGCATCTATGTAGTTTTCATGGATGCCTGAAGTCTTGGCAAAACAGGAATCTTCTGGCCTTGTTTAAAAATCAGCTTGGTGCTACCTCAAGTTTTAAAGAAAAGTTGCTTCAAGAGGAGGGTTTTTTAATGCTAAAAAATGCTATGTGTAGGCAGAGATCCGATCCTTTTAAAGGAGTGCAAAGATATGGCCGGTCTATGTGAGGATTTACTGCTTCTATAAATGGCAACCAGCTAGATCATTCAAGGAACTTGCCCAAGGAGAGCACGATAACTTATTTCCTGTTGCAAAACCTCTTCATGGAATAGTTGAAGAATTATTCCAGTGAAATATGCAATGTGTTTTTCTACCAAGCAGCCCTTCTCTGTCAATTGTATTTAATCCCAGTTCTAATCTTCAATAAAATATTCAAGGCCAATCCTGACCAACACAAATTTAGCACTAGATATAACTGCACCTTTCATCTTGAGGAGGACTTCATTCCTCCATCCTCCCCCTGCAATCACTAGATTTCTTCCTCAGACATTTCCTTGTAAAATTAAATTTGTAAAAACCAGAAGGGTGATTTTGAGCCAGTCTCTCTCTCTCTCAGCCCTAGAAGAGAAGCCAACCACTTTCAAATGTTGCAAAAGCATGTGTATAGATGAATTGATCCATGTAGAGGCTCATAAGATGGGTATACAAATAATAATGAAAGATTTTGGAATTTTTCTTACCACTAACCCAACTGCCTTTTACTTGTTCCAGACTTCCAGTTTGCATTTCTCCACATATTGAAATCTGCAGTGACAGATTACAGTGGTACATCATGTGTCATAATGTGAATTGTGCCCATATTTTAAGAAAGGTGGAAGTAAGGCAATTCAAAACAACATGCGCAAACATGACAAGAACACACCTCCCCCCTTTGCTGCTACATAGCTTTGCTTCTTCCTAACCATTTTCTCCTGAAAATTTCACCCCTTTTGAAGCATGCCCTGGAACAGCAATAAAGCTTCACCCAAAAGGACAAAAAAAGAAATATCTTTGGGATCAACTGCCATATACAGTCACGAGCAATCCCTTCTAAGTTACAATGCACTCAGGGGTGGTATTCAGCAGGTTCTGACCAGTTCTGGAGAACCAGTAGCAGAAATTTTGAGTAGTTCAGAGAACTGGCAAATGCCACCTCTGACTGGCCCTGCCTCCATCTATTCTCTGCCTCCGAGTCCCAGCTGATTGGCTGTGTCTTCTTTTATTGCCCTGAACAGGAGAACAGAGCTGGAAAGCAGGTTAGTGGGATGGGGAGTGAATGGGGATTTTGGAGTATCTTTCCCCCAGGAGTGGAGAGGGAATGGGGATTTTACAGTATCCTTCCCCTGCCATGCCCACCAAGCCATGCCCACAGAACCATAGTAAAATTTTTGAATCCCACCACTGAATGCATTCCATGTGAAAATGATTTATAGCTTGCTCTAAGATACATTATAGGGAATACAATACTTTCTACTGTTTAGTTAGCTGTTAACTTACATCCTTGTTGTATTTGCTAAATGGGCAAAGCCGGCAAATTCAGTGTGATTTATTTACTCACAGGTAAGTGCAAATAGAAATACAGTGTTCCAGAAACATAGCTGTCATCTTCCCATGATGCAAATGTCCGATTCGTTGTCCCTCATATCCTGAAAACCTGTCTCGTAGAGTGTCAGAAGGGCTCCCCCAGTGGCTCAGTTGTGGCCTGGGTGGATAGAAACCTATAAAGGGAGTCCTCGACTTACAACAGTTTATTTAGGGACTGTTTGAAGTTAACAACACCCTGAAAAAAAGGTTACTTAAAAGGTGATTTTTTTCACGCTTACAACTGTTATAGCATGTAGGCATGTGATCAAAATTCAGAGGCTTGACAACTGACTCATATTTACGATCGTTGCATTGCTTTGGGGTCATGCAATCAGCTTCTGCAACCTTGTGACAAGCAAAAAGAGCCTTGGTGGTGCAGGCTGTTAAACACCTAGCACTTAGCTCCAGCTGCCTGCAATTAGTGCAGGTTCGAATGCCAACAGGCTCAAGGTTGACTCAGCCTTCCATCCTCTCGGGGTAGGTAAATTGAGGACCCAAGATTGTTGGGGGCAATAAGCTGACTTTGTAAAAATGCCGCTTAGTAATAAGCAGGCATATACAATGGAAGGAAGGCTATTGCTGAGCGCATTGGGTTGTACTCCAAAGATTGTAAGTCGCCCTGAGTCTCTGAAGAAGGGCGGCATATAAATGTGAATAAAAAAAACAAAACCAGATTTACTTAACAACTGTGTTACTAGCTAAACAACTGCAGCAATTCACTTAACAACCGTGGCAAGAAAGAGTGTAAAATGGAGCAAAACTCACGTAACAAATGTTTCACTTAGCAACAGAAATTTTGGGGTCAATTGTGGTTGTTAAGTCGAGGACTATCTGTACTGGCCTTAAAACCTGCAGTCCCCACTGCCAATTCCTACCTCTTTTTTAACCTGAGGCCAGTTGGCTGTGTCCTAATTTCAGGGATGCCACTGGTTAAGCAAAGCCATCATTTAAAGACTCCAGCACCACTGCCTTCTCTCTGTGTTCACATCATCAGTCAGCAAGGAACCATCTGCCAGTCACAACACTGCTGTGTTTGGTGGGTGGTTTTAACAACAGGCTTGTGCAGGCATGGTGTTTTGAATGAATGCTGGGCCTATGGGGTGAGTTAAGTCCTGACACTTCCTGAGCCCGTCGGATACATACAACAAAAGAGGCTGGTTTGAAAGAGGTAGATAGATTTATACAATTCTTTATTGGCCAAGTGTGATTGGACACATAAGGAATTTGTCTTGGTGCAAATGCTCTCAGTTTACATAAAAGAAAAGATACATTAGTCAAGAGTCAAGAATCATAAGGAGAACACTTAATAATAGTCATAGGGTACAATAAGCAATCAAATCCTGGGTTTTCCACTCCCAAAGAGAGTGGCCTTGCAGGAAAATGTCAAGAGATTGAAGAGGAAGATGCATGTCTGAATGTGCCTGAAGTGGCCAGTCAGGCTTGTCTGATCCCAAACCTTTTGGCCACCTCCTGTCCCATCAAACAGATTTTGAGTCCCTTGAAAAACAATGCAGACATCTAATGGGCTATATGGAGTGGAAAAGACCACTTTGACTCAGGAACAGCAAAGGATGACTTCTATTATGGATTAGAAATGGATTGAAGGGAGCATCAACAACATGAGTTTGTACCAGGGCTTGGACCAAATGGGAACCTAGCGAGTTGAACAAGGAGAGATTCAACCTGGAAATAAGGAGAAACTTTCTGACAGTGAGAACAATCAACCAATGGAACAGCTTGGCCTTGGAAGTTGTGGGAGCGCCATCACTTGAGACTTTCAAGAAGAGATTGGACTCCCATCTGTCAGAAATGGTGTAGGGTTTCCTGCTTGGGCGGGGGTTGGACTAGATGACCTACAAGGTCCCTTCCCACTCTGAATATCTGTTATCTGAATAAAAAGTGGCTTTTGTCAGAAGTGAAAGCTGGGTATACCTTCAACAGGGGTACAAATTGTCATTTTAAAACATTCCATGATACACAAATTGCTTAAAAAAAACTAAATATGGAAGTGAAGCTTATTTTTCAAACTGAGGTAAAAAAAGATCTTTGGCCTCAAATATACAGGGAGAGGCATCATTGCAGTCTCTCTTACATCTCCTGCTATTCAATACTGCTGCTGGAATTGATACAGGGCAACCATACCTGATAGTGGTTTTTTTTTTCTCTGCTGAATAATCTACTTCTGCAACAAGTGTTAGGAATGGAACTAGCATTTAAAGACTACCCTATTTCTAATCTAAGGTAAAGAGAGGGCAAGCAAAGAATAAGGAGCTAGCAACAAGCGTATTTCCAAAGATACAGAAGAGCTAATAAGCACATTTGGAAGTTGATATGAAAGAGAAGTCTGGACTGCCCAGCCTAGACATCTATGGAAATGTTGCCCAACTTGGCACAATGTTGCACATCTTGAAAGCTGCATTCTCAAGGAGCCACACTGGGAAGGCTGAGCTACAGCTATTTCAAAATCACTAACCACATAAACACTTTTAAAAATGCTATATCAGCAAACCAAGTCCATAAACACTCCTACGACACCCACGTCTGCTTCGCTCAGTTGTGGGGGGGGAAAAACACGAGAGAGCCTTCTCTCATATTGCAGAAGTAACTTGGTGATGCACAGCTTTTCTGGAAGAGTAAGAAGTGGGGTATAAACCACACAGAAGTCACACTTTGCTGTAATGAAAGGCTTCATGAATGCATATAGATCATATTTTCATGTTTGGTTTCTGCAAAGAATTTTAGGAAAATCGTGCACCATTCACAGTTTCAGGGTACTGTAAAATGTGGGTATCTCTAATGAAAAGAAGGACTAAGGGTGACGTGATAGCAGTGTTCTGATATCTCAGGGGCTGTCATAAATAAGAGGGAGTCAAGCTATTCTCCAAAGCACCTGAGGGGGCAGGACAAGAAACAATGGATGGAAACTAATCAAGGAGAGAAGCAACGTAGAACTAAGGAGAAATTTCCTGACAGTTAGGACAATTAATCAGTGGAACAACTTGCCTCCAGAAGTTGTGGATGCTTCAACACTGGAAGTTTTTAAGAACAGATTGGACAGCCATTTGTCTGAAATGGTGTAGGGTCTCCTGCTTGAACATAGGCTTGGACTAGAACAGGGGTTGCCAACCTTTTGGACCCCAGGGACCACCAAACTCATAATTTCAAATCCCATGGACCAGAGACCCTGGGAAAATCCCCCAAAAAGTCTGCAGAAAAATTCCCCATCCCGTTTTTCTACCGATTGATCATTCTTTATTTGGGATCGCAGGATACCGTCTCCAGCTCTGTTCTCAGGGGGAGGGGAGAGAGAAACTTTTGGCCTCGTGCAAGGAAAACAGCAGAAGCAGCAGAAGTCTTTCTTTCTCCTCCAAACTCCACCAGAACGGCGCAGCCTCTTGGAACAGGATGCCTTGCAGGGTCCCAAAGACTCATTTCTGGTAGAATTTGGGGGAGAGAAAGAAAGACTTTTGCTGCTTTCCTTGCATGCAGCCAAAAGCAGAAGAAGAAAGAAGCGGAAAGAAACAGCCTGGTGGCCAGGCCAGGTGCATGGGGTGAGTGGGGCAAGTCCCCTCCATCCTTTCCCCCTCCCTCACTACCTCGTGTTTTGCAATGCAAGTGATGCAAGCCTTGTGTTCCTGCGTGCCATGTGGGCAGTGCAGCCTTGTGTTCCCATGCAGCCTGGATTAATTGCTCTGGGGGGTGCTTTGTGGGTGACATTTCTCTGTGGACCACCAAAATTTTCTCGCAGACCACCAGTGGACCTCCAAGGTCCCTCTCCAACTCTTGTCATTCTGTCCTATTCTTCAGGCATTGCTACCAATTCAGGTTCTATTTCTTCAGCTTTTATTTCCCGCTGCATCATCCAAAAGACTTTGGCAAACTTTAATCAATCCATTTAGCCACTTCTTCATGGCAGCCCTCACTAGAGCCAAAGCAACCGGGCATCCTCCAAAATCTCTTGGCAGCCGGCTCCATCCTGTACAAGTGCAGCTGAAGGAACCCAGGCCATACAGCTGGGGGGAAAGGGGTGTGTGTTGAATAATCGTCCATCTATTTACTGACTTTCTGGGCTGCTGCTGCTGCTATCGGAACACTGGTATGTTTACAGGGAGTTCTACACGTGCTACGTTTATTGTTTTCCATTAACCCCTTCTCTTCCCCTCTTCCCCAAATCCTGCCTGCCGCGAAAAGCAGCATCAAGATTCCCAAAAATAAAAAATAAAAAGAATTATCCTTTACCTCGGACTGTAAATTGAGCGGCCGTCTGACACAACTGCCCCCACGCAAGATTCACACAACTGTGACATCTTGTCACACACACACACACACACACACACACACACACACCGATCGTCCCCGGCGCGAAATAAAATATATTCCCAAAGTCCCCTTTGATTTCCACTCACCTGTAACGCCGGGGCAAAAGGAGGAGAGGACCCAAAGGCAGGCGGCGGCGGCGTACGGCGGGAACCCCCTCCCCAGAGCCATGACGACGATCGCCGCCGGCAGACGTGGAGACTAAAAAAGCTTTCGGGAAAAGCCCGGCGCGAGTCGTTAACAAAGGCCACCGCTGCCACGGCAGGAGGCACGGATCGGGTGGGCGGCTGGATCGGGCGCGATCCTAAACATTACTGTCTACGGCCACCCAGCCAGCCAGCCAGCCAGCCAGCCAGCCAGGAGGAAAATAAGGCAAAAGAAGATCAGCGCTGGCTGCTTCTTCACATCGTCCTGCTGTTTCCGTCCCGGGCGAATCTGTCCGGTCGCTCTCCAGGGAATCCAAAGTTGCGGGGCGGCCTGAAAACAGGCAGATCTCTCAGGCCCTTGAAGCAGCAACTGCCTCCTTCTCTGCCGCCTGGATCGTTTTGGGATTTATTTTTTTTTAGCTGCGTTTGTTTCTCCTCAACCTGCCCCCCTCCCCCTTCCCTGGATGACTCTGGCTGGGACTCTCTTCCCAAACTCCTGAACTTTCTTGCTGCCCGGGCTCTGAATGGTAAAATCTCCGCGCAGCCCGCCCAATCGGCGTCCAGCAGCGATTAACTCTCTGCAGCCCTGACGCGAGGCCTCTCCCCGCCTTTTTTTTTTAATTGGGGTCAGAGTAGATGCGAATGGCATGGCGGCCACGGGAAAGGCAGTGCTGAATGCAGAAATAACGGAGTCGGAAGGGACCTTAGAGGTCTTCTAGTCCAATCCCGCCCCTCCCCCCTTGCTCAAGCAGGAGACCTTACGTACCATTTGGGGCAAATGCCTGTCCAATCTCTTTTTTAAAAACCTCCAGTGTTGGAGGAGCCACAATGTCTGGAGCACGGATGGTCCTCGACTTACAACCATTTGTTTAGTGACCATGAGCTGTGGTGGCGCAGTGGTTGGAATGCAGTATTGCAGGATACTTCTGCTGCCTGCAGTTTGGCATTTGGAGTCTCACCAGCCTCAAGGTTGACTCAGCCTTCCATCCTTCCGATGTGGGTAAAATGAGGACCCAGATTGTTGGGGGCAATAGGCCGACTCTGTAAACCACTTAGGGAGAGGCTGTAAAAGCCCTGTGAAGCGGTATAGAAGTCTAACTGCTATTGCTGTTCAAAGTTAAAATGGCACTGAAAAAAAGTGATTTATAACTTTTTCAGATGACCATCCCTGTAGTCATGTGATCCAAATTCCGATGCTGGGCAACTGGCTCATATTTACCACGGTTGCCATGCCCCAGAGTCATGTGATCATCTTTTGTGACCTTCTGGCCAGCAAAGTCAACGGGGAATCCAGATTCACTTCCACCGTGGCAAGTAAAAGGCCATAAAATGGGGCAAAATTCAGTTAATAGCTGTGTTGCTTAGCAATGGAAATGTTGGGCAATGGAATTGTGGTCGTAAGTCGAGGACTATGTGTACTGTAACTACATTAAGAAATGGTGTTTTCTTATCCGAGGCTCAGAATTTCTGGCTATGGAGCAGTGGTGGGTTCAAAAAATTTTTACTACCGGTTCTGTGGGAGTGGCTTGGTGGGCGTGGCAGGGGAAGGATACTGTAAAATCTCCAGTCAGAGGTGGTATTTGCTGGTTCTCCGAACTACTCAAAATTTCCGCTACTGGTTCTCCAGAACTGGTCAGAACCTGCTGAATACTACCTCTGCTATGGAGCCAATTTGTAGCTTTGTTTGAACTGTAAAAACACTTAAGGCGTGACATTAGAATATTCTGAAACATTGGAGTAATTCTAATATTCTGCAACAGAGGAAGGCAACCTACTATATATCTGTAGGTGGGGTTTATTGATAGAACATCCCTAGAAGAAGTATTAAAAATTACTAATAAACTTTTTAAATCATTCAAAACTCTTTGCCAGCTTCTGGTACAGTTTTGGGGCAGCAGCCATCTAGACAACAATTTCAGAAGCATCCCTGATCTGTTGGTGGGTGGCTTTGTGCATAACAAATAGTTAATGTTTATTTTCTCATCATGCAAGCTGTTAAATGCTTGTATCAGTGCTGGAATCGATGCTTCTTCCTGCATTGGTAGGCCTTTCTTGGGGAATCTCAGGCCCAAATCACCTCCTGATTAAACTATTGCAATACTCTGTTTATGGAGCTGCCCTTTGAGAACATTTGGAAGCTACAGATAATTTAGGACAAATAATTTGGTATATCAGATAACACCTCTGCTTCACAAAGCTGTTTTGGTCCCAATAAGCTGTCAGGTGCAATGCAAGGTGTTGGTAGTCTCCTATGAAGACCTTATTAGCAGAGGGCCAGGTTATGTATGGGGCTGCCCTCTGTCTGCTCATTCCACCAGATGTGGCAAAGTGTGTATGCTTTGGGTCTCTTCTCTGAAACACTGCCATCTAGTGGCATTTTGGAAGTGTGCCTCCTGATGCTGCCCTTTAGAATGACATCTTGCTTGAGATCCAGATGGCCCAAACCCCGCTTAGTGATGAAGACATCGTGGTCCTTCCTCCAAGCACTGAATCAGGTTATTAGCAGATCATGCTGTATGTGTGGTGCAACTGGGTTAAAATTTTCAGGGGCCTCAGCTTTTCTGTAATATGATTTTATTATATTTTCTTTTTATGTATTGCGTTGTGAGCTACCTAACGTCTTAAGACTGACATGGGCAGCTGTCTAGATTCTATAAATAATGCAAGGGAAG
This sequence comes from Naja naja, assembly GCA_009733165.1. Taxonomy (NCBI): domain Eukaryota; kingdom Metazoa; phylum Chordata; class Lepidosauria; order Squamata; family Elapidae; genus Naja; species Naja naja. Next base: position 235,866,448 of record CM019148.1, on the reverse strand, counting down.
TTTGCAGATGACCTCTCCATATATCCATTAGGTTTGTATAAAGAGAGCACAGTCGACTTTCGTGTGTCATGTTTAGAGCCTTGGGGGCCACGCTTGGGAATCAAAGCTGTATCCAAGAGGGTATCACCATCATAAGCATCAACTCTATGAGGCTGGGCTGAACTACATCAACCAGCTACTTTGCATTGTGCTAGCCATATTCACAAGACAACTGAAGGAAAATTTTGCTCAGTTCTAATATACATTGTATTTATTTTGCTTATATGAATAAGAATATTGGATAGGTGGGTAAATGGATGGATGGATGGGTGGGTGGGTGGACTGATTGTAGATACAATATGATGTAGAAAACCACTGTTTGTGTTTAGTTTGTTGAATCACACTCTCTCTAAAGCATGAGATATGCTAGATGTACAATGTAGTCATATAGATATAGAAAATCTGTCTAAAACATAAGGTATCTAATTGTTTCCAATAGTTATTTAAATCACACTCATGTCATTTTACCCCATACTAGGAACCTTTTTTTCCTGTTCCTTTTCTCCTAGTAATCTGTTTCCTGGTTTAACCATCCTTTTGCTTCATCTTCTAATCTTTCTTAAGCATTGGAATGCATTTAAACTGCAATCAATCCTGTATTAAAATATAAATTATACAGTACTGATTTTTATGTGTTAAATGCTTTAGGCCATCCCTAGGAGGGGAATGTAGGTGACCCATAATTGTTCCACGCCAGACCTTTCTCTGTTTAGCTGCATCGATCCCCCCCTTCCCTCACCCAGCCTTGTAAAGAGATTAACTTGGTCTCGCCAGCGCAACACAATGGAGCCAAATCCGTTGGGCCTCCCTCTTCAACCAAGCGAGCTAGAAAGTTGCTCGTTTCCATAGGAATAATGTAGTTCTGAAGACGCCCCTGAGGCTCCATTTATTACCCCCAAGGACTCACAGTTTCACAAGTTGCTGGTCATTAAAGTCAAATATCAAAACTCTATAAGGCATCTAAGTATGGTTGAATTTGTATAGATTCCTGGCTTTAAGCCAGGCTGTTGACTGAACATAATCAGGAACAGTTTAATAACCCTGCTTGCCAAGAAAAATACAGACTAATACCGTCACTTGCTTGTCATGTTGGCTTCCTTACCTGACGTTTCAAATTTATGAGTCATTGCCAAGTGTCTGAATTTTGATCATCCTGACCATGGGGATGCTGCCAGGGTCGTAAGTGTGAAAAACTGCCATAAGTCACTTTTTTAGTGTCATTGTAACTTTGAAAGGTCACTAAATGAACTGTTGTAAGTCGAGGGCTCTCTCATAGTATGTAGATGATAGATACTGTAGATAGATGATAGGTAGGCAGGTAGGGAGAGAGAGAGAGAGATGATAGATTAGATAGATAGATAGATAGATAGATAGATAGATAGATAGATGAAAGAGATTAGGTAGGTAGGTAGGTAGATGATAGAAATATAGAGATGAAATTAGAGAAATATAGAGATGAAATAGAGAAATATAGAGAAATGTATAGATATTACTCTTTGCAGGAGGAGGCGTGGGAGTCAGGGTCAGCATCAAAGAGTTCCCAGGTGGAAGAGAGAATGTAGCTGTCAGAGAGAGGGGGTGTGCAGAGCCTGGGCCATCTGTCAGTCCTCAGATGGAGAGTCAACAGCCCCAGGTCTGGAGGTGGTTGATGAGGAAGAGGAGGAACAGCTGGGTCCAGTGCCTGATGAGTAGATCTGCAGAAGAGAGGAGAGCAGTGGAAATCTGTGGGCCGATCCTTGGGACGGAAGAGCCACAGCTGCTAGCAAAGCCCCAGCCTAGCTCTGGGGATAAAAGGCAAGGGCGGAGATGAATGGTTGTGGCAGACAACTATTCATCTCCCAGCCAGGCAGACTTGTTAGCCTGCTATAAAAGAGAAGCTTTTTGCCAGGGCTGCTGGCTCTCCTAATAAAGGAACCGTTGATTTAAATAAAGAGGGTTTGTCATGATTGGGGAGCTGGTTCAGAACACCTGGTTCCTGGTTTTGCATTACTGTATCCTTGAACTAATGAAAACATTTTATAGAAGGCTAGTCCCTTCACCGACTCAGGAAATAGCTGATGAGCAACAGTCTGTGTGGCCTAAACATAGATTCTCTTGAACAAGTCCTTCTAATCACTGGTAGTGATGGAAGATCACCAATAAGCATATTGTTGATACTCTGGAGGTTTCGGGGGCAGGCTGAGAGCAGCTGTCAGAGGCATAAACAGAGAACAGTCCACACTCCAGCAAAATGACAGTACTTAAAAGAGCCATTTGTCTTTATCCTGCAAAAGATAACTTTTGAGAAAGGTGAGGAAAACGATGAGCAGATTCCAAGTCTATATATTAAAGCAGTACTGTCGTCTTTCTTCCACGTTAGTTTGGGGAAATAATTCTGGAAGCTCTAGGTTTTCTTCAGCAGATTTTTTTTTAGTAAAGGCTGCCCAGAATCACTGCATCAGTGACATGGGCAGCATATAAATAAATAACTAAGTAAATAGGAAAATAAATAAATAAATTACTGCTTTTGAATTGTGGTGCTGAAAGAAGACTCTTGAGAGTCCCTTGGGCTGTAAGATCAAATCAGTCAATGCCAGAGGAAATCAACCCTGATTGTCCTTTTAGAAGGACAGATACTGAAGCTGAAGCTGAAATACTGTGGCCACCCAAAGGGCAAGAGAAAAGAGCCAGATGTTGGGAAATAACTATAAAAAAGATGTTGAGACTCTAGAAAAAGTACAGGGAAGAGCAACCAGGATGATTAGGGGACTGGAGACTAAAACATGAAGAACGGTTACAGGAACTGGGCTTGGCTAGTCTAGTGAAGAGAAGGACCAGGGGAGACATGATAGCAGTCTTACAATATTTGAGGGGCTGCCACAGAGAAGAAGGGGTCAAGCTATTTTCTAAAGCACCTGTAGGCCAGACAAGGAATAATGGATGGAAACTGAACAAGGAGAGATTTAACCTGGAAATAAGGAGAAACTTTCTGACAGTGAGAACAATCAACCAATGGAACAGCTTGCCCTCGGAAGTTGTGGGAGCGCCATCACTTGAGACCTTCAAGAAGAGATTGGACTGCCATCTGTCAGAAATGGTGTAGGATCTCCTGCTTGGGCAGGGGGTTGGACTAGATGACCTACAAGGTCCCTTCCAACTCTGATTATCTGTTAAGATGGAAAGCAAAAGGAGAAGGGGATGGCAGAGGATAAGATGATTAGATAGTGTCATCGATGGAATGAACATGAATTGGGGCAAACTCTGGGAGACAGTGGATAGGGATGCCTGGTGTGCTCTGGTCCATGGGGTCACGAAGAGACAGACACGACTTAGCAACTAAACAACAAAATGCAATACACAGTTGATGGTTGGAAGGGGTGTGTGTGGGTGAATTTCAGTATTATATACATCAACAGTCAAATATGAATTAGTCTGACGTGATTGGTTTATAATCTGCATTTTCTAGCTTCACCTCCTTTTCTGTCTTAGTGAAGAAAAGCAGTTTATCAAGTGACTGAATTAAATTAGAAAAAGAATGTGAGCTTTTTCCCCAAATTGATCAGGTCCCTTGTTCATGTGAAATATGGATGGGGCAGAACGGGAGGTTTTCCGTTCCCCAGGAAGAGGTTTTTCAATGTCTGGCTCCAGTTTTCTTCTAAAGAGGGCTACTAAGCCTAAGTAGCCTTGAAGAGCATGATGTTAGTCCACATCCCCACATATATTTTTATTTTAATCAATGAAAGCAACACTAGGGCTTAAGGAGTAATAAGACAGCACCTAATCAGAGGAGGCCCTGCCTATCAACATCAATAATCATTAACCTGCTAGCAGATAAACTGAAGAAAGAGGCAGAAAACTGGAACAAAGATAAAGGCCTGCAATTTAGCAAAGCAGCATGGGAAAAATATAATAAAATGCCTCTGAAACACTGGGTGATGTTGTTGTTTTCCAGTTTTATCCTACATTTTACTTTTCCATGGCTTTGTGGCACAAGGTCTGAGTTTCAGACCCAATCAGGAAATTCTGCCTTTGCTGTTTTCAGGAACTGCATCTTTCTCCAGCTTGGGGGGCAGAGAGGGGAATGAAACCGCTCCAAACTTGATTGCAGAAAGTACAACTTCAGCAACAGAGTGGTCAGTGCCTGGAATGCACTACCTGACTCTGTTGTTACATCCCCTAACCCACACTCCTTTAACCTCAAACTAACCACTACTGACCTCACCCCATTCCTAAGAGGTCTGTAAGGGGCGTGCATAAGTGCACCATCGTGCCTACTGTCCCTGTCCTATTGTCCCCATTTATTCATACCTATTTCCTGTATTCTTACTCATGTTTATACTTGTACCTATTATCTTGTAAGCAATTGACAAATCAAATCAATAAATAAATAAAAATAAAATAAAATAAATAATAAATAAAATAAACCCAGGAGCATCCCTCTGAGTCTGGGTCCCATCATTCTCCCCCAAGAAGGGGACAATCTGTCGATCCACTTCAGCTAGAGCAATGGTCGCCAACCAGAAAATTTTGGTGGTCCGCAGAGAAATGGCACCCCCCAAAGCACCTCCCAAAGCAATCAATCCAGGCTGGGCGGGAACACAAGGCTGTGCTGCCTACATGGCCAGCTGAAACACAAAGCTTGTGTCATATTGCGAACAACACGATAGTGAGGGTGAGGGGAAAGGGTGGAGGGGGAAACCTGTCCCACATGGCCACCGGTCTGCTTTCTGCTTCTTTCTTCTGCTTTTGGCTGCATGCAAGGAAAGCAGCAAAGTCTTTCTTTCTCGCCCCCAAACTCCACCAGAAATGAGTCTTTGGGACCCTGCAAGGCATCCTGCTCCAAGAGGCTGCACTGGTGTGACAAAGACTCATTTCTGGCGGAGTTTGGGGAGAGAAAGAAAGGCTTCTGCTGCTTCTGCTGCTTTCCTTGCATGAAGCCAAAAGTCTCTCTCTCCCCCCCACTTGAGAATGGAGCTGGAGATGGTATCCTGCGATCCCAAATAAAGAATGATCGATCGTTAGGAAAACAGGGCGGGAATTTTCTGCAGACTTTTTGGGGGGGTTTCCCAGGGTCTTTGGTTTGCGGGATTTAAAATTATGAGTTTGGTGGTCCCTGAGGTCCAAAAGGTTGGCAACCCCTGAGCTAGAGCACAATCTTCCCAATTGGTCATAGGGTAAATGGATATTTGGGCACAAACTGAACCTGTGAGGCAGTCGCTTTATGAATAAACACATGTATCTCAGGACTCGGATAACTCACCGTGGCCGATTTGCTGCGGTCATCTTGCCACAGTCAACTCAGCACCACCATCTCACCATGGCCATCTTGTTGTGCCAACTTGCCATGAGTCAACTTGCTTTGGGACAATTGCACATGGGATAACTCAATACAATTCAAGTTTTGGAAATAATGTTGAAGAAACAGTAGCAGATAATATTTATTGCAGATTGGCCACACCAAAGTGACCTCAGTGAGTTGTGCCATTTTGTGCCTCTCTGTGATGGCCATTTTGTGAGGATGCATGTGGCCAACCATGCTCATTGACCTAAAAGTTTGTCTTATTCCTGAGACAGAGCACATTAACTTTTCAAAAAAAAAAACAGAATGTTAGTTATAAAGCACTTCTTCCTAAAAGACAGTTTTAAAATATTCCTCCTATTAATTTTCCCCTTAAAATGATGCTTGTCCTGCCCTGCAAAGTATTAGAAATAGACAGCAGACTCTGACAGCACAAGTAGATGGGCACCTCATAGAGTAATATGCAAGTAGGATTCCAGAATCAGGTAGAAAGTAATATGAAAAGAGGTCATGGTGATGTCTTGTAATGACACAAGCAATCAAAGACCATAGGCCAATTAAGCTGAAGTGGTATAATGAATCAGAAATAAAACCAGCACAAACACCTCGATATATTCCATATCAATATCAACCAACCCTAAATAAAGCAAGCTAATTCTTTAAACTGAATCACAAACTGTGATTCAGTTTAAAGAATTAGATTGTAGAAATTGTAAGATCTTTTTAGGTATTTGTATCTTAGGAATTATTTTGTTTCATACAAAACTGAACACTCCTATGTAAGGGATTTTATAAATCAGGGAAGCAGTTTAGTCTGTAGGCTAGAATTGTAGCCAAGCATTGGAGCACCATCTTGTGGATATAACTTATCTAGCAGCTTTTTCAAAACCACATTGATTTGGTTGGTTCCGTGCATTTTAACTACAATGATGTTTTCTTCTAAGGCTATAGTGCAAATAGTTTGAAAGAGGAATACACACACACCAGTGAATTAAAGGGGCTGACCATGCACACACACACAGAGGCAGCAGAGAACAGTTCCCAAAGCAGCCACGTATGCCTGGGAGAAAAAACAAGGTTGCCTTAATAGTCTGAAAAAAGGCACTTCAATACATGCTTTTCCAAAGGATTTCTTTTGAAGAATTTGCACAACTGTAATAGCTGAGGTTACCAGAAGAGCAACTGTTGAACAAGTGAGAAGACTGAATGTCTTCCACACAAAAGAGTTGTGACATAGAGTGGTTAATTTGGTGGGTAGAAGAGGGAAAGGAAACAGGTCATTTTTTCTTTTTCTCACTCAGAAATTGTTTTATGAGATAGCCTCTAGAATTCTAAGGAGGCTGTAATACCCGTTATATCTATTTCCATTCACCAGCTCTATAATGAAACAAATTGTAAGGAAGTCTTTTTTTTTTTTAAGATGTATTTCTCTCTCTGACAATCCATGTGCATTTCATTCAAAAAACAGGACTGTAATGCAAAATTCTGACAAAAAAAAGATGCCTGAGTCCTGGGAAAATAGGTAACCTGTAAGAAAAATTGTAAGAAAGTAGGAAAATTGGGAAACTAACTGCACAGCTAGTTAGTGGTTCCCTGGTGGTTCACAAAATCAAAAGTCCACAGTACAGAAATTCATAAACCTCTGCAAACAATTCATTGTTGTCTAGAATACCATGCCAATAAGCAGTGCCAGCATACCATACCAGCAGGTTTAACAAGGTGCAAACAAGCAGTGATTTCCAACCATCTACATGACATTTAAACCCCCAGTGCACACACAGAGACAGCATGTGTGTCTGTACTTCAAAAGTGTTTGAAAGTGGAAATTGGGATGGACAAGGGACTTTGATTGAATGCAACATGGGGCTTGAAAGTGAGAAAAATGAAAGTGCATGTTGTATGCAGGGGTGTGGGTGAAGAGAAAGAAGCTAGCAAAACTAGCAAAACATTTCAAAAAATGAAAAACAATCCAACTCCAGTTAAGAAACTCTCTGGGTTAAGCTATTCTCCTTTCCCCTCTTCCCTACTGCCTCTTCTTTTGTGATAAAACATAGGTGATAGAAGACATGCTAAAGCCATGACAGCTTGTAGGGTTGCAGCACATTCCATGTCTTTCTTCCTGCCCCCCACTCATTTAAGGAAGACAGCAAGTAGAGCTGAAGTTCCCTTAACCAGCAGGTTTAGAGTAGTTTACAAAAAGTAGCTGTAAAGTCCTTCTGAGATGTTGGCCCTCTTAGTGCAAAAGTGATTGGAGAATTCAGAAGCATTGCGTTTTGATTCCATGGCAGGGCCCACGTTGACCAGGCATTCTTATTTTTCCTTGCTCTTCAGCTGGACTCAGTATCTGGAGGGCATTTCTAGCCACTGGTTGTTTAGAAATAAACAATAAAACAAGGGAAATATAATTTAGCCAGGGGACATGTGCTGAACTTTTTAATTATTACTGCTACTACAAATTCTTGACTCCCTCCCCCCCCAAAATCATATATCTTAGTCCTTTGAAAATAATTCACTAAACTGAACTATCAGTCTTCAGAGAAATTTTAGACAGAATTATGCAAAGTTGTACTGCAGCGTTATTTAAAAACTACCTTATCATCTGAATTTCCCGATCCAGTACTGCTGGTTCTTTAAATTTGAGGGATAAATATTCCCTGTTAAGACTAGCTATAGCTCATGAGGAGGTATTCTAATAGGGCTGCCTATTTTTGCAGAGAAAAAGGAAAACTCAGAGCTGACTTTAGACTTTGGGTGTCATGCTAGGACCCACATTGAACAAGTAAGCAGCCCTGGACAAAAATTAACATTGTAATTTAATTTAGTTTGGTCAAAATTAAAAGAATGCAGCAGTAATTTCTTTTGAAATAAAACTACTGTGGTGGTCATAGGTTCCTGTGATAGACAAGGAGTTCAGACTAGAGCAGTGCTTCCCAACTATGATGATTTTAACATGTGTGGACTTCAACTCCCAGAATTCCCCAGCCAAATAATTGTGATAGGATCTCCATGTTTTTCCCCAAGTTATACATTCAATGATGCTATCAATAGAATAAATAGTCCCCCGTTATTTAATTACAATTCCTATTTGTAGATTTGTGGGATGGGAACTAAATCCTCCTGCAGGCCAAAGGTCTCAAGCAGTGCATCTCTGCAATACAAAAAGCCAGGGGTTGGCGACCTTAAACACTCAAAGAGCCACAAAGGTCCTAACCAGAAGTCCCCTGTTCAGTTCTGGAGCCGACCAGACTCTATGGCAGTTCCCCCACCATAGAGTGTCCTCCTAGTGCGGTGTCCATTTTCCTCTACCTGCCCTAACCAAAAGCCCTATCTATTGTGGAGCCGACCAGTGACAGGGAGACTCCACAGAGGGATGAAAGAGCCACATGCAGCTCCAGAGCCGCAGGTTGCTAACCCCTGCAATAAGCCAACCAGAGAATTTGGTTACAGCAAGGAAACCAGACATTTAACATCTAGGATGTTGATTTCCAAATACAGATGCTGTCTCTGTTCCAGGCATTCAGAGAAGAAGTTTCATGATGCTTTCTGAACACAACATAAATCTAAATGAGGGTTTTTAGTTACTGCTCAGAGCCCTGGGAGTGCCCTGTCAGTGGTAGCTCAACAGATCAAGGATACAGGAATGTGTGACAAACAGAAAGTGCAGGGAGACTGGCCAAAGTGGCCATCTTCTAAAATAAACATACTTTCCATTTATTGGAAAGGTTGGAATCTGCTTTATCTCACCATGCAAATTTTCATGCCACTGCAAAGATAGGAACCTAGACTTTTGGGAAATGCTGCCTGTCTGAGAAAAAAAAATTAAGCCACCTATATGTTCCTTATATATATATAATCTCAGCCACATTCATGTTTAAACTTCCCCTGAAATGGCCACTCACGTTATTGTTGCTATAGTCTTGCTCAGGAACGTAGCCTCTATTTGCAGCTCCTTCTTTGTAGAAATTGGTTGGGTCCTCAGCAGTGGCTTTGCTCAATGGTGCGCCATTCGTAGCTCGGATTCTGGGGAACATTTTCCCACGTTCAGCAACGTTTGTGGCAGGAGGAGCGCCGTAAGGATTGCCCAAGGTTGAATACTCATTGCTTACCAATTGTCGCTCTTCCATTTTCGGCTTCTGTTTTCTTTTATACAAAAAGAAAGGGCGATCATAATGACATTCAAAACCTATCTTCACTTTTTGTGCTTATCTTGGCTTTTTCTTCTTAGCAAAGCCCCCTAGGAATTGTGCAAAGTTTTGTGACAGAGGTGATGATGAAGCTAACTATTCATAATCAATTCGATTTACAAATACGTGCCCTGTAAAAGGGAATTTAGGATCTCAATCATTTTAGTAAAGGGAATTTCATAAACCCAAGTAATCATGACCACTTTTGATTGCCATTTTTAAACTTTCTCCAACTCTACAATATTCTTTTTGAGTCAAGGTCACCAGATTCCTAGGTTCATCAAGATACTAGTTGTTACAATGGTATTACTGATTATTTCATTATTTGTCTCCATATCAGCCTTGAAGCGCACAAGACAGCTAAATTGCTACGATAAAATGAAAGCACACTTAAGCTCTTTTTACTCTAAATAATAATGAGGGGGACCTTTTCTAATGACCCCCAGTTTAAAATTCACTTTTTCACAATTGCTCTGCCCTCTCTTACAATGCCTTGCCTGCCACAGTCTAGTTTCTGTTCAATCACCAGAAGTTTTAGTGTATCTGTGGTTACAAATGTTTGTGCCAATGTACTTCAGTGTATGCTGTTGAACTTAACTTGCCATTTTAATGCTCATTCTCTTTCAATTTGGACAATCCTTTTGTTTCTCTTTGTTATCCTTTTTTTGTCTGTAGACACTCTTGCAATTGAATGCGGTTGGCAAATCTGGCAACTTTACTGCTCAGCTCTAACCCCTTTTGTGACCAATTGAGAAGGATTAGTCCCAATTAAGTCCTCTGTAAGAAAATGTCTGTTAGTCCTACAGGTCTTAAAGTTGCCAAATTTGGAGAGCCTTGTTTTATGTGACAGTTTCTTTGTGTTGTGCTTTAATCCAGGTGGACAATGAACACCTCTCCCATTTTTGTGACTTATGAACCCGTCCCTGAAAGTGTAGCATTAAAAAGTGTATTGAAATTGTTATTTTGAGTGTCACAGTATTTTATTCCTTTTCACAGTGAGACTTAAAAATTGGTGTTAAGGTTATTTTGATCTTAATATACTGACCTTTGCTTAATTTGTTTGAAAGGACCTGGGTGTCTCCCATGGATATGTAATAAGAGTAAGATACAGTCCTTACATACGAACACAATTGAGCCCCAAATTTCCACCGCTAAGTGACATAGTTAAATGAATTTTGTCCCATTTTACCACTATTTTGCCACAGTTGTCAAAATGAATCATTGCAGTTGTTAAGTGAATCATATGGTCAATAAATGAAACTGGCTTCCTCCATTGACTTCACTTGTCAGAAGCTGGCTGGGAAGATTACAAATGGTGATCATGTGACCCCAGAACAGTGCAACTGTCATAAATACATGCCAGTTGCCAAGCACCCAAATTTTGATCACCTGATCATGGGGTACTACAACGGTCATAAATGTGAAAAAACAGTCATACTTCACTTTTTTTTAATAACTTTGAACGGTCACTAAATGAATGGTTGTAAATCAAGGACTACCTGTATTTATACTGAAGCTGAATCTGTGACAAGGTTGACATACACATTTAATCACCCGGTCCATTCATGCATCACCTAATGGCTTTGATCTCCAAATTAAACTATGATATTCAGAATCGCCTCATGTCACAAACTTTTTAATAGCATATATTCATACACCCCCAAAAGCAGGGGTGGTGTTCAGCTGATTTGGACCGGTTCAGGCAAACTGAATGTTAAATTTACATCTGGTTCACCAAACCAGTAGTTGAACCGACTGGCTGGCCCCGTTTACCCCACTCCACCCCTCCAAGGAGTCTCCATGCAGCCTGTTTTGGATGGAGGTAAGTTCATGGTCTACGCAGAGGCTTGGGGGGGGCAAAAAAACGGGCCTCCTGGAAGTTCCAGAAGTCCAGAAATGGGCCTGTTTCTGGCTTCCGGAGGGCCTCCGGAGCCCAGGGAGGCATTTTCGCCCTCCCAGCGGCCCAAGGAAAGCCTCCGGAGCCTGGGGAGAGCAAAAAACAGGCCTCCCAGAAGTTCTGGTAGGCCACACCCACAGAGAACTGGTTGCTGGGATTTTTGAATGCCACCCCTTCCCAAAAATCATTTGTACCTGACCAAGATGTTTGAATCCCTAGCACAGCATAATGGAGTGAGCTCCTATTACTAGTCCCACCTTCTGCCAACCTAGCAGTTCAAAAGCATGTAAAAATGCAAGTAGAAAAATAGGCACCACTTTGGTGGGAAGGTAACTGTTATATATGCAGATTTGAATGTCATTGGTTAAGTTTGAACTGTTCTTGTAAAATGTCAGAAATGATTGGTTTAAAAAGTGTGGGAAAACCCTGCACTCTGATTGGCTGGCAACTGTGGTTGCTGGCTATAAGTAGCAGTCACAGACCAGCCAAATCGGGTCTGTTATGAGCTGTAGTCACTAATAAACTCTTCACTGAAGCACTTCGCATCTGACTCTTCATGCAAATTTAACAGTAACAGTGCGCCATCAGAGTTTAGTCATGCCGGCCACATGACCATGGAGCCATCTTTGGACAGCGCTGGCTCTTCAGCTTTATAATGGAGATGAGCACCAACCCCTAGAGCTGGAAACGACTAGCATATATGTGCAAGGGGAACCTTTACCTTAAGACGCAAATGGTTACGCCAATTAAAGCCACCAGAAGAACACCGCACAAGGTAGATATTCCTATGATGATGGCCATGTAACCTGAGAAGAGATTTCAAAATTACTATGGCTACCATATCTTTTATGAGATCTTCTAATACCTTTATTTTTGCATTGTTACATATAAAGGAAAATAGAATTTAATTTTTTCTGTCACCTACGGGGCTATTATTTCTTGTTCTGTTTTTTTTAACCTCTCCCCACCTTTTTTTTTAAAAGTTGTTCTTCTTTTCCATTCTAGATTCTCTCTGCATAGAGACGTCTCTCACTTTGGATGGAATAGGGAGAAAGTAACAGAGATTCCCCTACTTTTATCAAATCACACCTTGACAGGAAGACAATTAAAGGTAATTGATTGCTTGATTTCATCTGAATTGATTTAATTACTCCTCATCTGTAGGAATTTTTGATTCTTCTTTTTCCTTTGGAAAAAGTGAATGGAAGGAAATGAAGAAATAAATCATTTCTGAGATACAATATAAGTGAAAAAAATATCAATTTGAAGATGAATGGAAGGAGAAGGAAATTCAAATATTTTATCATGCTGATAGGCATAATCACCTAGTAGAAAGATTTCTTTGAGGCTTTCTTTCATTGGCAAGCAGTAGCCAGTTCAGAGGGTTTTGGGGGAGAAAGAAAGAGGGGGGAATTTAATTGAAAGTGAACCAAATGTAAAGGGCCAACAAAAGTGGGGGAAAGCAGAGCCTTGTGTTAAAGTCTAAAGTGTGAGTGACAAATTATGCCACTGAACCCGACCACATAAAATTGGCTGCTTTCTATGATATAACTTTTATAACATACATTCACCATGCTGAAGTGAAATAATACCCTTCATATCCCCAACTCAGTGAGGAAAACAAGAAATTTTAAAACAAAGTTAAAACAAGAAATGAACAAATCTTTCTCTTGGGGGGGGGGATTTTTTTGTTTTGTGGAAAGAGTTTCCACAGACCAACATTGTGTTATGATCATCTTAGGAAACATAAGACATATTATTACATTTTGGTAGCAGGATTCGTTTTCAGAAAGCTTAGAATATCTAGTCCCTTGGTTCTGGCATTGCTAAACTTCATCTGTGGCAACTGGGTATGCTTCAAGAATTTATTTGGTCCTGAGCAAATCATAACTAGCGACTATCTCTTTGAAGTTCTTCATAATATATATTTATGAGATATTGCAACGGAAATGTTCTACAAAGGTATTGAAATGGTACAGTGCAACAGAGGGGTGTCCACAGAAGCTTGCTGCTTTCATTAGAAAGATGAGAAGCAGTGATATTGTACTGCAAGGTGTGTGGCTCTTTTGTACATGAATATGGCATCAGAAGCAGGGGTGGGATTCAAATTTTTTAACAACCAGTTCTGTGGGCATGGCTTAGTTGGTGGGCATGGCTTGGTGGTCATGTCCAACTCAATAACACTCACATCGAGGCACGCATCTCCTCACCTGGCCTCTCATGACTGGGGATGCTGCAACAGTTGTAAGTGTGAAAAATGGTCATAAGTCACTTTTTTCAGTGCCATTGTAACTTTGAATGGTCACTCCACACAAGCAAAGTACCAGCAAAGGAGGGGACATCCAGAGACATTCCTGAGACAGGAAGTCTAGTCCTGCTAAGATTGTAATAAGGGTTAACGGAAAGGCAGTTTCTATAAGCAACACCAGAATGTTTCCTTCCTGCCTTCCTTACAGGATTAGGCCAGTAATTTCTTCTAACAACCACTTCTCCGAACTGCTTAGAATGTTAACAACCGGTTCTAGAGAATAGGTGCGAACTGGTAGAATCCCACCCTTGAACAGAAGGCTCAAACAGATGTACTCCCCTACACTCACATCCCCCTCAAATAATGCTTATGGAAAATATAACCTTAAAAATGGCAGTTTTCAGCAAGAGTGTGGTCCAGAAATATGTATGTCTGTATGTGGTATTTCTCCTTATGTTTTCTCAATGAATAGAAGTTTCATTTTTGGGCTTTTCTGATATAATTTATATTATAGATGGTCTACCATATTTCCCCCCCTAGAAATAGTTTCCAGTTTTAAATAAAATATTCTCCTTGTAATACATACTGTCTTGGCAGCTTTCTCCAGAAAATCCAATGCTGCACCTAAAAGCAAACACAAAGTATCATCATGTAAGTGATTGAATAAAATATACCAATGATGTATCAAGATTTCTCCCATGTGGGTAGTCCTTGACTTACAACCGGTTGTTTTGTGACCATTCAAAGTGTGATGACCCGGGGCGTGGCACAAAGACAACACAGTCACATAAGTAAGAAGAGTCCCTTTAATACCTCCAACTTTTCCCCCAATGTCCAAGTTACCTTCAGCTGGAGAAAAAACTCTCCCAAGAACAGTCTTTAAGTGGAGGAAATTCAATCCAGAAACAAAATAAATAAAAACTGTAAATAAAAATCCACACAAACCACGCTGCAGTAATTAACTTGACAGGGCAGGAGAAGGAATTCCGGACTTGAAAGGCCAGCAAAACACACACAGTTTGGAAGACGCCTGGGACCCAGATAAGCCTCGACAATAACAGATAAATCACGACTTGCTTCCAACAAGTTGCTGTGCGTAGCTTTCCTTTTTAAACAGTGTGTTCCCAGCAGCAGCTAATGGAGGGAATCAGGGCCCTTTCCTCCCTCGTAAACCATACAACTCATGTTGCTCCCTTCTCTGTTCCTCCCTGCATGCCCTAGGATGAAGAGGGGGTGGGCCTGGGTCTTTTTCCAAATTTCCTCTGCCTTGCTCTACCTCTCCCCTGCTGTGCCCTTCCCCAGTTTCTTCCACAGCCAACAGAGCCATACTCCCACTCCCTGTCAGCTGCTCAGCCTCCCCCTCGGAATCAGATTCCAACAAAGGCATGACACAAAGTTATGATGGACCCTTAAATAGGTACTTGGTGTTATGTATGCAGAGTTTGAATTGATTGGTTGTTCTTGTAAAGTGTTTGAAATCATTGGTTAAAAAGTGCGGGAAAACTCTGCACTCTGACTGGCTGTCAGCCGAGGCAGCCAGATATATATAGCTGCCTCGGCTAAGCCAAATTGGGTCCATTCTGAGTTGAAGTCACAATAAAACTTAAGAGTCGAAGCACTCCATGTCTGCTTCTCTATGCAAACTTAACACAGGCGACGAAGGTGGGATTCCACTGAAGAGAAGGCGACGCGGAACAGAAGCAGAGCGAGATGGCTGCGCTGAACACCCCCCCAGCCCCATTCGATCCAACGGCAGAAGACTGGGAGTTGTATGCAGATCGTTTCCAAATGTATCTGGAAGGAAACGATCTGGCCACCATTTTCTGGCACGCACTGGCGTGAAGGTAATGGCATGGCCTGATCTGGAAAGGCTGTTAAGAGCCCATTACATACAAGTATCGCCTCATTAAGAGACACGAATTTTATCGTCGTGATCAGGGGGAAAACGAAAATGTAAATGATTTCGTGGCAAGTTTAAGAGACATTGGGGTGCGAATTCAACAGTTTAGAGGAGGCCATGCATGACCATTTTGTGTTGGGCCTTAAAGACAAGGCATTACAGAGCAAGTTATTAATGAAACCTAAGATCACGCTGAAAGAAGCCATAGAAGAAGCATCTTCAGCAGAAGCCACCAAATCCTCAGCAGCAGCCATGAGGAAGATGAACAGGGCCACAAGCCATTCTGATGGGGAAAGACCACCACAAATCATTGTGATGAACTAGATTCTGAGTCAGATTGCAGTGAGGTGGAGGAAGGAATTTACAGACTCAGAATGGAGCGGAAAAGAAAAGACCTGGGAAGAAAGAGGCAAGATTTCTACTGCAGAGGTTGTGGGGAAGCCACCCCCGACTGAATGCAAGTTTCTAGACACCATTTGCCTCCGTTGTGAAAAAAGAGGGCACCTAGCAAGAGTCTGCAAATCATCCAGAACTCCACCAAACAGAAGGAAGTTTGTTGCAAACAAAGACAAAGAATTCAAGCCAAACAACCTCAGTGAGAAAATGGGGTGCAGCACAGAAGCAAATGGGAAGAATGAAACTCATCAGACAGTAACTATTGGTCATTCATCTTCTTTAAATAACAGAAAAGTGCATGTCAAGGTATTTGTTGAAGGAAGGCTTTGCCAAATGGAAGTGGACTCAGGCTCATACCTATCTATGGTGTCATGGGACACTATTCAAAGACTGTTACCAGATATTCAGAAGACTCACTTCAAGAAGCAGGCATTGACTCTTAAAGACTACCAAGGGAACAAGATTCCAGTAGTTGGAACAAGAGAATTCAACATGAAGTTCAAAGGCCACCCTGACCATCGCTTGACAAGGATCGCCCAAGTTTGCTGGGACTTGAATGGTTCAAGCCACTGGGCATCGAGGTGACTGGCATCAATCATGTGAGCAACACTGAGTGGGAAGAGGCCTTGAAGTCTGAGTTTCCAGAGGTCTTCAGCGACAGGATTAGGCAAGTACTTGGGGACCCCTATCACTTTCAATCTAGATCCCAAGGTACAACCAATCCGTTTAAAACCCAGAAGGGTTCCATTTGCCTTAAAGGAAAAATTGATGCACAATTAGATAAACTAATAGCTCAAGGGTTTTAGAGCCCACTGACCACTCCAGGTGGGAGACACCCATAGTCATACCAGTCAAGACTGATGGGTCTGTAAGAATCTGTGGAGATTACAAGGGGACATTGAACCATGCACTACAACAGAGCGCATATCCAGTTCCAGTGGTGCATCATTTATTACATTCTCTTGGCAGGGGTACAGTCTTCGCGGACCTGGCCCAGGCATATCAACAGTTAACAGTTGATGATGCAACTGCAGAGGCCCAAACCATTGTAACCCATAGAGGTGCTTTCAAATGCAAAAGGTTACAATTTGGAGTAAGTATGGCACCAGGCATTTTCCAAAGCCTTATGGAAAGGATGTTACAAGGGTTGCCTGGGGTGGTGCCTTATTTTGATGACGTTTTAATTTCTGCTGAAAATGACACTCAGTTACACAGAAACTCAGAGAAGTCCTAACCAGATTCAAAAAGCGGGTTAAAAGTCAAAGAAGACAAATGCACACTTAGAACTGACAAAGTAGAATTCTTGGGTTACATGATTGATAAACATGGCATCCACCCCACAGAAGCCAAAGTCCAGGCAATCAAAGAAGCCCCAGGCCAAAATGCAAAACAGACTTGCAAGCATTTCTGGGACTCATTAACTTCTATCATATGTTTCTACCTCAGAAAGCAACCACTGCAGAACCCCTACATAGATTACTGGACAAAAATCTGCATGGGTCTGGGGCAGAAAAGAACAAGCTGCATTTAACAATATTAAGAAACAAATCACTTCTGATTGTGTACTGATACAGTTCTCTGAGAATTTGCCTGTTGTACTAACTTGTGATGCATGTTGAGCCACATGCTTCCCAGTGGAAGGGAAGCCCCTATTGCATTTTACTCTCGCACTTTGACTAAAGCAGAGAGAAACTACAGCCAACTGGACAAGGAAGCTTTGGCAATGTGGCAGCTGTCAAGAAATTTCATGAGTACATATGGGAGAAGATTCACCATTGTCACAGATCACAAACCTCTTTTAGGCATTGTGGCAGGGGACAAACCAACACCAACAATCCTGTCACCAAGAATGCTGAGATGGACTGAATTTCTTGCTGCTTATTCATACAAACTCATCCACAGACCTGGAAAAGACATTGGGCACGCAGATGCTTTGAGTCGCTGCCCACTTCCTACACACACTGAGGACCCTGCTCCTGAGACTTGCACCTTTTTTCTAGAAACTGTTGCCAAGCTTCCAGTCCATGCTGCTGAAATTGCCAGAGAGACTGCCAAAGACACTTTATTGGCTCCTGTTATAGGCTGGATTAAGAAAGGTTGGCCAGATCTGCCTCAAGGTTCCCAACCTTTTAAGTCCAGACAAACTGAGTTATCTGTATTAAGAGGATGTATTTTGTGGGGTAACAGGGTGGTTATTCCTGCAAAACTACAGAAAGAGGTCTTGGAAATGTTGCATGAGGGTCATCCGGGAATTGTCAGAATGAAGGGATTGGCCAGGAGTTATGTATGGTGGCCAGGTATTGACAAAATGGTTGAAAACTGGGTTGCTTCCTGTCCCAACTGTCAGGAAGTCAGGCCTGCCCCACCTCTTGCCCCCAAACAGGAATGGGAATGTCCTAGGATTCACATTGATTTTGCTGGCCCTACCAGAGGGCACACTTTCCTTATTATAGTAGATGCATACTCCAAATGGTTAGAGGTTATCCCTATGGCATCCACCACTGCTGAAGCTGTCATCAAACAGCTTAAGAAACTTTTTGTAACTCATGGGTTGCCTGATGTGCTTGTTTCTGACAATGGTCCTCAATTTACATCCAACCTTTTGAATCATATTTAGCACAGCAGGGTATCAGACATGCCCTTACAGCCCCTGGGCATCCTTCGGCTAACGGCTGGGCTGAACGCATGGTACGCTTTACCAAGGAGAAACTCCAACAATTTGGTCCAGGGACATCACTGAGAAAGTTGAAAAACTACTCAGTATCCAGCACATCACTCCCAGCCCATCCACTAATCTAACTCCTGCTGAGCTTTTGATGGGCAGGAAACTAAGGTCCACTCTGGATCGCCATCCATCCCACGCACCCAACGCTCCCTTAGATTCCACCAGCAAGACTCATACATTCAATGTGGGTGATTCTGTTTATGCTAAAACCTTGTAGGTGAACCACTATGGATTCCTGCTGAGGTAACCCAGATCACAGGCCCCAGGTCTTACAGGGTTCAAACTGAAAATGGTCTCTTGTGAGTAGGCACATAGATCAGTTAAGGTCCAGACTGCCTCTGGAACATCGCCTTGCTCCTCTCTGGATTCCATACCCACTCCTTTTCTAGGGGAAGGGGAGATAATGGAGGTAATCAGCAAGTAAGAACCAACCCCATGTGTAACGAGCTAACATGACAGGAACCATCCCAAAACCTGTCACAGTGCCAACAACCATTTTACAAATGGAAGATTGCACATCACTACCAGACTTGGTGCTGACCTTGGGTTGGAGTTGGACTGGGAGGAGAGACCAGGTTGTAGTAACCAAACAGGTTCTACCCTGACTAGTAGTCCAAGCATGGAGATGTTGACAGATACATTTCCTTTATCACAATGTGAGACTCCTAAAAAACCTGAACCACGTAGGTCTCTACAACCAAGAGCCCCACCTATTTAAAAGAATACATTAGATAGATGGGGTTTGAGTATGGACTAAACCTAGTGGGGAGGGGTGTTATGTATGCAGAGTTTGAATTGATTGGTTGTTCTTGTAAAGTGTTTGAAATCATTGGTTAAAAAGTGCGGGAAAACCCTGCACTCTGATTGGCTGTTAGCCGAGGCAGCCGGCTATATATAGCTGCCTCGGCTAAGCCAAATTGGGTCCGTTCTGAGCTGAAGTCACAATAAAATTTAAGAGCTGAAGCACTCCGTGTCTGCCTCTCTATGCAAACCTAACACTTGGGGCTCAGATTCCATGTCTGCCCACCCCTGTGATAACACCATCCCATTCACTTTCATGTAACAACTGTTAAATAGTGTTGTAAAATTGAATCAATCGTGTAGGTGCTTTGAGTTACAAGTATCAGGACATACAGTGGAAATTCCAGGCTCCATTATGGTTGTAAGTCAAGGACTACCTGTAGAAGGATTGTTTTATTTATAGTGGGAGAACATATCATGTGTAACACAATGTTTTTCTATGTCTGAGATGAGCTTCTTTTTTTCCTTATGATGCATATTATTATCATGATATGACTAAACTGGCTCCCCACATCTCTCTCTGCAGCGAAGTCTGCTTAGGAAAGACTAGCAGACCAGAAATCATCCCATGTAATCATATCATTTTGGCACAACAATCAAACTCTGGTCAGCTAAGAGGCAGCAGATAGCCAACCTTGGTCATCCTTGGGAAACAAAGAAGCCTAAATTGCTCTCTCACTAGGAGGCCAAAAGGGGAATGCCAGGGCTACAGAGGAAATCAGGGAAAAAGGGCAACAACAAATTGCTTCCATTTTGTTTTTCACAAAAACAACATGGGCAGGTCCACCCATTCACAAGGAATGAAGATTCATTGGAGGAGGATAGCTTTCTTAATCACGTACTTACACTTTACATTCTTCATCCTTTTTCTCGAAATTTGGCAGACATTGGCATTCGGGGATGAGATTTGTTGTCACAAGACATAATTTATTGTTTTCTGCAGAACAGCTTTGGTCACAAACTGCACTCAGGAGGGGGAAGAGCAGACAATAATTTAGGATTAGCAAAGCATTGACTGAAAATAGATCATATAAGAGCGAGGCAATGGCAGTCCAGTGGTTCCTTTAAATATTTAGATCCAGTCCCCAGAGACTCCATTTTGGCCTGCAGCAGGCCGGGGAGACCCTCAGATACTCCATTTCAGCTGGCAATGGGGCGGGGAGGCCCACGGATTCGCCCCTCAGAAGCTCCATTTTAGCCAGCAACTTGCTGGGCGAGGCCTGCGGAGGCCGAAATGGAACTGCAGAGGGGTGCATGCGGCTGAGAGGCTGGAGAGGAGAGTGCTTGCTAAATCTTCACAAGGTAAGTGATCTGGCTCAGCAGGTTGCGGGGGGGAAATAATTGTGGGCAGCATGAAGTATTTCAGTGGGTTGTGGAGGCCTTGGATAGCCTGAAGCAGATGGCCTTTTCCATCACTTGGCCCCCATGGCCTTCCCCACCCTGAAATACCTCATGTGCATTTAATGAGCGAATGCATGGGTGAAAGGAGGGAGTGATCCCACTCAAGGTACAAGACTCACTCCCACAAATCCTTGGGTTACGAATGGAATGGGCAGACTCCATTACATTCATAACTTGAGGGTTACCTGTATGCACCCTTTGAGGATACATTGCATAAATGAACTGAGCAGAGATTCGCTAATCATATTCTTACTTCAAATCATTTCTTAAATTAGAACTTTCTTCTGCTAGATGTATTCCTTAGAACCTAATTTTAAATGCACTTTCTCAAAAAGCGTTTTTCAGAAATAAGAAGTAATGGGCTCTATGGGAACTATATGTATGTAGACAATTCCCAGTCTCCCAGAGTGGGAAGCTCCAAAATTTAGGATTCCATTTGTGGCTCTCACTATTTTATTAATGCCTTGTTCTAGAATAATGTTTCTAACATGTAACACACATGCATATATGTGTGCACGTGCACATACAGAGTGATTCGGTGAGTGGTATCATTTTACTTTTTTAAAAAATTAGATATATCTTCTCACCATAAAAGGTTATGGATTCCCAAAACCATATTTAATAAGAAACTCTGGTTTATGCTAGACAGCTAACCACATTTATCTCAGAAAATTGCCTTCAAAGTCTTACCTCGACAAGCTTTGTCTTCTGGGTTTATCTTATCCATGCCTTTTAAACATTCACATGTTGGAATACCACCCTCAACATCCTTGCACGTTGTAGTGTTTTTATCACAGATGACAATTTCACAACCTGATATACCTAATAAAAAGTAGAACAGCGTGGATAAGTAGTTGGAGAGGAAACAATACCTCCCTCAATAGTAGACATTCAAGAACTACTCAGTGGTGGAGTCCATGATTTTGCATGCAGAAGGCCCCTGACATCTCCAGATAGGGCTGAAAAAATAATAAAATCCTAGGGAATTGGTGCCAGTGAGTGTGACTGGATTGTAACTGGATTTTGGTTCTGTTTCTAATGACACAAAGGGAGGTTTTTGGAAGGAATGTGTTTTTTCCTCTCTATGTCTTTTGAAATTAACTAAATATCTGAACTGGATGTCTCAAAATCTGGTACAGTGGTTAAATATTTAAATATATAAATTCCTATTGAGTTACAATCCTTAGACAACCAATGCTGCACAGCCAGTTAGTAATGATTAAGTTATACAGTGGTATTTATTTTATTTAAATACTAAGTTAAAGGCCTCATGAATACAGAATTTAACTCATACATTTCCAGGACTTTGAACTAATTCTTCCAAACCTGTAGCTGTGGAAATCCCAAAGATTTTTTTTCTTGGACTTTCTTGTTTTCCTTTGAAGATGTTTTGCTTCTCATCCAAGAAACTTCTTCAACTCTGACTGGATGGTGGGGAATGGATGGATTTGGCAGACATATCCTTGCAATATAAATCCTTCCATTCAGTAGTGGGATTCAAGTTTTATTACTACCGGTTCTGTGGGCATGGCTTGGTGGCTTTTCCAGTCAGAAGTGGTATTTGCCAGTTCTCTGAAC
Organism: Naja naja; assembly: GCA_009733165.1. NCBI lineage: Eukaryota > Metazoa > Chordata > Lepidosauria > Squamata > Elapidae > Naja > Naja naja. The sequence continues at coordinate 235,844,001 of CM019148.1, read as the reverse complement.
TACTCAAAATTTCCACTACTGGTTCTCTAGAACTGGTCAGAACCTGCTGAATACCACCTCTGCTTCCATTCCCCACCATCCCATCAGAGCTGAAGAAGCTTATTGGATGAGAAGTGAAATGTCTACAATAAAGTCCAGTTCCTCTTGAAAAAAGCATCTTTGGGACAACCATGACCTGGATGACTGAGAATCTCTATAGACATGTAGCTGTGGAAGTTTACTGCCTCCTTTCTAGACACTGTATCTACCTAATCTGGTAACTGATCTCTATTACATGAATATTTTTTTTAATTCACATTTATATGCTGCCCTTCTCCAGAGACTCAGGGCGGCTCGCAATCTTTGGAGCACAACCCAATGTGCTCAGCAATAGCCTTCATTCTATTGTATATGCCTGCTTATTACTAGGGCTTTTGCCCCCATTTTTACAAAGTCAGCTTATTGCCCCCAACAATCTTGGTTCCTCAATTTACCTACCCCAGGAGGATGGAAGGCTGAGTCAACCTTGAGCCTGGTGGGATTCGAGCCTACACTAATTGCAGGCAACTGGAGCTAAGTGCTAGGTGTTTAACAGCCTGCACCACCAAGGCTCTACCAATTATACCAATTGACCTCTGACTCTTGCCTGCCTGCACTTGAACAACAATTCAGTTACATCTGCTCCTGTTTTAAGCAAGAACCAGGAAATGCAGCAATGTGCAATATTTAAAAACCCTAATCTTCATCACTCTCACTCAATAGATAGAGCTGGATATACATCACATTAAAATGTCATTGTTTAGCTATGTTTTGTTGAGCATAGCTTGGTATATATGTTGCCCCAAGCCATAATTTACTGACCACAATGACCTGGATTCGCACTTCATGCAAAACCTACAATATTTAAGTCATGTTGTGACTTAGCTTGATGTGTGAAGCAACCTTTGAATTTGGAAAAAGAGTAAAGGAGTTGTGTCAGCTGACTACTCCTTTTCGGTGCCCTACCTAGTAGATAAAAGAATTGAACTTAGATGATCCCAAGCTAAGTTGTGCTAAGTCATCTGAAGATGTATAGGTGCAGTCCATTGATTGTGGATGTGATATAGTTGTTAAAATCATGGCCTAATCCAGTATATAATAGAATAACAGAGTAACAGAATTTGAAGGGAAGGAGGTCTTCCAATCAAAACCCCTTGCTCAACCAGAACTTTTAAAGGCAAGCCATTCCACTGATCAATTGTTGTCAGGAAATTTCTCCTTAGTTCTAGGTTGGTTCTTTGATTAATTGCTTCTTGTCCTGCCTTTGGTTGCTTTTAATACAATAGAATAGAATACTTTATTGACCAAGTGTGATTCGACACACAAGGAATTTGTCTTGGTGTAAACACTCTCTATATACATAAAAGAAAAGATACATTCATCAAGAGTTGAGAATCATAAGGTACGACACTTAATGATAGTCATAGGGTACAAAAAGCAATCAAATCATACTAGGAAACAGTCAATATATACCTATTCTCTCTTTGGAGAATAGGTTGACTCCCCTCTTCTTTGGGGCATATGAACCAAGCAATAATCCGGTTGATCAGAACAACTCTCTTCAAAGTAAAAATATCTGTGACTGGTTGGTTGACATGTCAGCCATGTGACATGTGTAACCCCACACATTCGGAGGGTATCCAGAGTCAGCACTTTGTGGAATCTATAGTAGTTTTAAAAGGACTGGATTGAATCAATCTTTTTAATATATACATACGTGTAAATGATACATTACTGATGACATTCAAAAAAGTAGAACTATTTACAGCCTTTTCCAAGTCTTGAATTGTCATATTTGTGTTTTCATCAAATGCAGTGATGAGTGTAACTTTAATCTTATTGGTAACTGTAGTTTCATTTTTGTCTCCTGCCTTATTCACCCTTTGAGAAATTCCTTGAGATAATCTGAAAGAGTAATTTCACAAATGTTAAGAAAGGTATGTTAAGAAAGGTTGGCTATTAATTCCAGTATTTTAAGTTCACTAAAACTTTAAGTTTACTATGGTTAAAACCAAAGCAGCCATTACAAAGAAAATCTGCAAACTTTGGTACCCGACCAGAAAGAGCTGAGTTGCAAAGGGAAATAAAGATGGAACAGATACAGAAGAACAGAGTTGGAAGGGACCTTGGAGGTCTTCTACTCCAACCTCCTGCTCAAGCTGGAGATCCTATATCAGTGGTGGCTAACCTTTTTGGGCTCTTGTGCCAAAAATTGTGTGCTGCGCGCCGCACTGCCAGCACCCAGAAGGCAATGCGCGCCTCCCCCACATCACCTACGCATGCACACGCAATCCTACCCACCCACCCTCACCGCCCCCTTACCTGCACTGCGCCTCACAGATGATTTTTGGCCTGTTTGAGGCCCTTTTCAGCTTCCCAAAGGCTTGAGGAAGGCTTCTTCAGGCTTCTACAAGCAGGCTCTAGCCCAATTTCATCACTTCCTGTTTTTCCAAAAAAAACGGAAGTGATGGAACGGGGCTAGATTTCGGCCTACAAAGCTTGTAGAAGCCTGCAGAAGCCTTCCTCAAGCCTTTGGGAGGCTGAAAAAGGCCTCAAACGGGCTGAAAATCAGCTGTGAGGCATGCACATGCGCAGTGAGATAAGTTGGCCTACATCTCGCGTGCCAGCACAAATGGCTCTGTGTGCCACCTGTGGCACACGTGCCATAGGTTCACCATCACGGCCCTATACCATTTCAGACAAGTGGCTGTCCACAGTCCCTTCCTCAAAGCCTCCAATGATGGAACACCCAAGCCTGAGCTTTCTGAGTAGAAAAAAATGGTCCTTTATGCAAATAGCCAAGCCAACACATTAAAAAAAAACATATTTATAAAATATCACTGAAGGGAGGCTTCCAAATCAAGACTAATAAAGACTTGGGATGCTAGCTCAGAATACAAACTGATTGGAGTTTTGGAAGCAGAAATAAGAATTGGAAGGACCATCCTGAAAAATGGCAGGCTACAACTCTTCACAGAGATCTTTTACAGGTAGTCCTTGCCGACCACTTGTTCAGTGACCATTCAAGTTGTCATAGCTTTGAATAATGAGACTGGTGGCCAGCCCTCAGAGTTGCAGCTGTTACAGTATCCCTGAGATAACATGATTGTGATTCGGGCCCTTGGCAACTGATGCACAGTCCCAGTGGCATAGCAGCATCCTGTGGTCACGTGATCGCCACTTGCAACCTTCCCAGCCAGCTCCTGGCAAGCAAAGTCAATGGGGAAACTGGCAGAAAGTCTTCGGTCACAGTCACATGATTTGCTTAGCAACGGCAACTGAAACTGACAGGCACAGTCATGTGGTATTTCACTTTACAACTCCATCACTTACCAATGGAGATGCCAGTCCTAATTCCAGTGGGTAAGTGAGGACTACATGTCCTTAACCCAATATATGCCCAATATAAGCCCTACCCCCAAAATAAGCCCTAATTAAGACCCTACCCACTCCAGGGTGCACGAGTAAAATGGGGTGGTGGAGGAGCTGCCCTACTACTTAACTTTGCATAGTTGCAGCCAGGCCTCACACACCTCGGCCCATTTCTTCTGCAGCCGGCAAGGCTTTCCTGAAGGCCTCTGTAGCTGATAACAGAGCTTCGGATTGATCTGGAGCTTTGTTATCAGCTACAGAGGCCTTCAGGAAAGCCTTGCTGGCTGCAGAAGAAATAGGCTGTGGTGTGCGAGGCCTGGCTGCAACTATCTGAAGCCGAAGAAGTTCCTGAAGGCCTCTGACAGCAAAAAGGAGGTCCGGAGCGATGCACGCAAGTGAGCTGAGTCAGTGGATGACATTCCCCCACCCTGAAAATAAGACCTGGTGCCCTTTGTGGTGGCAAAAAAATATAATACATGCATATCAAAATGTATATGGTATACATATCAACAAAGCCAGCACACTTACTTCACACTAAGAATCTGTATGCTCTGAAAATCCTGTGAAACTCCAGATGTCTTGTTAAACTGCAAAAGTTTAATACAACGCAAGTAAGAATCAAGCTGAGAATCGGGAATTTTAAAAAAATGAATGGGGAGGGGAATACCTCAACAGATATAAATACAAAGGTGAATTACAGTAGTTTAACAAAGGAGATGTGTATAAACATATTGGATTCACCTCTTAAACTAAAACATGGTTTAACATTAAGAGGAAACGTTTCACTCTAGAGAGGAGTTTTGCTCTGTTATAGTCCCGCAACAGCTTCTCATGATGTCCAAATCTAGCCAAACTCGGATTAGTGGACCTAACTTCAAACTATGACTTGTGCAACTAGTTTTGTTCCACTATCCATATTTAAGAGTAACCGTAGTCTAAGATTTGGACATAAGATTCTTCAGATTGCCTTTGCAATTCTTCTAAAGAAGGAGAGGAGAGAGAAAGCATGAAGGCCAAAGCTAATAAAAGCAGTTCTCAAGTTATAACAGTTACAAAGTTACAACAGAACTGGAAAATGTGACTTATGGCCATTTTTCACACTTACAACAGTTACAGCATCCCCTTGGTCACCTGATTAAAATTCAGAAGTTGGGCAACTGACTCATATTTATGACAGTTGTAGTGTCCCATGGTCATGAAATCATCTTTTACAACATTCTGACCAACAAAATCAATGGGGAAGCCAGATTCAGTTAACAACTATGGCAAGAAAGGTCATAAAATGGGGCAAAACTCGATTAACAGATGTTTCACTTAGCAACTTAAATTTTGGGCTCAATTGTGGTCATAAATCAAGGACTACCTGTAAGAGGTTGTCTGCATAACACTAGAATTTAGTCTGGGCAAAACTGGATTATTCCAAGGTATTAAACAATTGATCGAAAAGAATAATCTATTTTAAAACGATTCCAACTAAATATGTGAATAGATAGATGGATGATGAGAGAGAGAAAGAGAGCAGATAGATAGATAGATAGATAGATAGATAGATAGATAGATAGATAGATAGATAGATATACATACATACTTATGTACGTACGTACATAGATGATAGATATAAAGATGAGAGACAGACAGACAGACAGAAAGACAAACATGGAGGCATTTTAACAAAGCTCTGAATTGGTCCTCTTCTGAATAATTTTTATACCAGGTTTAGATTCTCTGGTGTCCTGCAAGAAGTTATATTTCTGCAGGTTTTCTTTTCCACTTAGATCAATCCATTTCTAGCTCTAGATAATTGCTTGCTTTAACTGCATACTAAAACGTTTGAAAACTATTTATATTGAACAGAAATTTATTATTACTTTCCAAATTTAATACATGTATTATTTTTATATTATAATAATTTTTATATTAGTTTTTTGAATGTTGTATGCATTAAATAAACTTTGATGATATGGGATCTCAAATATTTAATATCATTGGAAAGCTAAATTTCAATCAATGAAGATATTAAAATAGAAATTCTGGGTGTAATGAGTATGACAAACACCATAATCAGAACATTTTTTTCTCTGTATTATTTGGAGGTAGCTATGAATGGGTACTAGATAGGTAGGTAGGGAGAGAGAGAGAGAGAGAGAGAAAGAGAGACATAGAGAGATAGAGAGATATGTGTATGTATATACACACACTCACACACACTGTATCTGCATCTATTTTGAGAGCAAAAAAGAAGTCAGAAAAAAGTAAACTTACAAAAGCTGTGAGATTATTGTATAAGTTTTCATAACTTTCACTTCGTGTGTCTTGCATAGACTCATTATATGGGATACCCAGACTCATCTCTCCTGGGAATACTTTCCCTGAAATTACAGTAGGAATCACAGATAGTTATACAATATCAGGACAATCAGATGTTAAAAGTAAAAATATATATATATAACCATATGCTTTGTTTTTCCCAGCAGTAGACAAGAAATGAAAAACAGCAAAATGTACACATTCAGATCTTCCAGGATTCCCTAGAAAGAGCATTGTGTTGCTGGAGTTCGAATTAGGATTTACAAATAAAACCACAATAGGTCAAACCTGAATTAAAAACATCTTTTCAGGGTTTTTTTAATGAAGTTATTCTATGGCTTACAGTAGATGTCATCAAAAAGACACACTGACATTCCTTGGCCATCAGGCAGAGTGATTCCTTCTTTGCAGCAAGACCTACCCAATCCTAGCTTTCTTACTGTTTAAAATGACCAGTTGAATTATTTATTTATTTATTTATTTATTTATTTATTTATTTAATTGGACTTATAGGCCACCCTCTCTCCCGAGGGACTCAGGGTGGCTTACAATAAAAAACAAGAATACAAATATTAAAATAGAATTAAACTAAACTCAGCCCAATAAAATTTAAAACCCGATTAAAACTAAAATTGGTGGTGCAGGCTGTTAATAGCCTAGCACTTAGCTCCAGCTGCCTGTAATTATTGCAGGCTCGAATCCCACCAGGCTCAAGGTTGACTCAGCCTTCCATCCTCTCGGGGTAGGTAAATTGAGGACCCAAGATTGTTGGGGGCAATTAGCTGACCTTGTAAAAAGGCTGCTTAGTAATAAGCAGGTATATACAATGGAATGAAGGCTATTGCTGAGCACATTGGGTTGTATCCCAAAAACTGTAAGCTGCCCTGAGTCTCCGGAGAAGGGCGGGATATAAATATGAATAAAAATAAAATAAATAAATAAAATAAAAACCCCACCCCTACCCCATTCAGCCCAGGCTGGCCTGTTGAAACAACCAAGTCTTTAGGTTGCGGCAAAAGGAACGGAGGTCAGGGGCCAACTGGAGCTCCAAGGGGAGCTGATTCCACAGGGTGGGTGCTCCCACAGAGAAGGCCCTACCCCTGGGCACCGCCAACCAACAGTGTCTGGTCAACGGCACCCCCAGGAGGCCCTGCCTGTGGGAGCGTACAGGGCAATTGGAGGTCGAATTATGGTTCTTACACCTCACTTTCAGATTCAACAGTCTGAAAACAAGGCTGTTAACTATGGGGTGTGGCACTTTATGCCAGATGTGATAGTCTAGTGGTCCCCAACCTTTCCGCCTCTGTGGACTGGTGGTGGCAGTGATGGGGGCAGAGGAGGGCAGGAGGTGGGAAGTTGGGATGTGTTGTAGCCCGCCAACTGCCCGGGGAGCTGGTGGCAGACTCGGACGATGAGGAGGTTGGGGAAGAACTTGAGCCAGTTCTGGAGCCTGGGGAAGGCTCTGATGGATGCTCAGCATTGGACACAGAGATAGAGCCAGGGTCATTGGGCATTCCCCAGCCAGAGAGGCAGCTGCCTTTGGAGTCAGAGATGAGTGAGGAGGAGGAACAGCTGGGGCCTATTCCAGATATGCGTATGCGCAGAGCAGATAGGAAAGGTGAACAACAAGACAATGAGCCGGCTCAGGAAGCAAAACAATGTGAATGGCTCCTCCCTGGCTGGGGAATAAATAGAAGGAAAGCGGAGCGGTTTGGTTGTCGCAGACAACTGTTCACATTTCTGGAAAGTTTGCTCCTTGTGTGTTTCATGCGACAAAGACTGCCTTGCCAGAACTGAGGTTTGTCTGTATCTCTGTTTGAACTGACTTAATTTGCAGCCTCCTGGCTGGGACCTCGTGGCCTTGCATTTATCATAACGAGCTGATAAAAACTATTGTTTCAGTTAACTTCTTGAAGGACTCTTGCCTGGACTTTCTGTTGGTGAATGATGGTTTCGAGTGAACACTACTTACACAAATGCAGTTTTACCTGCTGCTTCTGCAGCCCATTTCCCAGCAGGTTGTGGCCCAGTACAGGCTCATGGACAGGATTTGGGGACCCCTGTGATAGTCAATGCATTTTGAATGACTCAGTTATAAGGAATCTTAATGAAGAATTCAGCTTTGATGGTAATATGAATGACTATTTTGTCATGGGTTCACATACATAATCGAAGAATCTCTTAGAGATTCTTAGAGTAGACAACAATCTCTTAGAGTAGGCCTGTGTTCTTACAGCCCTTATTGCTGTCTCTTAGAGTAGGCCTGTGTTCATACAGCCCTTATTGCTTGTCACTGCGTTTTTTTGGTTTGTCTGTTCAAGCTTCTAAGCTCATATTATAGCAAGCAGGTGTCTGCTAGCCAGCACTGTGTTATCTTGTCTCCATAGTAATGAGATAAGAAGGTCTTGTGATATTTTGATTTACTGCGCATGTGTAAGAAGTTTTGACTTCACTTCCGTTGTACTTTTCCTTTCTTCTTTTTCTATATGCCTTGGGGTTAAGTAAGCTGCCAACATGTAGCTCCGTGTAGGTTTTCTTATTTTATAAATAAAAATGTTTTTAGATTACTTTCCGGGTCTAATTTTTTGTCAGCATTGACAGCAAAGAAAAACACTGTCTATCACCTCTAATTAGCAGGGATGTTTGAAGATTTTTTACTCCCTGGCAAAAGGTTTTTCGAAGCTTTGACAATGGTCGCAGAGAACAGCTTGACATTGCTGTCCTATTAGGGTTAGGAACTAGGGTGGTGGTTAGAGTTTACTGCTGAAAGATTAGGGTTAGGAGATAGGAATTAGGGTTGGGGTTTATTGTTGACTGATTAGGGCTAGGTATCTCCTCCACCAAAAAGGCTTCCATACTATTGGCCTTGACCCAAGTTGAATTTTATCCCAAAGTATAAACGAGACCTCTGGGGCTAGGAAAGAAATGGGAAACATTTGAAAATATTATTAATGATGGGCAGATGGATATTCCAGGTCACCTTTCTCTGAAAATAAGACCGGGTCTTATTTTCTTTTGAGCTGGAAAATAAGCCCTAGTGCTTATTTTCAGGGGGTGTCTTTTTTTTTCATGTAAGGGAGGCCCACTTCTTCTGTTTGCTTGTGGTGGGCAGGAGGCCGCACAGTGTGCCTGTGCTGCAGCCAAAAGGTGGGGAGGTGGACCTGCCCCACGTGCCCTGCACTGGCTTACCTCAGAGCCCCCACAGCCAGGCCATCCACGCCCTGACACCTGCCTCGCTTTGCAGCCACAGCACCAACACACCACTTGGCCTCCTACTCCATTGAAGCCACAAGCATCAGAAGAAATGGGCAGCGGCTATGTGGGCTCCTGCTGCACATGGCTGTTGGTGTTGCTGCCATGAGGCACATGTCGGGGCATTGGTGGCCTGGCTGCAGGAGCCCTGAGGTAAGTCAGTGCGGGCGTATGGGACAGCTCTACCATCATCTCACTTCTCCTCAAAGCTGCGGCACCATGAACAACTAGATTAGGGTTACATCTTATTTTCGGGGAAACAGGGTAGTATTTCATTCCTGGCCTACCATTCTAAAAGCAAGCTTCCTGATATTCCTAATAATTTTACTAATAAAGATTATAATTTTGGCTTATTAACTTTCCAGGATTTTATATGCTAATCCTATATCGGTAATCCTTGATTTACAACATTTTGTTTAGTGACCGTTCAAAATTATAATGGCGCTGAAAAAAGTGATTTATGACTGTTTTTCACAGTTAAAATCAAACTTATGACCACTACTCACCTAGCCTGCAAGTCAATGCATTATAGTAGAACCCATAAGGACACTGGTAGATAACCTGGCTATAGAGCTGGAGACACGTAGCACCATAGGTAGACTTCTTATTAGGACAGGATTCTAAAGGAAAAACAAAATTAAAATAAATGTATTAATAAGGTTCTTCATCATCTGCCTGATCAGGTTGCTTTGCTCAGGCCTTGTACTGACTCTGCTGAACAGGAGAACCAGTAGATCTTCTCCTGGATAGCAAGAACTAAAAGTTTCAGTTTAGCTTTGCTTAAGCAACCATCTTGTCAGCATGCTGGCTTTTGCTACTTATTTTACTTCTTTCATTTTATTTCCTCTTTATTCCTGCCTCCTACTTTCACTCCGCCTCTCTCTCTAAACCCCAGAGATATGCTCTGTGACTTCATTTTACATTTTTGTCCTCTAAAGAACTTGGCAAACTAACAACCACAGTGGCATGCAATGATTTTATTCTTTTAAAGATGCAGTCAAGTTTTGGAAAATAAAGAAGATGCTGGGTTTTTTTAAAAAAATCCTTTCCTGTTCTCTCACATAAAACCTGCATATTGTGTTCATACTAAGTCTAGTTCTAATTTCAAATAAAATATCCAAACTTTGGGCTATACTTCTTCAGTTGTCAGAAGAAGAATTCACATGCCTTGACTAAAAACATGGCTGTCTATGTTAAAGGCTATTAAACATTATAATAAAAGGTCAATTCTCAGAAGGGAGAACAAGTGCACTTACACATTTTTTGGAATCTGAATTATGCAAATCTATTTGAAAATGAATGTTTTTGGGGAAGAGGGGGTGAAGCAATTTTATAGCTAGTAGATTCATTCAGTAGGCAACATAACTATGCAGGCCCCAGACAAATAAATCTTACTTACCAGCACCAGTGTTGTATGGGAAATAGTCAGTCATGGTTTGGGAGGATGGCCTTACATATCCTGATAAGAAAAGATAAGGTATAGATATACTTCTGATAAGAACAGTGTTGAAAACAAAGAAATGAATAAGAAGTACTGTTGTTGTTCAGTCACTAAGTCATATCCAACTCTTTGTGACCCTGTCCTGGACATGCTCAAATTCATGTTCATTGCATTGATGACACTATCTAACCATCTCATTCTCTGCTGTCCCTTTTTCCTTTCGCTTTCCATCTTTCCCAACATCAGGGTCTTTTCCAAGGAGTCCTCTCCACTCATTAAGTGGCCGAAGTATTTCAGCTTCAGTATAATCTGTCCTTACAAAAGGCAATCAGGGTTGACTTCCTTTAGGATTTACGATTTTGATCTCCTTGCAAATGGCTGCAAAAAGACTGTGTTTTTGAAATTTAACCTAAAAATTAGCTGTTGCTTAATAAGGGGACCAGTGAATTTAACTCTTTTATAACACCAAAACATAATTGTCTTTCTTTGTTCAGTTATCTCTGTTTGCTGCCTCATCTCCTCTGGGTTTTGCTTCCTCTTTCCTTCTCTTTCCTTCCCTTCTCTGAGTAGCTCTCCAATTTCCTGTAGGTTTCATCTTGGTTAATTTCCTGTCTTAGCCGATAAGTAGGATGAAAACATGTATGGTAGGATGTGTCCATATGTGACTGAAATCTTGTTTGTGGAAGAGAGAATGATTGCTACATGTGGATAGGAATTGATTAATTTTGAAAATGGAGGGTGTAATTTCACAGGTGATTGTTTAATTAAGTATAATCAATATAAATTCATTTTTTGTCTGGCCTCTGCCTCTTTTTTCTGGCTAGAATATACATTGGATATACATCTGTAAAGCTATATCACATATTTATTGGAGGGGGAATTTATCAACATTGATTTCAGCTAAAGTTGGCCATCTACATTTTAATGTGAAAGCTGGATATTGTAGCTGCATCTGTGTTTATTGATTTATTTCCGACTACAATAGTCTTTTATTAGGGGGATAATTTAAAAACAAGATTGTCTTCTTTCAAATAAACATAATAGTCCAAAACTTAACGAAATCACTGAAAATTCACTGAGAATTCACTGCTGAGAATTCTGGAAATTGTCAGGGAAACAGACTTAGGTTGCAGTATCTATAGTACCTGAATGTATTAAAATCAACATTAGCAACTTCAGCCTATGATATGGCTGCTTTTGTGTAGCTAGTTCTTGATTTATAACCATTTATTTATGACAATGCAAAGTTGCAATGGCATTGAAAAAATTGACTTATGACCAACCTTTACACCTATAACAATTACAGTGCTCACAGCCATGTGATTATGATTCAAGTGCTTGGCAATTGAGATATATTTATGACAGTTGCAGCATCCCAGGTCCCTTGATAATTTTTTATGATTTTTCCCGCTGGCTTCCCGTAAGCAAAATCAATGGGGCAAGCTGGATTTGCTGAACAACTCTGTGTTTTTTTTAATGACCATGGAAAAAAAGTCATAAAATTGGGTGTGACCTACTTAACAACCGTTGCTTAGCACCAATTAAGAATAATTAGTTTTGCCCCATTTTATGACCTTTTTTGCCATGGGTGTTAAGCGAATTGTTGTATTTGTTAAGAGAATAATACAGTTGTTACGTGAACCTGGCTTCCCCAACAAGGAAAAAGAAGAAAGAGAAAAGAAATACATAAAACACTGACTTCAAACCTTCATAACAATAGATAAAATAAATAAATTCAGTGACTCTTCACCACGTTAAAGTCTACATACATCTGTTTATCCCATATTCCATCTCTTATCTATGAACAAATCCATAAAACCTCATCTTTTTCATCTTTATGTCAACAGAAAATCCAAAATGGGTATCCAGAAGCAACAACATACTTATTTTAACATTGATCAAATAACCCAACTTTACAAACCTTCCTTTTATTTCTAATGTTCTTAATCTTTAGATCATTCAAATATTGCTGTAGGACTTGATTTCTTTTCATTTCTTCTCTATTCAATCACATGGGGTTCTTTGAGGTTTTAATAAGCCTCATTTGTAAATCCAGTAGGAAAAAAATATTCTCAGAAAAATTTCTTCAGTTTGCCATACTTACCCCAGGAGACCCATTGTTGCCATAATACTTGATTTCATTTTATGAATTTTAATGTCATATTACGTATTTCTAGCATATTTTTATTGTCATTGGGGTGTATTGCTGAATATGGCTATGGTTTACTAGCAGACACCTGAAAATGGCGACAGGTATAAATTTGAATATGTAAAGAAGTAAAACCAATTTAAATTAAATATATTTTATGGATAACTAACTCTTGGTAATACTCAAATATTTTGTAGTTGCTATTTAACAGAATAGAGCCATTAAAATCACTTAATCCAAACTCTATTATGTTTATTTTCTGCCATACTTATTAACGTCTTGGTGGAAAATTATTGTATTTAAAATGGCCGAGATAAGAGTGTTGGTATACAAAGTGTTGATATAACATTGTACAGATTATCAAATTATGAATTGCAACATCTAATAAAATATTACTAGACAACCAATGATATCACTTGCAAAGTGGCTTATTATGAGATATCTTAGTTATACTTTGAGTATTTTCAAGAGATTTAATACATGTCTTAGGAAAGGGGATATTAGCTATGGTATTATCTAGTTTGAAATTTTGATATTCTCAAGAAAGGTGTATATGCAATGCTGGAATTACATATATGATTAAAACAACAGATTCTTTTCCAAGACTGGGCAATTTCATATAAAAGTTTAAAAAATATTCCCCCCCTCCCAATGTTGAACTATTGAAAAGCAATTACCAGTAGCAGAATAGATTTCAATTACTTCAAAATCATCCATCGTTATCTTACTCAGACAAGTAATGAAAATCTTCTAAGCTAAAACCTTCTGTTTTGCTTTCTTACAGCTTTTGCTGTTGTGAAAAATGTTTTTAAAATGGAGCTATACCCCAACCCAACACCAACACCATCAAATGTAAGAAAGCATTTGGTCCACCAGCTATTGTGGGATTAAAAAATATTGTGACTTAGATAAATTGTTTAGCAAACAAAAGATCTACGTTTACACATGACCTTAGTCAAAAGGCTAAGTTTAGTTCAGGTTGGATCGAAAGATGCCCTTTCCATTGTTTTGGATTCTTTTAATGAGGAAAATGATGCTTTTCTTGTTCTGGAGAGTATTTTCCTAAGGGAAAGATAGGCTTGGATTGAAGCCTTTCTTTGAAAAACAAGAGAATCAGTTTTTTTAAGTAACACTAAGCCAAACTAAAGACGGTTGGCTTGTCATATTCAAAAGGATTTGCAGCTATATTCAGTTAGTTGTTATGCCATAGTTTCTCCCGCCACTGAGAGTACAGAAAACAGAGGTGGCCCATGAGCTTCCTGCAGCCTTCTTTTCAGAATTCCTGAAGAATGTGTCGTCAAAATTCAGGAATAAATTTCCAAATAGCATAGAGACCATTTTTCCCTTTCCCTCCTACATGGATTTAGGCTTTGTGGAAAACAGTTTACAAGAAATCTCCGACATCATGAAATCCTGGAAAGAAAATCCAGAAAATCTAATCACAGGCAGTTAGATGACTTCTCAATCAGTCTCCATAGGCTCCGGCTTCCGAGAAAATAACTTTAAACTTCTGAACTGTCAAAAACTTGATCCATCCATGGTTTAAACTATCTGGAAAGCCCTGTCTATGTCTGTTTGCCACTGGTTGTGCCTATCAGGATCTTTGTTTTGCCACTCCCAAATAAGGCATACATCAGAAACCAAGCACAAGCCTTGACTTCTATTTCCATGGTTATCTGACAAGTGATCCTGGTTCAGCCATAATGCTGATGAAAGAAGCAAGATGAAACAGGAGCAGTTCAACATTATTGGCAATTAGAGATCATGATGTCTGTCCAATGGCTAGTCGGAGGTCGATCGCTCTATATTGAATCATTGGGCTAATAATATAGTTTTAGTTTAGCTTTCATAAATGAAGTAGAGGATATTAAACAGAATTTCCAGAAAAGGTTGCCACTTACCAAGGGCGAGCCATAGAACACCGACAAATACAAAGCTTTTCATAGCGGCAGTGTCTCCTTGCTAATCCTACAAGGAAATGCTTCGCCCCTTAAATTAGCGTCCTTTAGATCACTAGGCTGAGGACAGAGTTCACGTTTTAATTGACGTCAGAGCTACAGGTGGATCATATCAGTTAATGTATGGCCAAAGAAGCCAACGTAAACCTTGCAGTACAGTACATACTTAATATATTTCTTGATTTGATCCAAGAATGTGCTTCAATAGATAATTCATATTTAATTGACCTCATCCCATTCCTAAGAGGTCTGTAAGGGACGTGCATAAGTGCACCATCGTGCCTCCCGTCCCTGTCCTATTGTCCCCATTTAATCGTACTTATTTTCTGTATTCTTACTCATGTTTATACTTATACCTATTATTTTCTAAGTGATTGACAAATCAAATAAATCAAATAAATAAATTCTAAACACAAGAATGTCAGTTAAGGAGTGGACTATGCTAACCCTGTTGTTTGTTGTTAACAAATTGGTTGTTGACCAGAAGAAACACAAGGCTATTTCTTGGGTCCCAGTTCTACTTCTGTACTTAGACCCTCCTCTCCTAATATGCTCACAAATGCTGTGGGATGCATTTAAGGTCACCAGAAGTTCAATGGCCCAGTTTCCTCACTCGTATGGATGTTCAAATGCCCCTTGCATTCATAAAGGGGCAAGCTTTAGGTTTCCCCTTCCTCTGGAAAGAATTAATGGAAAGGGGAATTGTTTCTAGTCCAACTTTTGCTTCAAAGGGCTGAGGTGGTTCCAGAAGCCCCAAAATTACAAAACTTCACTTATCCTAGATGTGGAAGTCTGGATTTTTAAAGGATAGGAATTGAAACAAATCTAACCAAAGAGTCTTTTTCTCTACTCTAAGTAACTGCAACCATCAAACATTCAGTTAAGTAGTGATTAAGTCTCCATGAATTGAGGAAAACACCACAGGAGTTACTTTTGATTAATTTTTTCAAATACAATGTGGAGAATGAGTAGTTTTTACATGTATCGGAGGATTGTTTTCTTGTTAATTAGACAATTCTGAAGGGACTCTGAATGCCATCTAAAACACGACACAGCCTACTTTATTATTCCCAGGAGGCATAGTTTTTTTTCTTTTGCAGGTTCTCCTTTCTTCAGGTGAAAACAAAAATCGATCCTTGAAAAAAGATGTTCTCTTCTAGAAGTCTTCTTCCAGATGCTGCTGAAAAGTTCATCCAACAACTTGGACCTTCATAATAAAATCCTCTCTGGAAATGGTGAAGGTTGTCATTTCAGTAACAGAGTAGAAGGGTCCCAATGCCCTCCAGTGTTTTATTGTTTCACTGCTATGCTAAATGTACCATCCTATCTTCTTCCTTTCACCCAATATGAACAGTCTCTGGACTCAAGTCTTTCTCCATCTTTACTGCTTCCTCTTGATGTCCTCCTTGGATTGCTGTCTTAGAATGGTTTAGATGTTGCTAATATTACTTATGCTACCTGTTTTTCTTTCTCTCCCCATTATTTATAGAAAATAGTATGTGAAAAGAGGAATGGATTAATTTTCTTTATTCCTACACCTATTTGAGGAAAGGAAAAATAGTGGTGACTGAATGCATCAGTGGGTGTCCTCCGTTAATTACTGAAGTAGATTTTAAGTGTTATTTTAAAGGGTAATACAGGTGAAACTCGAAAAATTAGAATATCGTGCAAAAATTCATTTATTTCAGTAATGCAACTTAAAAGGTGAAACTAATATATGAGATAGACTCATTACATGCAAAGCAAGATAGTTCAAGCGGTAATTTGCCATAATTGTGATGATTATGGCTTACAGCTCATGAAAACCCCAAATCCACAATCTCAGAAAATTAGAATATTGTGAAAAAGTGCAATATTCTAGGCTCAAATGTCCCACTCTAATCAGCTAATTAAGCCATAACACCTGCAAAGGGTTCCTGAGCCTTTAAATGGTCTCTCAGTCTGGTTCAGTAGGAATCACAATCATGGGAAAGACTGCTGACCTGACAGTTGTGCAGAAAACCATCATTGACACCCTCCATAAGGAGGGAAAGCCTCAAAAGGTAATTGCAAAAGAAGTTGGATGTTCCCAAAGTGCTCTATCAAAGCACATTAATAGAAAGTTATGTGGAAGGGGAAAGTGTGGAAGATAAAGGTGCACAAGCAGCAGGGATGACTGCAGCCTGGAGAGGATTGTCAGGAAAAGGCCATTCAAAAGTGTTGGGACTTTCACAAGGAATGGACTGAGGCTGGTGCATCAAGAGCCACCACACACAGACGGATCCTGGACATGGGCTTCAAATGTCGTATTCCTCTTGTCAAGCCGTTCCTGAACAACAAATGTCAGAAACGTCTTACCTGGGCTAAAGAAAAACAGACCTGGTCCAAAGTCTTCTTTTCTGACGAGAGCAACTTTTGCATCTCATTTGGAAAGCAAGGACCCAGAGTATGGAGAAAGAATGGAGAGTCACAGACTGCAAGATGCTTGAAGTCCAGTGTGAAGTTTCCACAGTCTGTGTTGATTTGGGGAGCCATGTCATCTGCTGGTGTTGGTCCACTGTGCTTCACTAAGTCTAGGGTCAATGCAGCCGTCTACCAGGAGATTTTGGAGCACTTCATGCTTCCTTCCGCAGACGAGCTTTATGGGGATGCTGATTTCATTTCCCAGCAGGACTTGGCACCTGCCCACCCTGCCAAAAGCACCAAAACCTGATTCAATGACCGTGGGATTACTGTGCTTGATTGGCCAGCAAACTCACATTGCCAAGAGAAAGATGAGAGACATGAGATCGAACAATGCAGAAGAGCTGAAGGCCGCTATTGAAGCATCCTGGTCTTCCATAACATCTCAGCAGTGTCACAGGCTGATAGCTTCCATGCCACGCCACATTGAGGCAGTAATTGCTGCAAAAGGGGCCCAAACCAAGTACTGAGTACATATGCATGCTTATACTTTTCAGAGGTCCGATATTGTTCTATGTACAATCCTTGTTTTATTGATCGCATGTAATATTCTAATTTTCTGAGATTGTGGATTTGGGGTTTTCATGAGCTGTAAGTCATAATCATCACAATTATGACAAATCACGGCTTGAACTATCTTGCTTTGCATGTAATGGGTCTATCTCATATATTAGTTTCACCTTTTAAGTTGCATTATTGAAATAAATGAACTTTTGCATGATATTTTAATTTTTCAAGATTCACCTGTACTTATTTTCTGTTTTATAGGATAGCTAATGTTAGAGATACTATTCGGTTTTGGAAATTGCAAATTAAAATTCTTATTACATTATAAAAAAAATCAACATAAAACATTGTGCCTAACCTCTTGGCTGCATTTTTTAAAAGAAAAATGGAAGAGAATTTGGATCAGCACTAATAATTGTCTAATCTTTTTGTTGTATTGTAGGCATAAAAGATTAATACATCATGATTTCCATGACACCCTACACCCCCACGACTCCTATTCTCAGTTCTGTCTTTCTTATGTCTCCATATTCAAGTTCTGATGTTAAAAAGGGGAAAACAGAGAAGTATTCATAGGTACGGAGAGGGGAAATTCAATGTTAGATTGACCTGTTCAGAACTCAAAAGCTTTTTCTTCAGTTCCAAAAAGAGAACTCTGAAACTTCCCACATCCCTGGGATTTCCTCCCAAGGACAATTAGATTGAAGTCTAATGGGATGCTTTTAATTCTCTTGTTACATGATCTTATTTGCTTTTATGCAGTGATTTCATTTGATGGATACCATGAACAGTTATTTTAAAATACATATTATCCACATCAATATAATTATAGAGTGTTTATGCATCTCTATGCCTTTTTAGCTGAGGGATGAACTTATGAATACAAATGGAAGGTGATTGTATTCTTTTTTGCTTTGATCACACCAATTTTCCCATTGTTTCTCCTTGGCCTTTAAGCAAGTAAGATAAGATTACTTGTGAATGAAGGCAAATATACATGTCCCGGGATAATGTCGTAGGATCCAATCTGGGTCAGTCACTGAGATCAGAGGTTTAGTCTTCCAAGCCTTCAGAGATGGCCACCTTCAGAGAGGCCATCTTCCAAGCATTCGGACATGTGCTGGATCTTAATACTCTAATTTCTCAGCCCAATATAGAGAATTCCCTGAGGATGGGTTCCAGCATGAGTTCAAAGCTTGGGAGATGAAGCCTCTGATCCCGGTAACTGACCCAGATTGGATCCTACACAATTACTTGTGATATAAGTTTGTTCAGCTGAGTTCATGATCCCAGTATAAATCATTATCAGAAGTGAAATGATCAAGTGGGAACCAAAGGTGAAAAAAGAGCAGAAACCAATAAATCCTTCAACTTCCTTCGGCTAAATTCATAGTTTGAATTACAAAGCAATGTTTTATGGAGAATCTAGATGATTAATAATAAGTAGCTAAATAGAAATGTGTGACACATTTATTCAGAGAAAGTGAGATTCTGAAGATTCTATCATTAATTCTCTACATAAAAGTTGAATTTGTGGAAAATGATGCTCAATTATGTAACAAATCTGGTCTTTAAGAGAAGCAGGTTTTTCAACCTGTCTGCCTTGCTGTAAAACGAATTCCTTAGTTCATTGCTCATTAATTTGCACATAGTCTACCATGAATTTCAGTAAAAAAATATACAGCACATCTGTATATGAAGTTCTTTAAAACAGATGAAATATAGTAGATGCATGCACACAGTCCACCTGTTCGGTTGGGTGGAATCAAGCTGAGGCCATATGTTGAAAAAAGCTAGAAGATGATTGAAATGCATAGAAATAACCAGACTCCAAATAAATGCTGTGTAAATCTGAAACCTTTTTTTTTTTAATTACATTTATATGCCCTTCTCCGAGACTCAGGCTGCACAATTTTGGGATACAACCCAGTGTGCTCAGCAATAGCCTTCATTCCATTGTATATGCCTGCTTATTACTAAGCGGCATTTTTACAAAGTCAGCTAATTGCCCCCAACAATCTTGGGTCCTCAATTTACCTACCCCGAGAGGATGGAAGGCTGAGTCAACCTTGAGCCTGGTGGGATTCGAGCCTACAGCAGTTGTAGGCAGCTGCAACTTAAGTGCAGGCAATCAACAGCCTGAGCCACCAAGGCCTATTTAATAATTAAGAGGGAACCCAGTTCCACATGTAACTATACCTTAAGAAGTATATCTAAGGTATGCCTAAAATACACTTGGTACTGAGTTTATATATACTATAGAAATTATTTCCTTGTCTTAACATTCAACATATTTATTTCCAGGACTATATTTCACAATCTGGTGCAACTTTTATTACCCCAAGCAGTATTATTTTAAGCCACTAGTGGATGATTAATTGATGCCTGTTTTAGTTAGGACCTTGGACTTTATGGATTACTGTAAATAGGTTCATTCCACTTCATTGATTATTGTCATATATGTTTTAGACCTGAGCTTATACGCTTATATTTTATATTATAGAGCTTTGGGTAGTAAGATTTAGATAGATGATAGAGATAGATAGATGATAGATAGATAGATAGATAGATATAGATAGATTCATAGATAGATGATAAATAACGATAGATTTACAGAGATAGATATAGATTGGGGGGGGAGGGGGGAGGGAAGGAGAGAGACAGAGACAGAGACAGAGAGAAATCTGCTATTGCTTCCCCACTGGAGAGCTAAGTAATTTTTAAGTGAGTGTTGGATTGTCTTTTGAAGTAAATATCTGTGGAATATTTTTAATACAATTTTTATCTTGTATATTTTTATACAGGTTTTTGTCTTATATATTTTTATCTTGTATATTTATCTTGTATATGTAATTTTTATCTTGTATATTTTTATACAGGTGAAATTATCATAATAAGCTTGTTATCCACTTCCTTAACATAGAGTTGTTTGGATTTTTCCTTTAGGATTGGAGGAAGTGTTTCAGCCTTGGGGAGAAATGCATAACATTCTTTTTCTTCCTTCCTTCCTTCTCAGCATTCACAGCCTCTTCTTCTTTTTCAGATGTCACAAAGAAAACCATGTGAGAGGTTTGCTTTGTGGGGCAAGCGCAGGGTACGAGGAGTTTTGGATCCAAAGCCTTTAAAGAGTCTGGTGGTAGTTAATCAACTGAGATAAGACTCCAGCTCCACCCCAGGTGCATTTTGCTGCCTTCCTTCCCAACTTTGATGATTTGTAGTCAATTTTAATGTTAATATTATTTTAATATTTTAAAGTTTTATCTTGTTTTTACTTCATTGTAAGCTACCTAGAGCCTCTTCTTGGTGAGAATGGGCAGCATACAAATTTAATGAATAAATAACAGAAAGTTCTTCTTGCCTGAAGGGAAATTTAGACCAAATTAACTTAGGACCTCAAAGCCTATTTTTACTTCTGCTGTACAAAAGGAGAATTAAGAACAGCCTCTCTGCTTGACCTCTGTGCAATGGTGGGATTCAAATTTCTTTACTACTGGTTCTGTGCGTGTGGCTTGGTGGGCGTGGTAGGGGAAGGATACTGTAAAATCTCCAGTCAGAGGTGGTATTTGCTGGTTCTCCAAACTACTCAAAATTTCCACTACTGGTTCTCCAGAACTGGTCAGAACCTGCTGAATACCACCTCTGCTTCTGTGCATTTGTCCACTACCAGTTCCCATGGATTCAAAATAATAAACTTATATTTAGAATATAATCACATGCAACCATTTTTAAAATGTCAGAAGTTTACTGGTTATGAACAAATTATATATAGTGTGGAATCAGGTTCTGGCCTTAATAGGTATCCTGTATGGAATGAAGTCTTCTACAGATGTACCAAGTTGAACAGGATTCTCTGCACAATTTCTAAAATTCAGCACTTTGGTGCAAAAATGAACTTATGGAATAAAGCAAACCAAAACTTAGTTCGAAGTCTCTAGACAAGATAAAGTTAATGTTGATCTATGATAGGTCTATTTTGCTAAATGATTTCCAGCTTGTTCTAGATGAGGGATAAATTAAAGAATTGTATAGTAAGTATTTATGTTAAATCCTGAGATGGCATTACAGGTAGTCTTCAACTTACGATCACAATTGAGCCCAAGATTTCTGTTGCTGTTAAGTGAGTTTTGCCACATTTTGTAACCTTTCTCACCACTGTTAAGTGAATCACTGCAGTTGATAAGTTAGTAACATGGTTGTTAAGTGAATCTGGCTTCCCCATTCACTTTGCTTGTCAGATCGTAAAAGGGGATCACATGATCTTGGGACACTGCAACGGTCATAAGTATGAATCAGGTGCCAAGCCTCTGAATTTTGATCACATGATCATGGGGATGCTGCAAAGGTCATAACTGTGAAAAAATGTCATTTTTTTTCAGTGCCATTATAACTTTGAACAATTGCTAAATGAACTGTTGTAAGTTGAGTACTACCTGTATTTTCACTTTCCTCAAACTAAAGCATTGAGACTACAGTTGACTCACAGGATGAGAAAGGAAAATTTTTCCCTTAAAACCTTTTATTTTTTAGAATTGATGATAGCAATTATATCAACTTAAAAAGGGATAACTTGCCATGGCCAACTTGTTTTTGCCAACTCACCATGGCCAACTCAATGTGGGACAACTTGCCATGGTCAACTCACTGCGAGACAACTCACCACAGGACAATTCAACAAATATAAAAGTTAAATTAATTTCAGTGGAACCGTGGCCAATATTAATAAAATAAAGTCAATCCAGATATACAAGAATTACCATGTCAGCAAAAGTGTGGTCAGCAATAATAAAAGCAACTGAATGAAACAATTAATACATTTAATTGTCCCACAGCGAGTTGGCTGTGTTGAGTAATCCATGTTGAGTCGGCCACAGCGAGTTGTCCTAGATCCATATCAACTACATCTTACCTGGACAGATGTAGCTTGACTGCAACTACCCATCCTCTGGTAATCTCCTACTTAGCTATTGCAATGCAGAGTAGAAGGGACTGTCTTTAAAAATGGTTCTAAAATATGACTGACCCTGACTAGGCCTGTCACTGCAGGTAATAGTACCTGGCTGATCTTGGATGGTCTGAAAAGTTAAGCAGGGTCAGCTTGGTTAGCACTTAGATGAGAGATATCTAAGAAACAGCAAGGATATTAGCTAGACTGGGATGTCCAAAGTCAAGCTCAGTTTGAAGAAGCCTTAATCATATACTACATACAATAAACATATATTATATAATATATACATATATACATATAATATATATGTAAATGCACACTCCCAACCCATACATATACATAAAATGTTATTCATTCATTGTGTTTATTAAACCTAGGTTTAGCTAACTGCAATTACATTTGGTTTATTACCAGACACAATTTTGCACTAGTTTTAACCTTAAATAAGAAATGAATGATCTGCAGCCCTAGTCCTATCCTGCTTGGCCCATACCATTGAATATTGGCAGAGTGTTGGTGCACTTTTCTCTTCCCTTTGTATTGGGAAAGCGTAAAATATAGCATGAACCTTAAAATTGATTCAATTATATATACAGAAAGGGAGAGACAAAGTCCTTGCCTTATCTACATGTTTATCCTTGGTAAACTGGCTTGCATAATTGGCTTGCCAGCCCACTCCTTCTTTTAAATATTAAACAACTTGGGACAAGGTTATATCATAAGCTACCTTCTTCCATATATACATTCTATATATTCTTGAGAAGAACCTCCAATACTTTGCTTTGCTCCCATCAGTAAAGTTACCGCTTAGGAGAAAATCTTTATGGTAATGATATTCCAGTTATTGTCCCAAAGCTGCTTTTTCAAGAGGCAACTGGACTTTCTGGTTTTTCTTTGAAGACCAGAGCTGAAGAAGTTTCTTGGATGAGAAGTGAAACATCTTCAAAGAAAAACCAGAAACTCCAGTTGCCTCTTGAAAAAGCATCTTTGGGACAA
Organism: Naja naja; assembly: GCA_009733165.1. Taxonomy (NCBI): domain Eukaryota; kingdom Metazoa; phylum Chordata; class Lepidosauria; order Squamata; family Elapidae; genus Naja; species Naja naja. Next base: position 235,820,614 of record CM019148.1, on the reverse strand, counting down.
TTGAGAATCTCCATAGATATTCCAGTTATTGAACAACTCCCAGGAAAGTCTGCCTCATGCTGCCTTTATACTCTTTTCAAAATCAAATGAAGGCCATTGTGTACAAATTCAATAAATGCACACATATCAATTATCTGCTAAGATTCCTCAACTGTCCCAGGATTCTAGAATTAATGTTACTTTTATACATAATGATCTCAAAATCCATGGCCATAATCATATGTCTACAGGAAGAATTAAGTAATTCTTCTATATGGAAGCATAGATTTGATTAACACCAATTGTTCCAATAAAAACGCATGTTGAGAATATTATTAATACTTTTATTGCAGTCTTTTTTTAACATACTGACTAGAACGCCAGAGTTCAGATAAGTTGGATGCTGGTATAAAAATAATCCAATTTTTAGAAATTATACTTTAGAAACTACATTACTGTATAATTAGTGAAGGTTGCAAATAAGATACGGTTTTAAATAACACTGTGTGGGAAAATTAAAATAACCAAAACAAATCAGAAGGTATGTTCACAAATATGCAAAGCTGAACAATGTACAATACAATAATTACAACTCATTGATGGTCAGTAATTCAGAGTCATCATGGAGAAAAACACAAGGCATGATTTATCTTTGAAGGCATCATATGCAGCTTTGAGCATGGCCTAATAAAAATGACAAATGTAAATTTTATAACAAAACAAAAAGACATAGAAGATTTCATGTAAAATTAACATTAGGTTCAAACTTTTCACATACTTGCGAGTTAAAATTTTAACAAAGTGATATAAGATATTACATGCTTCTCTGGAGAACTTTCTGTGAAGCAAACTAATTTCATAGAAATCAGTGCTTATTATTTTCTTGCAAAAAAATATCTGATTTATATATTTCACAAAGAAAAGCAAGACTAGGCAGTTTTTAATGCAACTGAAATGAGGAGTGTCAGCATAGTTGATCACCCCTGAATTAATGTGCCCATACTTACAGATATTTATGTTATCATCGGAAGGCCAGGCCTCTGGGGGGAAAATGTTTGGTCTGGTAGAAATTATTTCACGTCAGTACATATATTCATAACCTTAAATATTTTCTCAAAATAGTCAAGCTTGCCCTTTGTAAAAAGTAAATAAATAAAAACCCAATTAAGATTTTTAAAATATCAGTTTCAGCACGCTGATATTAAACAATGATGATTCAAGACAATCACCTGGAAAGATCCAATTATTTCATCTAAATAAATTAATAACTACTTTGGCTCCCCTTTATGCAGGGAAGGGGTGTGTTTTTTTGTTGCTTGGCAACAAAATTAAACTCCACAGAGCTTTCACTGTTATCATCTGAATACATCTGCAGTGGAAATGTGTGCCTATTTATGACAAGTTAAGAAATTGTGATGGTTGCCCCCAAGGAAATACTGAGAATGATGGTTGGCCAAAATTATAAGAATTCACCATATGAAATCTGTCCAATCTAGCACAAAACCTCATTCTCCAGGATATCTAATGGCAGGATTCACTCAATGGGTTGAGGGATATAATTGACAGGATTAAATTAAGGAATTAGATATTTTGTTTAAACTTGTGGTTTAAATTGATGGTGTAAGAAACAGTTCGGTTGTTCAAAGTAAGGGAATGACACATTTCTTGGAAAGTGAATGTAGACCACAGATGGTTTTTTGCTGTCTAAAAACAAAGGCCTACTTGAGACACTTTGACACTGTTGTGCACCTATTAAATAGATGGTTAGTACATTAGGCAGTGTTGCTAGCTCATGGCAGGCAGTACTGACCATCTCTTTGGGTGTATATATGAAATCTTGATGCCGCACAAATACAATTTGACTGCATGCTGGAAGCTCCCTCACCCCACCCCACCCCTTCGCCCCCAAGTTATGTGTGGGATCCAGGAGTTCACATTTATTCTTCCTCATTTATACTCCCTATCAAGCAGGATCAAAATAACAACGTTGGAAGGGACCATAGTGGTCTTCTAGTCCAATCAGCTTTGGGGGAGAAATCTTCACATAATGGAGGGCTTTCTACAGTCTTAAGTTCATTATGTAGCAAATCCCAATACAGAAGGCAGCAATCTGAACAGCAGAGTAGTTAAATATCGTTAACAGCTGTTAACACATTGTTCCTACATCATTTCATAAATGGAGAAATTACAGACTGAAACAAAATGGAAAAGACTGCTTAGTACAGTTTTTCCCAACCGGGTGTGTTCCAGGTGTTTCAAGAAAATAACTTTCTGTTATAGTCTCTGCATAGGTTGGGGGGAAACTACTTCATTCACTTTGATTGCATATATGCTATCAAATCAGTGCCAATCCTTAGTGACCATGTAGATTAGAATTTCTCCAAGATGAACTGTCCCTAACTTGGTCCTTCAAGTCTTCCAGTGGTGCACCCATTACTGACACCATCTACCTTGCTATAGGTTTCCCTCTTCTCTTTCCTTCCACCTTTCCCATCATTAAACCCTGCTTTGTCTATAAATAGAAGAGGTCCAACATATGCTTAGAAGCACGGATGTGGCTGCTTTCGTTTTATCTTAGCCTCTTGAAATGATCCATTTCCCCAGAAATACCTTGGATAATTGTTATAATTTCTGGATTTCCAACATTATGGCCAGGAACAACATTGTATATTTTGATGCCCACGAAGCTTTCTTCCCTATTTTTTTTCCTTCTGGATTTGAATTTGAAACAATGACTGTAAAGCTAGTCTGCTCTAAAGTAGCACTCTACAAAACTTATATTTCTGACAATGTGTCAGACGCCAGAGGCATTCTTAATAAACAAATTGGTGAACGGGCGTACCTCATTGTCTAGCCTTTTGTCTAAATGAGAATTTTATTACTAGGCACTTGCTATTTCGTGGTGCCATAGTATGCCCCAAAATATCAGCACTGCTCAACTGTCTGTTCCTCTGATTACAGAATTAGGTATAATCATAGAGGATAGTTCCAGGCATTTCATAGTTTATTCTATTTTGAATAGCCAATCCTGGAGGCAAACTGGATATGGCAGAGTCTATCATGCATGTTTTCTTCTGCATCATTGCATATCTTTGTGTACTATTTTGTGCAGTGTTACAGATAGGGAACTACTGTACAAGGTAAGCACAGTCTGCTGCATGGTGACTCTGAAGGACCAAGGTCGAATTGATGTCATGGTCTTCAGTTCCATTTGCTCACATTCTGTACTCTTCTAATACAAATGAATAATCTGCACATCCTGTCCTTCGCCATTCATGAACTTTCATGATTAAGATCAAGTTCCACTCAAACATACCTATCAACTTGCCACACCTTGATAAAGATCACTTTTCAGAAGAGCACTTGTTTATAACAAATAGCAAAGTTCCCCAAAGGGTTTTTTTTTAAATAAATAAATAAGGAAATGTTATAAAGAAGTCTATGAGCAATTAAGTAATATACAGTATGAGATTAAGCTGCCTTGTGTTATTTCTGCTTGTATATTTTGTGCATTTACTATTGTCAAATGATGTAGGAGCAACTTTGCATACCTGGAAAAACTTTGCCAGGGTCTGGACAATGTAGTCTATTAGAGAAGATTGTATTACATGCAGATGACATACACCCTCATCCCAAAAATGCTTTTTCTAAAAAGCAACTGGACTTTCTTGGTTTTTTTTTCTTTGAAAACATTTCACTTCTGATCCAAGAAGCTTCTTCAGTTCTAAGTGAAGTTAGAACTTCTTCAGTTAGAACTGAAGAAGCTTCTTGGATGAGAAATGAAAGGTTTTCAAAGAGAAAACCAAGGAAGTCCAGTTGCCTTTTGGAAGAAGCACTTTTGGGACAACCATGACCTGGATGATTGAGAATCTCCATAGACAGACTTACACCCTCATTACCTTTAAACAGAAAGGAGGAAAAAAATCCACAGGACATAACTAAACGTAACTTTTTTGCATCTGGTCTGGAGCGCATAGGAAAGAATGAATAAGGCAGGGGTCTGCAACCTTAAGCATTCAAAGATCCATTTGGACCTGTTTCACACAGAAAAGATAACACCAGGAGCCAATAGTTTAACCACCGGTTAACTCTGGTGTGACTGGATTGGCATGGCCAACTTGACGTCACTCACTTCCACCCAGTCAACTCCTGCTCTAGAATATGGAGCGAGTCTCCATCCCCCGCCATCACCCTTACCTTCTCAGGCCAGAGAAGGAGTGATGGGGAGGGGAGGGGCCAGCCAGTGGTGGGATCAGCCAACAGGGAGCTGTAGCAGAGGGCCAAAAGAGCCACATGTGGCTCTAGAGCCACAGGTTGCAGACCCTGGAATAAGGGCAATGAATTAAGCAGCACTACTACAAACCTAGGTCATAACTAAATAACAGGACAGATCATGGGGGAATCACTTTTTTTTCCTTTTAGGAGAGGGATATAACCCCACCTTGGATTCTGCATAGGATCCCATATTGCTAGGCCATGTTCCCGTACCCATCTCCACCACTCGGTAAGCAACATGCTGTGAGTACCTCCTAGTAGACACCTGGCAACAGAGCAAGGGTTCGTTCCATAACATTCATTTAAGCCAGCTTTGCATAAAAAAAGTGGGCAATACAAACCTAGCACACTAGATACTATCTGTAAACACAACACACCCTAATGGCATCAGATTTAGCGTGTCATCCACAGTGTTTTGTTAGTTTTGCTTTCACGATCTATTATTACGTTCACATTATGTGACACAATTAGTGGTGAGAAAAATACTCAAATGAGCTTCTTCCTTGTCTTTCCAAAAACCAGATGTATGGAACTTGCTTTCCACACCTGCCTTCTTTTCGCTGCTCGGCAAGAGCTGGAGATGGCTCCTTGTGCGCAGCTCCTTCTGAGATTTTCCACAGGTTCAAAGTCCCCTTCTGTACACAGTTGTGACTGAGTTGTTGTCTGATGACTGCATACTTGGGAACACGCTTCATACAAAGGTCCCATTTGCCACCCAGCTGCCTTTTTTCACCTGCATTAAAAATAATCTCTTCTTCTGCTGTCATCGCTAATGAAGGATGGGTTATATTGTCCAGGGTATATACAGGAATGTCGAGATCCTGGAAGACCTGTGTAAGGCGGATAGATTCCATTTCTTTCTAGTTCAGGATTCCTTAGATTAGTTGGCTGAAGGAGAGAGATTTACACAGAAAAGAAGGAAAGAATAATTCAACACTTGCCAGTTTTTTACATGGACAGAGCTAAATATTGCACAAATGGGAGTTTCTCTGGCAGGCACTTTTCTCCCCAAGCCTTTCCTTAACTTTCAGCTTCGCATACTGCTAGAAACAGAGGGCATTATACCTCTTCACCATTCTTCTATTGGAAGCCATTCAATAATAATGAAGATTGCATTCCAATCCCATGGGATTTAAATATTAATATACAGTAAGAGGAAAACATCATAGTGTCCAAAATAAAAGAGGAAAAAGTGGTTAAAGAAACAGGATAAATCCATGTATATGAAATCAATACGATAGTATTCTTTTCATTATTATCTAACTTAGTTAAACATCTTTGGGAATTCAATAACACAAAAGAAAAACATTCCCGATCAATTATCAACCACTTGGCAACTCATTTAGAAGTATTTTAAAATACTTTAAACAAAGTATTTTAAAAGAAGTTTTTTCTTCTAGTATTTTCATATAAAGAAATGAATTCTAATAGATTTTAGACAGAAGCAGTGGATTCCTACAGCATGCAATACAGGTAGTCCTCGACTTATGGCCTTCATTGAGACCAAAATTTCCATTGCTGAGCAAGGCAGGTGAGTTTTGCCACATTGTATGACGTTTTTTCTTTGCCACAGTTGTTAAGCGAATCATTCCAGTTGCTAAGTGAGTCATGCAATCATTAAGCGAGCCTGGCTTCCCACATTGATTTTGCTTGTCAGAAATCGGCTGGGAAGTTTATACATGGTGATCACATGACTCCTGGCAGAGTGCAACTGTCATAGTGCCCAAATGTTGATCATATGACCATGGGGAAGCTGCACCAGTCTTAAGGGGGAATACCACTCATAAGTCACTTTTTTCACTTCTGTTGTAACTTCGAATGGACGCTAAACGAATGGTTGTTAAGTGGAGGACAACCTGTATTTGAACATTATTGAAGAAGCTATCATAGTCACCAATCCAAGGGATTTATGAAATACTATAATATGAACAATCTCATAACCTTCATTTTATTCATTTCTCAGTGACCGTTTGCTGTATTTTCATTTTGTGTTAAACAATTGATAAGATAACCCTGCTTTTTTTATTCTTACGCATCTCTGAATGACTGCAAAGTGCCTATCTTTCCTAGACATTCATTCAGTGTAGGAATATATACCATATAGTAAACATCCGTCATCTGTAATAGGTTTTTAGTACTCCCGTTCTCTTGCATTTCAATGGTTTCTCTGCTCCAGTCCTGAACACGTGGGTTTTTGGGATATTCTGCATATGGTGACATTTGGAAGTCACCACTTTTGAAGATGAGTTTGCTTATATCATTTTTGTTCTTTCTGAAAAGAAAAATACATTTATCTGCAGGCTAAATAGTGTGAAGTGAAAAACATGCCAACTTAAACATACATTGGTAGAGCTGTGGTGGCACAGTGGTTAGAATGCAGTATTGCAGGCTGACTCTGCTGACTGCCAGTAGTTCGGTCCTGACTGGCTCATGGTTGATTCAGCCTTCCATCCTTCTGAAGTAGGTAAAATGAGGACCCAGATTGTTGGGGCCAATATGCTGACTCTGTACATCGCTTAGGGAGGGCGGTAAAAGCACTGTGAAGCAGTATATAAGTCTTAAGTACTATCCTAGAGGATTATAAATGATTATTTTCTCTTAGCCTGATCTACCAATCATGGAATTGTGGCTAGCATATAATACATTGTTTGGACAGAAGGCAGGAAAACAAGAATATCCAACTCTCTTCTTTAACAACATGAAATAAATAATCTCAAAAAATAATTTTCTCTATTCAGCATTGGAACATCTGCTTGTTATCGCCAGCACAAGCTTCACGACATGGTTGAAACTGTTTTCTGTCAGCTTGCACCTTCCTGATGTTTGCAAAGCTAACTATTGTTTAAACAGGCAAAGCAAATTGATCAATAAAGATATAATCCATAGGAATCTTTTCAAAAATTAAAAACTGCTTTTATTTCCCATTAATGCTATTTAAATAGTTTAAAAATGTCAAACGGTGAGACATTTATGGTACTTACTGGCAGCATGTGACTATGAGAGCTATTCCCATGATAAGCAGAAGTCCTCCTCCAGCTGCTGCAATCACAATGGTGATAAGCTGGTATGCTAAAACAAACAACAGGCCATTTTAAGCACCATTACTTTTTTTTTTCTAGAATGACTAACAATAAGTGGCCGCCAGTTTCCTATTCTCTGCAAAAAGTCCCTTAGCTGGAAAGTCTGACCTATGTTGTCTCAAAGGTGCTTTTTCCAGAGGCAACTGGACTTTCTGGTTTTTCTTTGAAGATGTTTCGCTTTTCATCAAAAAAGCTTTTTCAGCTCTTGGATGAGAAGGAGCTTGAAGAAGCTTCTTGGATGAGAAGCAAAACAACTTCAAAGAAAAACCAGAAAAAGCACCTGGAAAAAGCACCTTTGGGACAAGCATGACCTGGTTGACTGAGAATCGCCATAGACATCTGGCCTATGTTGCAGTCATGGAATGTTTATCTCCATCCAATGTCAGAAGGAAAGATTCAACCAACTCAGATCTTGGAGGGAACCGAATTAAAACCAGCTTGGCTGTGAGGCAATGCTCAAATTGATGAACATGTTAATAAAGACTAATTAAAATATTAGATTATTATATTGTTGTCTTTGCAAACTTCTCTTCAGGACAGTCCAAAACTTTGGCTAGTTCAAAAGGCTGTAAGGCGTGGGTACTCAATCGCGACACGTGACATTGTGTGACGTATCATGACATTTTTGGCCTTTGTGGAGCTGGGGTGGGCATGGCCTGTGAATGATGCATCTGGCCCATGGGACGCCAGCTTGACACCCCTGTGGTAAGGCAATAAAATTTGGGAGTCACATTATTTCAAAACTCCTGCAAAGGCAGACATTCAATCTCTGATCTCTAGCAAACGTTTGGGTTATCTTTTAGAAAATGAACCAGGAGGGACCATAATCATCAATCTATCTGAATCCTCCAATTTAAGATATACTTGAAGCTATCATTTAACTTAGGGAGCATTAAAGAAAGGATTTTGAAACACCATTGGGTTAGAATGCCATATTATGTTCCACCATTTTTCTAGACTTCTGAATTTCTTTTTTTTAAACTGTGAATTCAGTAATTGCCATGCTCCACCTCAGTGAGACACTTGGAAGCAACACCATATCCCTCAACAAAGCATTTTGCTTCAACTTGAAGGAATTCTGCATCTGTACATAAGCTTATTTTCTCTATCACACTGAAAGGATGGCACCAGTCCTCCAATCAGAGGTATGAATTTTGTGTCAAATAAACCTATTTGCATAAGCCTTTCACAAAATGAAAAGATCCACATCCCCAAGTCAGTTAGAATCAGGTGGCAACCAAATTGTACGAACAAATAAATAAATGCAGAAAGGGAGATAGAAGATTTATAAAGTTATAAAAATATTAAACACAATATAGTCTATATTAAAGTATATTAACATATACTACATTAAAGAGTAACCAAACCTGGAAAAATTGTAAATGTTGAATGCATATTCAATTTAATTGTTTTTATATAGATAAATATATAATGTTTGTATATTATATTTAAATTATCTAGATTAAGATACTTTTGAGGTAAATACTTTCTAAATTGATTGGTTTTATATGCTTATATGATTATCAGAGATAATCCACAATGGAAGGAAGTATTAAAATCAAGGAATGCAAATAAAACTAGATGGAATAGGTAAGAACATTGGACTGGATACGTACGATTCCTGCAGTTGAATCCCCCCAATCCAAATGGACAACTGAAAAGAAAATAGTTGAGATATAGTTTTAGTCTCTTAAGTATAAACCCACAATTTCTTCAGTAGGAATCCGTTCATCCACAATGAATGAAGTAAAAAGGACCCCTCTCTTGTAAATTCTAACGCTAACACTCTGCCTCCTCCCATGGACTGATTCATCTGAGAACTGTTACCACCCTGGGATCCTGCTTCATTCCTCTAAGAGCAACAAGCATTGTATAGTTTTTAAAATGGATTTATTTGTATCCCACTGTTATCATTTTCACAAATAACTCAAGGCGATTAGCAAAGCCAACAAACATTCCTCCTCCTATTTTCCCCAATCTGTGAGGTGAGTTGGCTGAGAGAGAATGATTGGCCCAAAGTCATCCAGCTGGCTTTTGTGGCTAAGGCAGAACTTGAACTCACAGTCTCCCCCTTCTAAGCTGGTCCTTAACAACTAGACCAAAGTGGCAGACAACCACCTCATTTCCTCCTTAACCTCCTTGTTCCTCCACACAATGGACATGGGCAGCTGAGGACACCTAGGCTTACATTCAACACAGTGTATTGAAAAGAAAGAAAGAAAAATAGCTCCTTATTTTTCATACCTCACACAAGTGTCATTTTCGAGTTTATACCCATCTTCACATGCTAAAAATCAAGAGAAAGAATGTTGATGAATAAAATGCCAATGGCTGAACAAAGTATAATGGTTGAGATTCCAAGGCTTATTTTAGCTGTACAATATAAAGGCTTGCTTTTTAAGAAGCTGCAGTATCTTGTACAACAGTTTCTCCAAAAAGCAATTTCAAATTGGATTTGCTATGAGACAATAGCAGATTTTTTTTAATGGGTTCCATAGAATCAACTGTGTCAATCTTTAATTCCCAACAGTGACTCTCAGAGAATATAATGTAAGGGCTGTTTAAGATCATTAAGAAGGTAAAAAGGTGATGGACTGATTTTTTTTTTACAAATCAATATCTGTCTAGGATAAGTTTTATATATGTAAATAAACGTCAATTGGTAGTTAAATGTATTTAAACCAGTAGAGGTCAGTATTATTCCACATAGTGGCTGTGATTGAAGACTCAGTATAGGAAAATACATTACAAGTCAACAGGAGTTCAGCTCAACTCCAAACTTCATATGAGGGGAGGGAGAAAGGGGTTTGAAGACATAAAACCTCTATTTTTTCCCTTTGCAGACAGAAAAGCAGCTGGTAGGAAATAAATATAGATACGTGGCCCTGACTCATATCTTTGCTCAGTCTTTCAATGGTAAAAATGTCACCTGAGATACAGGCACCTATCAGAATGGCCAACATTTGAGAAGGAAACCTGGAATCCTGCACTAGGGCAGATTAAAATCAATCAATGAGGAGAACGGCATCTACTCAGATAATTATTACAACATTTCCCAATGAAGCAGTTAAGTACAGTATGGCTATGTCGGCCTTGGTGCTCTCTCAGCATGGTTGCTTTCATAGAATAACAAGAGTTGGAAGGGACTTTGGAGGTCATCTAGTCCAGTGGTTCTTAACCTTTTTGAAAGAATCGCCCTCTTGAGCCATTGAGGAAGATGTCATCGCCCCCCTCCCCCAACATAACCGCCCCCTGCCACCTCTTAGTGTCCCCAAGGGGGCCAGCAAAGGGGCGCTAAGAGGCGGCAGGGGGCAGTGTGTGTGAACATGGCGCAGCCACGCCTGCGTGCCTTCGCTTCTGCATTGGAGGTGCCGGCTCCAGAGTGGTGCTAGTCAATGGGTGAACCTGCAGGGCTGGCCAGCACCTCGGCGCCCCCTGTAAGCCTCTTAGCCCCTCTGCCAGCCCCTTGGGGATGCTAAGAGGCAGCAGGGTGTTTGAGCGCCGCCCTGCAGGCTCACCCCATTGACTGTTGTACCACACCTGAACCGGCACCTCGAATGTGGCAGCATGTTGGGAAAAGCCGCTGCCACCACTTTTCCAAGTTCTCTCACATTCTTTCTGTCTGTCCATCCATCCGTCCATCCATCCATCCAAAGGTTTGTCTTTTGTCTACCTACCTACCTATCTACCAGTATAGATCTCTCTCTCTCTTTCTCCCAATATATCTCACTCCATCACCCCCATATCACCCTTCCGTCCCTTTGCCCCCGTTGCCCTTTTCATTCCATTGCCCCTGAAAAACAAAATCGTCCCTAGGGGGCGATATCCTTCAGTTAAGAACCACTGATCTAGTCCAACCCCCTGCTTGAGCAAGAGAGTCTACTCCAAATATTAGCCCCTATCTAGGATCGAACTCACAGCCTCCTGATTGTGAGGCCAGGGCTCCACCTTAGGCCACCGGATCTGCCATCAGAATTTCTTGCAGATGTTTCATTAACAATGCACTGATGGTGTTACCTAGTTTGGATAATGAAACATCTGCAAGAAAAACAGCCAGGCTCAAAGAGCACCAAAGATCCCTCATTTCAACTCTGAGCTACAGTTATTCTCGGTACTATGTGACTAAACAGACGCTTTCCATTTCAATCATTTTTCTTCTTCTGATCATTCCAAACACCAATGGTGAAATTAGGTAATGAAACGTGTGCAAGCAAAAAACCAAGCTCAGTTTAGCTGTGAGCTACAGATTGTTCTCTTCTATTGGTACTGATGGCAAAATTCATTTGGCTCCTATAAGATAGTCCCTTTGAGTCATTATCATTGGTTCCTGCTTCTCCATACAGTAGAGTCATTCCATGGAGAAATTACCACAACCCACAAGAGGAAGAGACCCATATTAGTCTATGACAGGGCTGTGAAACTCCCGGCCTGTGGGCCAGATGCGTCACGTTCTGGCCATGCCCACGCCTGGTTTAGTGAAGGGGGGAAAAGTCCCGATACATCACATGACGCTGCCATGATGATGTGAGTTTGACATCTCTGGTCTATGATAACAGACCAATTAAGAGGACTCTGGTAGCACCCTTTCAAACTAACAACTTTATCTAGCCTTTCTGCTACCTACAGTTCACAAAAGCTCATGCTTTTTAATGATATTTGCAAAATCCTATCCGCAGCATCATGACCAAGTTGTCGGAATTATTCATTGGAAGCTTTGCCAGAGGTTTGGATCTGAATGTAGTCTAACACCTACTGGGACCATCAAGTTGAGAAGATTTTGGAAAATGAGTGGGTTAAGGCCTTATGGGAATTTAAGATCCAAACACATAGGCTTCTTGTTCATAACATGCCTTATAAAACAGTCACTTAAAAGAAGAAAATCTGGTTCATTGATGTTGCTATATTGGGTGATGCTAGGATTGAGGATTGGAAATTGGAAAAAAAATGAAATATTGGGACTTGTAGATCAAAGTTGAACACTTATAGAAAATGAAATCTATTGTTATATCAATTGTGATTGGAGTCTCAGAGGCTCAATACTTAAAAGTCTACCTTGATATCTGGAAATATTTAATTTTTCAGGCATGAACACCCTGATTTTCCAAACAAAACAAAACAAAACCCTACCTTGCTTGGAACTCCCTATATTTTTAAACACTACCTCAATAATTTTTTAGAACCTGGGTTAGGACTTGAATTATTAAGTTTCCACCAGTCTTAGATTGTGAACCTAACTGTAGATTAGCCTCATATAATATGCAATTATAGTTTATTTAAGAAATCATACTTACAAAAACCTCGCTTTGCTTGATTTGTATATCCAATCAAAATCTACAAACTAGATTGTGTCTCAAGCTTGTTAACTTTAAGATGTGTGGATTCCAACTCCCAGAATTCCCTGGCCAGCATGAAGGCTGGCTGGGGAATTCTGGGAGTTGGAGTCCATACATCTTAAAGTCACCAAACTTGAGTAACACTGATCTAGAATATTTATTTTAGATTGTATTTCTGTGAGTGTTTATGTGAGTAATCTATGAGTTCTACAAAGTATTCTTGGAACCCATAAAAGTATTTTTATGGAGCCCATAAAAATGTTTTTCCTAACAGACTGGATTAGATCCAATTTCATTGCAATATCTCACAAATATGCATTTTTCCTGATTTTCTGTTTTTGTTCGAAATTCAGATTAATAGAAGAGATTGCTACGGCTACAATTGCAAATAAAAATGGGGTCACATTACTGAAATTTAGATAAGATTTGAAAATTTATCTGTATTATGATTCAGTCGGCGTAGAATTGAATGTTCCTGAAGATGCACAGAGGGTAGAATTTTGTTTTGCAGCAAATGAAACTTATTCTGATAGGACCTTCAGTAAATGGCATTGGCTCCAATTATGGATTATCCACTTTGGGGGATGAAAACAATGCATACTTTTCAGACAACGTAAACAGCTGAGCATAAAGATCAATTAACTTTTTTTTACTTCCTTAGGAAATCAGACAAAACAAAGACAGAAATAACTGCACAATGTAATCTCTAAAAATTTAATTTTCATCATGGGTGTAGCGGACTCCTCCCTGGCCTGCTCTCTTTTATTTTATTTATTTTTCTGGCTGTGCAGAAAGATAATATTATTGCTTCACAGAGAGCAGGCAGAAGACAATATCCCCAATATCTCCACTCTAGTTAAATAAAAGACCGAAAAACCCAGTAAGCTCTTAATACTTATTCAGAGAGCAGAGTTCCTTAGCAAGCATAGAAAGGCAAGGAATTGTGTTGATCTGCATAAAATCCTTTGAACTGGAATCAAAAGATTAAAAAGACCAGTCCCAGCCACCTAGCTGTGTAAAGCACAATACCTCTGCATGAATGATCCAGTTTGTTGTATTTGAAATACCCAGGTTTGCACTGGCAAACAGCAATGCCATCCAAGTCTACACACACAGAAGTCCCTTTGTCACATTCCGGATCTTTACGTTTACACAGACCACCAACTAAAAAGAGAAAAAGAGAGAGGGGTGGGGGATGCATTTACAGTGTTATAACTTTGATTTGGAAAGTGGGAGGGAAAATATCTTTACTGTATTTTTGCTTTGCAAATTACAACTTTTACTTGTACTTAGCTTTCCTTCTGAGATGTCAACATAAAAGACCAAGCAAAATTATGCTTGTTCATCACTCAAAGAAGAAAAAAATAAATAAAAAAGAAAAAGAAAATGAATAAAAGATAAATAAATATCTTGTTTTCTTTAGAGTTATACCAATAAAGCTAAAATTACAGCTGGGAGCACAGAATTTTTGATATCCCCAAGTGCCCTCTTGTCTTTAAACTGTACATAACTAAGAACCCCATCCAGATAAAAGCAACTGTAAGAATATACTGACTCTGCTGCCAAGCAAAATAGGCATTAAAATAAGGAGTTTAACTAAAATGAACTTCTCTATTAACACTTTCCCTGAGGATGAGAGACCTATTATAGAAGAGTTCCCTGAGTTGCTGAATTTCTGGGTGAGATTTAGCACACAATGCTGGCTAGGTTACTTTTTAGAGATAGGAAATGTTATGCCTCTCTGCCTTCTTTTATAATTATATTATATACATCCCATGAGAAAAACTCAGGCTAAAGATGTGGGATTTACACCTATTTACCGTGGCAATTTTCTATATTGGTATTTCGATTTTTGTTTTTCTGGCTTGTGTGTTTTCTCTGCGTGCCTTTCGTGAGGTGCCCAGCAGACTAATCCTTTTCATAAAGTATCTCAAGTGCAATTGTGTGATTACAGTAGTGCTTTAACAGACTGCGGATCTCCACCAATAGATTAACACTCTTGAAAAATCTAACTAATCGCAATGTCTTTGTAACCACTATCTCTCTCTTTTTTTTTAAATGTATCCTCCCCGTTATTTGATTCTCAGAACTGTGCTCAGGTCATTTGGACAAGTTCAAATGTTGTATCTCTGAGATGAAAAGCCTCACATGCAATGACAACTGCCTTCCCTTCTGTGGAGCATTTTTTTATGTGACAAATTACACATGTCGGAACAGAAATGATCTTTGCACTCCAGCCTCTAGAACAGGGCTGTCAAACTCACGGCCCGTGGACCAGAAGCATCACACACTGGCCAGGCCCACGCCCGGTTTAGCAAAGGGGGAAAAAGTCATGATACGTCACATGATGCCGCGAGTTTGACACCCCTGCTCTAGATGTTTTGAGACATCTCCAACTTCAACAAAGATGGCTATGAAGAAAATGTAATTGTTTGTTGTAAATAAAATTATTTCAAAACACTTTTTTTTGGTTTTTAGAAACTCTGCAATATTTACCTCTATAGAGCTGGGTCAAGTTAGAAATGAGCTGGCAGGGTGGGGTGGGAGCTTTGCAGGCTCGGATCTGACTTTGCACTGTGCTGGTTACTTCAGAAAAGGTGACGTTGGAAGCCATGGAAAAGGTGCTCTGGATAGATATTTGAACAGTACCTTCCTGCCTGAAGAGCGAGACAGCCATTTAAAATTACATGTCCTTCCTCCAATTGTGGAAGCATAACATAGAAAATTTTAACTCAGACCATTGGAATGTTGTGCCTTAAGAAACAAGTCTTTTTTCTGTAGGTACAACATTCCATATATATACATACATACATACACACACATATTTATATACATATATACATACACACACATATACATATATATAATACACACACATTATAAATATATTTATGTATGGATAGATAGATAGATAGATAGATAGATAGATAGATAGATAGATATAAATATAGATATAGATATATAGATATAGATATATATTATACATTACAAACTATTCTAAAAATATGAGTTCCAGGTATACTTGTAAGAGAAGAAGCAGACATCTTGCGATCTCCCAAACTAAAATTATATGTATTATACTTACTAAGCTTTCGTCAACCTCTGCTGACATCAGTATTAAACTACCATTACAGAAATCCATGCCTTTATATATCATTAATCAGTTTAGCACTTGCACAAGTAATAGGCCCTTCCAACCGCCTCCCTCCTGTAATTAACTCTGTTGTTTTTGCTTCAGTCATGTTGGTCAATGGAGGTTTCATTCCTGTTGCTTTCTCCCTTACCAGACCCAGCTTGGTTTGCTTATCTCTAAGAAGTGATGTTAACCTGTCAGCTATTGCAATTTGCTGCTTTGCCTGTGACCCTGTGACCTTGTGCTCGTTCTTGTTTCCCCAATCATGTTTCCCCAAAAATGACCCAACTGGAAAATAAGCCCTAGTAATGTGCGTGTGTGTGTGTGTGTATGTAGGTATATAATATCAACCGTATCAAGAAGGAGGAAGAGATCAAATTATACCCCAGCTCTTTTACTATGATATGCTCCTTACCTTGAGGCTTCAACAGTTGAAGTATAATAACCAGGAAATGTTGAAAGGGATTCATTCAGCTGAAAACAAGAGGGAAAAAAAGTTCAACCAAGAATGCTAAGTTCGCCAATTATGCCTTGAACCCAGGACTTACCCAGGATACAATACAGCCACACAACTGCCCATGGCATAAAGTTGCCCTCTTACAGCTTTGTCCATTTCTTCCCTTTCTCTCTGAAGACTGAGAGCATCAGGAGGTTTTATTAAAATTTCCAAAAATGGCCTTACAAGATGCTTTTATGAAAACAAATATTTAAAGGAGAATTATTACACTCACCAGGTTTATAATAACTCCTTCAATTTGATGTAGTTCTGTGTATGTCCCTCCAGCTGTGTTAAACGTTAGTGGAAAATGACCAACAAAGGTCCTTACTGTGGATGAGAGGACACCTTGTTAGCTAATACCAAGACTAGATTCCCCCCCCCTCTTTCTCTCATGTATATAGACATATACGCTCTTATGCCTTTTCTTTGCACAATGAAGTAGAAATATGACTTTTGATATGTAAGTCAGGGACTTTATGGGCTAAGCTGCATTTTGTACAAAAGATGCAAAGGCATAGAAATCATCTATAGAAGGATACAACCAAGAGTGGCTATCATCCTCATTGTTTTGACTTCTAATCTGCCTTATGGGCAGCTATTACCTTTCCTTTCTAATGGTATTTTTCTCCTTTGCAAAATTCCCAGCTGCCTTCCCAACAGCAAAAAGGATACTTTTCACAGCCACAAGAGAGAAAAAAAGCCACCAGTATGGATTTTTTTTTGAATATTCCAATATTCTGGTGGAAGGACATTAAGGACAAGAACAGCCTGATGCAACCTGGGTGACCTACAAGGACATGGATTTCAACTGCTAAAATCCCCCCAAATTCTAGGAATTGAAATTCTGGGAAGGCGCTCCAGTCTGGGAAGGTTGCTAGAGAGGCCAAATAACTAAGGTTGGACAGATTATCAGCATTTGGGGGCGGGGGAGAGGAAGCTGTTAATCTTTGGGGCAAGGAATGAAGGGAAGCTAGAAAAAGAACTTGGCTAAGAATTGTGGGGGTTTTGAGGTAGAATGATTTTGCTATAAATACACGGAGAGGTCTAGAATCAGCAAATAATTAAAATCCATAGTCTGTGGCCACAAACATTTGCATTCCCAACCTATTACAGGGCTTAGGTTGACTCAGAAGGCTCTTATCTCCAAGGGAAGGTATCACCAGGTGAACTCCCGCTGTCTTGATAGGGATAGTCCTGTGTTTTTCATCCGTAGCAAGAAGAGTGATGAATTAAAGTACAACCTTAAGAGTCTATGGAGATTTTCAGTCATCCAGGTCATGGTTGTCCCAAAGGTGCTTTTTTTCCCAAGAGGCAACTGGACTGTCTGTTTTTTCTTTGAATACATTTTGCTTCTCATCCAAGAAACTTCTTCAGCTCTGAACCGGCTGGTGGCAAATGGAAGGATTTATACTCCTAAAAGGATGCAAATGACCAGCTGCCTGCAAGGAATATAAATCCTTCCATTCCCCACCATCCAGTCAGAGCTGAAGAAGCTTCCTGGATGAGAAGCGACACATTTTGCCTCTTGAAAAAAAAGCAACTTTAGGACAACCGAAAGAGCTTTATTTGAGTTTTCACACACATTCGCCTTTTCAGGACTGTTGATTTCAGTGGAGAAAATTGGAGAAAACTATGACTCAGGATGCAGTGAGAAGAAGAGTAGGGAGACTCAAATGAATATTTTAACCTGAAGTTGTCAGTCTTTTAAAAAAAAATATCTTAGAATAATGTCTAGTGCTGGAGCTGGTACCACCTGAACTGGGTTCGTGTGTGTATGTTTTAACAATGGCAGTTGAACCAGTCACCAAATCAGTGTTTAAGACACACACTGTCTCATATTCATATATATCTATATATGAATCCCATACCTGTCAGTAACTTGAATGTAATAATCTTGCCCAAAAGTCATAAGTTAGGCTTAGTTGATTGTTATTGTTATTGTACTATCATTAAGTGTTGTACCTTATGATTCTTAACTCTTAACGAATGTATCTTATATGTACACTTGAGACCATAAGCACCAAGACAAATTCCTTGTATGTCCAATCACACTTGGCCAATAAAGAATTCTATTCTATTCTAGTTCTGAAGTTCAAAGTCAACCGTACTGCCAAGAATTCTCCTAACTGACTATTATATAATCAAACTGACAATATCAGAAGTCTAATATATACGGTAGGTAATGTGATACAATATACAGTGTCAACTTAAGGTCACTAATCAGCAAAACCAAGTTAAATACATTTTCGGTTTAAAAATAATTTTTTTTACAATGACAATATTTTAACTATTATTATTTTGCTCCTTGGCTCTTACCTAAGTTGCATTTTCCTTTTCCCATCTGATAGCCCAAGGAACAAATGCATTGGAATGAACCTTGTACATGAGTGCATGTAGACATAGGTGGACAAGGGTGAGGCAGGCATTCATCTACATCAGAAACAGAAGAGAGAAAAGGAGGAAAATGGCCACTGTAGAATGACCATCTATGTCTTCAATAGAAAGCACTCTGTTCCAGGGTGAACAGAAAAACGGTTGAATTATGACAAAGTGAGTGACTGGACCATACATACACCCATCCAGATGCTGATGTTATGGTGGTCACTGAATGTCTGTGGCACAATCTAAGGGATGAGAGACTGGCAGAACCTAATGAGGTATAAGTTACTTGCTTGGAACTATAGCAAAAGGCCAGCTGAGGATTCAGCCTTCTTCCAGCTCCGGATAGAAAATAAAACTTTAGTGGGATTAATCACTTTAGCAAAAAAAAAATCTTTATGCAAATAGGCCAGAGCAGATAAAATTAAACTTTACATCATTTATAGACGAAAGGGTTAGGCCTGTTTGCAGGCTTGTACAATTATCAAATCATTTCCTTGCTGGTTAGGGCACTACTTTCAGCTTCTCGGATATTGGGATACCAAGTTATACTTGGTATAATAGGCATTTATCGTCTGGAAGATAGCCTATGACACCTATTAATAATATTGACTACTTGGTGTTAAAGACAAAGTTTCTTTTCTCAAACAGTTGACTTGAAATAGACCTCAAGTACTCAAAATTGTGATTTCAGATTGCATGAATTCTGTAATTGTGAATGACCATTGCAAACATTTATTATGAGACTTCAGCACTTGTGCAACAAAATTATTTTCTGGAATGGTAGATAATTAAAGAAAAGAGACCCTGTGGGTTTTACTCTGCTAATTGTTCCTGAATTAATGGGGTAGTGCTCATCTCTGTTTCAAGGCCATTGAGCCAGCAGTGTCCAAAGACATTTCCACGGTCATATGGGCCAGTATGATGTCACAGAATGCTGTTATCTTCCCACCTATTTATCTACTCACATTTCTAAACTGCTAGGTTGGCAGAAGCTGAGGCAAGGATGGGAGCTCACCCCGTCATGCTGCGCTCAGGTCTCGAACCTGGAATGTTGGCTTTCCAACAAGCCCAGGTTCTTAACTGCTGAGCCACTGTGCTACGGAATGGTAGATAATATACATTGAGATTTCTTTTCACCTTCTTCCACTTAATTAAATTGCATATGCCTTTGTGATTATAGAAAAGATCAACATCTCCACCATTACTTAGCAGTATGTTTAAGTGTTTCTTTGCATATTTGCTGCTATTTGTTTTTAAGAAACTGACTTACAAATAATTATTTTTGCCTGGCCTTTTCATAGCTTAAAGATGTTCCTTCCCCATTTTCAAATAACTTTTAATTCTATATGGCATATTTACATCTTACTCTGATCTCCATGAAATTCAAATACTTTTTTTTAAATCTAGGCAAAGTGCTCCCATTCCAGTATGCAATTATCTACCACAAGTTCAATTCATTTTTCAGGCCAATGTTGTTTCCAACATTTGCAAACAAAGGTACCTTTTCCATAGACAGTTGAAGATATCTTGGAGCTTCTTAAACTCGCAGTTGTGGTTGGTCTGGAAGGAATCGGTGAAGCAGGAAAAGACTGAACAGTACTTTTGTAAGAAGTTAAGGTATAGGGAGAAGTGGTAATAACAATCCTGGGCACTGTGGTTTTCACAGTAGTTGTACTGCTCTTTTCCATCATTTTTGTGGGAATTCCAGGGGAAGAAGATATTTCAGTAGGAGAGGGCAATGGAACCTTTTGAAGCTTTGTAGTGAACAAATAATTCATGGTTGATGCTGAAGTAGGCAATCTTCCAGGTGTGTGTGTTATTTCTGTAGTTTTTTTGCCCATAGTTACTGTTGATGAAGGGAAAGTATCCTTTTGAGGGATTGTATGCAATGGTATAGCCGTAGTTGCTTTTGCTGGCTCAGAAGTAGTGGTCATTTCCTGGAAATAGGGTGAAGAGGTACTTGTAATGGGTTCATTCTCAATATTGATTCCTGGGAGACTAAGTGTCCATCCCTTCGTTTCCTCTTGGGAAGTGGTTCTTGGAGAAGAACGGTTGGCAGGCTGTTCAGTAATTTCCATCAGAAGAGAAGTCCCAGTTGCCATCAGAATAGTGTTGTTCACCAATGGATACGCCGTAGTCGGATGGTTGTATTCGCCATGGGAGCCTCTTGTCGTGCGTAGTTCTGCTCCAGTTGTTCCTTCAGGCTCAGTCATAGAAACGCTGGTTTCAAGACTTTCACTAGGCTGTAACAATGAAGGTGTTGAAGAAACTGAAGGCAACACAGAGGGAAAGAAAGGCAATGGGGGTGGTTTTGTGGATGAGAACATGGGCGAAAATGTCACTAGAGATGTGGGTGGAGATGATGATAATGGTAAAGGGAAAGTAGAAAAAGAGGATGGGGCAGAAGACTTGGCTGAGGAAAACCAGGTGGATGGGTGAACTGGTGGAAGTGAATCCTGCTCTGACAGCCTTGTAGGGGAAGATGAAAATGACAAGCTGCCAGTGGATGCAGATTCTGATTCTGAGTAATACTGAGTTGTGTTTGGTTCACTCACTGTAGACAAATACTCTGGTGTTTTCAGGGAATGGACTGCCAAAGGTTCTGTTGAATTTTCAGAAAAATCCATGTCACTTGAAGAGAAAGACTGAACTGACTCCGAAGCACTGGATATTTCCGCAGAGTAAGTGGAACTTCCTGAGGAGTCAGCTGATGTGCTGTTGTTTGGAAGAGACAGCAATGTCCTTTCTCCACCCTTGGCAAAGGTAGTTAAAGTGTATGTGCTGTCAGTATGAGAAACAGAGGTCTGATTCCCAAAGTCAGTCCCACTTATTGGTTGGTATTCTGTTCCAGCATCTAAAAAAGAAACAAATCACGATTAACTATTGAGACAAACTTTCTGTTCGTAAGAGAAAAATGAAAGAAATAATGGTCTAAGGTACATTTCAAAATAAATGCTACAATCCTGGAATGTCTATTTTCCAGTTTACTGGCTCAGAGCATTCCAAACCAAGGAATGGATGATCTTATTACATTGCCTACTTTCTGTGGTCTCTTTGGCAGGTTCTTTGTCCCACTGTCTTTTTAGATAGGGACTTCTGAGATCTGGTCAGACAGAAGGTGTATGTTTTGGGAGTCACTTTTATACCGGAGGACATATGATAGCAAGGATGAGCTAGGACATGGCTAGACTCTACCATTTCACAGGATGTGAAATGTCAAGGTATACGGATCATCATCAGTCTTTCTGCAATGGTTTTGCCTTGTCAAATACTATGGCACGCTGTTCTTCTGAATCCTCTTACACATTCTGGGACTCAAGTGAATGCTTTCCAACTCTATTTCAATAAATAATAAGACTAATAATGTTTAAATAAAAGTAGAACGACTGTAATCAACTAAGGCAAAGATAATAACCAATAGTAATAGATGTCTTGGGTGCAATCCCAAAACAACTGGAGCACCACTGGCACACCATCAGCATTGACAAAATCACCACTGATCAATTGCAAAAGGCAGCTTGGCTTGGAACAGCTTATATCCTGTGACAGTGCCTTTAACACCATCATCAACAATATCTGCCTATCCCAGGTTCTTGGCAGGGACTCAATAAGTGAACAAAAACAACAAATACAGTCTAAACATCTACATAACAGTAGAATGCCTGGTGTTTCCCACAAAATAGTCTGACTTTCAGAATAGGTGAAAATTCTGGAGACAATCAATGGGTCAATGGATTGTGGAAGCTGTATTTCTTGGACTAGCTGTGGCTGGTTGAAGTCTCAGATAGCATTGTTCATCTGCTTTGACCCATTTCCTAAGGAAAAAAACCAGGATCTCATGTTGGAAACTTATTCATACAAAACATGTCCTAAGAAGCTATGGGACGGGTTATCCCACAAAGAAAAGGCCCTTTCCTTCAGGTTACATGAGCTACTTAAAGGAGCCACAAACTAGAACATAAAGAAGTATTAAATATTAGATATAACCAACATGGAACTCAGTGCCTATTACGCCCATCAATTACTAATGGATACATGTCAGATTCAGAGAACATTTAATGTTACTTGATCTGGAAGTAAAAAAAAAGGAACCATGAATATATTCAAGTGCTTTACTGATACACTTTTAGATTCATCAAATAAAATATTATCTAAGAAAAGCACAATTCATTTACATACTAAGAAAAAAAACCAGACAGGAATTGGCTTTGATGCTGGAAAAAGAACATAATAGAAAACTAACCTGAAAGTTCACTTTTGGAAGAAGAATCAGTTGATGAACTAAGAATTTGGAAAGCCTCAGTTGAAGATGGAGAGATATCCAAATCTTTTAGAGATAAATGTGTCATTCTAGAGTATGTCTTGGATGAGGAAGGTTTTGATCTTGTGCTGTCAAAATTTTCCATATATGATGAGACACTTTCAGTCTCTTCCATCACTGTAGTGTTAATTGTAGGTTGTGTAGTTTGCTCTTCACCTTCACTGAAGGGGGCTGAACTACCAATGCTGATTGTGGGGGAATGCAAAACTCTTGGCCCACTAGTTGAATTATGAGTGCTTCCAGTAGCTGAAATAGTAATTTGGACACATATGTTTAAAATGGCAGATAATTAAATATTGGAAGTCATATTATTTATAATATTAAGCACAGTGAATTAGAAATGTAGCCTTGCATTTTGAAATGGAGTACTGCACTGGAATTAATTATATTCGATTGGCTCAGAATGTATTGTGGTTGCCCTTTAGATCATACACATTTACTTCTGCACAAACTAAATCCAAACAAATTATATTCATAATAAAAGTTCATCATAAATGCAGTATTTTGATTCTGCATACTAGATATGTCTACAGAAACAGACATTCATGCCCATTTATATATACTGAATGTCTGTATGCCGTACGTGCATATAGAAACATTTACCATGTTGGACATACACAATATAAACCATATTGACTACAGCCCACATTTTCCTTTGTTCTTTGCAAACTTACTTGCTGAATCATTTGGTGACAAGGCTGTAGGAACTCCAGAGGAATATTCCGTTGAATACTCAGTAGAAGGCCCAATAGATTGCACTTCACTTAGTGAGGCATTATGTGTTTCTGTTTCAGGCTCTGAAGACAAAGTCAAGCTTTCCCCTGAAGATTTGGAAGTTTGGGAATTGTAAGAGTTGCTATCTGCTGCATCATCAGACGTGCTGTTATCTGGCAGGGATCTTAAAGTCCTTTCTGCCCCATGTACAAATGTGGTTGAGAGATAGACGCTGTCTGTTGAAGCAATCAAAAATCTTCTGCCCACCTCGGATCCTCTAATGGTTTGAAAATGGTCTGTAGAGCCTTAAATAAGATTAAGAATTCAGATTTCATAAGCACCACTTGTGCAATGTGTTCCAACATTACAAGTCAAATTAAGGGGCGCAATAAAAGAATTGACTCTCAACAATTTGAAGTTAACTCAACACAGTATGATTATTCTCTGTCCAGAGAGACATGCTGTGAATTAAACTTCTAGGCATAATCCCTATATCCTTGTTATAAGACTTCGGTTTTTTTTAAAAACCATTTTTATTGTGACTTTGTGCTAATCTTATTACAGCTTAGTAGAAAAGGTGAGGTTCAGTTCATCTGTCTTTTACTAGGTAATGGTTATAAAGAGAGGCTTGTATTGTTTGTGTTTGTATCTCTGGGTGGATATTTTTTGTGTGGTTTCAAGGCATTGTTGATTATCAACTGGACTAGCCCTTGAATTTTTTTGGAAGTAGTTTACCCTTACCTCCTTCCTAGGGCTGAGAGAGACTCACAGGCCCAAGGTCACCCAGTTACTTTTGTACCTCAGGTAGGACTAGAATTCACAGTCACCTGATTTTTGGTCCAGTGCTTTAAACACTACTCTAAACTCTCTGAGTGCATTACAAAGTTACTTTTGCTTCTCATTGCTATCACTATTTTCAATTAGTTTGTAGTTGCATATAAAGAGACAACTTTTTTTAAAAAGCGGAATCTTATGGAGAACATAGCTACCAATAACTAACAAGTATTTGAATTTTTCCAGCATTAGCATAAAATCAGAACTGACTCAAATTTCACTTATCACAGTTAATAACATTTTATACTATAGGTAATACAGTATCTATACTATAAGGTTCAATATTAGTGCCACTTTATAAAACCTTAGTTAGACCACACCTGGAACATTGCATCCAGTTTTGGTCACCACATTACAGAAGAGATGTTGAGACTTTGGGAAAAGTGCAGAAAAGAACAACTGAGATGATTAAGGGCCTGGAGACAAAATGGAGACAGATGAAGAACAGTTGCATGATCTGGGTATGGCTAGTCTAGAGAAAAGAAGGACCAGGGGTGACATGATAGCAGTATTCCAATATTTGAGGGGCACAAAGAAGAGGGGGTTACTTATTCTCCAAAGCACCAGAGGGCAGGACAAGAAACAATGGATGGAAACTAATCAAAGAGAGAAGCAACTTGGAATTAAGGAGAAACTTTCTAACAGTGAGATCAATTAATCAGTGGAACAGGTTGCCTTCTGAAGTTGTGGGTACTTCATCACTGGAAGTTTTTAAGAAGAGACTGGACAGTCACTTGTCCGAAGTGGTATAGGCTCTACTGCTTGGGCAGGGGGGTGGACTAGAAGACCTCCAAGATCCCTTGCAGCTCCATTCTGAATTGAAATAGTCCTCGAGTTACAGCCTTAATGGGGACTGCCCATTACATTCATGTCATAACAGTTGTAAAATCAGTCAATCATGTGAGTCACCTGATTTTATGGTTTTTTTTATCGCTATTGTTAAGCAAATCACCACTATACAAATGCCATGGTCGTTAAATGAGCCAATGGTTTGCTATGTTTGCTATTTTGTTGCAAAACCATCCTACAATGCAGTCACGTGACTATGGGATGCTGCCAACCAATGTAAATGTAGCCATATTGCCAAGTGTCCAAAGTGCAGTCACATGACTGTGGGGAAAGGGCCAACCATTATAACTTCAGATCTGGGTCCTAAGTCCCCTTTTTGGGGTCTCCTGTAACTTCGAATGGTCATTAAGTGACAGGTTGTCAGTTGAGGAATGCTTGCATTATGCATCTTAAATCATCTCAATGAATGAATATTCCAAGAGGCCACAGAAGGAAGGCATACATTTGCCCAGCTGAAAAATGGCCTTGTCTTTAACCAGTGCTGCTCCTAAATACATCATTTTACATCACAACCTTGTTTTCCACATATATTTACAAGAGTCCCCATATCCTTGTATTTATTCAAAATAAATATAATTATCGTATAGTTTCAATGGATGCTATAATAATGCTATGATAAATAAAGCATATGTGAACATTTTTGTCGGATGAAAGTGTGAGACCTAAGAGAAAAGGTAAGGTGACCAACCGTCCTTCTTTAGGGAGGACAGTCCTCCTTTTGTAAGTTCTGTCCTCTCTCAAAAAGTGTCCTCCTACATGTCGTCCTTTTTGATATTTGAAGACTAATCTGTAAATCTCCGTATTTGATCGATGCCGATCCAATCCATTGTGTGCGATGTGATGTATTTGTATTTGACATGGCGATTTGTCAAGGCTCAGTACAGTGCGGCGAGATGTGATTATGAGACGCATGCGCTCCACACAGGAGAATTGTTTTGAGAGAGTGTGTGCCATGCGCAAGAGCGCACCGCACGCAAGTGGCTTTGTTTTTTTTTCTTCAATTTATTTGTGTCCTCCTTCTCATTGTAAAAAAGTTGGTCACCTTAGAACAGGTCTACCATTTGCAAGCTTCATGCCTGCAGTTGTACGGGTCAGTGAAAGTAAACTTTTTTTTTTAATGTAAACAGGAAGGGGGAAAAAAGAGCAATTTGGAAGGCCTACAAGGAAATAAATTGACAACCTGGTATCTAATGGAGTTATAGCTGTAGCCATTACAAGAAAAACAACTCACTTGAAAAATCTTTCGTAGAAGGTGAATAACTTGAAGCTTTTGATGAAGTAGTATCTAAAGACTGTTCTAGGGATTCTGTGAAATCCATTTCAGTAGAGGGGGAATTTTCTTTACTACTTCGCAATGTGGCAGACGACATCTGGATCATCACAGAAGAGCCAGCATTTTTCGTATCAAACTGTGACAATTCCGTTGTGTCTATGGATCTGCTCTGATTAGCTAAAGATCCAAAGGTCTCATCTTGGATCACAGTAGAAGAGAACATACTCTCAGTCTGAGTAGCCTTCTTTTCTACACTGAAGTGGCTCACGGCATGTGGCCTACTTTTGGTGTCTGCAAAAAGAGGCAATCATTAGATATTTCTATGCATTACAGCAGGGTTGTCAAACTGGCGGCCTGCAGTCTGGATGCGTCATGTGCAGGCCATGCCCACCCCAGCTCTGTAAAGGGAGAAAACATCACGAAACATCATGGGACACCAAAGGGACACCACGTGTTTGAGACCCGTGCATTAGGGCTTCAGACTACTAGAATACATACTGTATAAGTTAGCATAAGAATCATTGTTGAGAAGTTCCAGTGCATTCAAGGGAGTATACTTTATGTTGTAACCTAATTTTATTTATATTACCGTGTTTCCCCGAAAATAAGACCTACCCCGAAAATAAGACCTACCCTGAAAATAAGACCTAGTGTGTTTTTGGGAGCCAAAAATATAAGACAGTGTCTTATGTTAGGGAAACACAGTATCGATTTGTTCGTTGGTTTAGTACATGAATAAATGTACATTGTTCTACATGAATATGGTAAGTGTTTTTTTCATTAAAAAAAATATATATATATATATATATATATATATATATATATATATATATATATATATTTGTTTTCGTAGATTTTCACGGGTAAAGGTATGTAGGTCTTGGTGTATTCGGGTCTTGTCCGTGTATGATTGAGAATACCTTGGCAACGTTTCGACGAAATCTCATCCGTCATCTTCAGGCTGGTGTCTTCAGCTTCGTTCTCCTGGGAGAAGTGTGTGATCGTGGCTGTTTTTCCCTTTTAAACTCTAGAGTTGGATGTGTTGTTACTTTTGATTGGTTTGTGGAGTTGATGTATGCAGATTGGATGGCTTTTTCCTGAGACCCTGTGTGGCTGAGGTGCTGGCTGTGTGTCTCTCAGCCTTTTGTGTTGTAACGACCTGGGTAATGGGCTGTGTGATGACCTTCTGAGTTCTATTGTTGTGATGTCCTGGGTGTGGTGCTGTAATCTCCTGGGTCGTTGTCTGTGCTGCAACCTCCTGATGTTTTGTGTTGTGATCTCCTGAGTTCTGTGATGTAGTATCCTGGGTGGAAGGCTGTGATGTGGCATTCTGGGCCTTGGTTTGGCTCGAGTTTGAGGTCTGGCTATGTGTTTATAAGCGGGATGATACTTCCCGCCTACCAGACATCTGGAAACTAGCCCTAATCAACAAGCGAGTCCCAGCCAAAAACCAACACGGACCCAAAATAACACATGATGCCACCACCAATCTCCTTCACCAGACTCAAACCCAAGCCCGCCACAGATGAAAGGCAACCACCATCCAGAAACCAGACCATGGCTGCAACACCAGCTGCTACACCCCCTCCAACCCCAAACTAAGCAAACTGACACCGCGCTATAAACACATAGCCAGACCTCAAACTTCGGAGCCAAACCAAGGCCCAGAATGCCACATCACAGCCTTCCACCCAGGATACTACATCACAGAACTCAGGAGATCACAACACAAAACATCAGGAGGTTGCAGCACAGACAACGACCCAGGAGATTACAGCACCACACCCAGGACATCACAACAATAGAACTCAGAAGGTCATCACACAGCCCATTACCCAGGTCGTTACAACACAAAGGCTGAGAGACACACAGCCAGCACCTCAGCCACACAGGGTCTCAGGAAAAAGCCATCCAATCTGCATACATCAACTCCACAAACCAATCAAAAGTAACAACACATCCAACTCTAGAGTTTAAAGGGAAAAACAGCCACGATCACACACTTCTCCCAGGAGAGCAAGCTGAAGACACCAGCCTGAAGATGGCGGATGAGATTTAAATCGAAAGCGTTGCCAAGGTATTCTCAATCTTACAGGGACAAGACCCGAATACACAAGACCTACATATATATATATATATATATATATATATATATATATATATATATATATATAAGACCTACCCGAAAATAAGACCTAGTGTGTTTGGGAGCCAAAAAATATAAGACAGTGTCTTATTTTTGAGAGCTTTCTGGTAGTACTACACTTTTCAATAGAGTGGTGCAGGGACCTAGAAGCGGAGCTCTCGCCTCACAATAAGGAGGTTGTGAGTTTGATCCTAGATCAGTGGTGGCAAACCTTTTTGGCTCCTGTGCTTTGATATTCTGGCGCGCAGAAGGCAATGCGCGCTCTGCCCGCCCGTGTCGTCGCGTAATCCCCATAGCCGCGCTGTTGTGCTGTGCATATTGATGCTTGCATCTCGCTGCGTGCCACGCATCTGTGCATGTGTAGATTCCCCCACCATGCGCCATGCATCTCTGCATCTGCGCGTGTGATTCCCCCACCACATGCAGCATGTCCCTGCACCTGCACATGCAATTCCCCCAGCGTGCCGTAAATCTCGCGCATGCACGTACAATAAGCCCCATGCCCAAGGTCTCTCGCGTATTGAAGTGATCACCCCGTAATCCATCTGGCGTACCGCGCTGACAATCCTCCATGCACCGTGCATCTCTGCACATGCACGTGCAACCTCCAGCGCATGCTGCATGTCTTTGTGCATGCATATGTGTCTCCTGCACAACCCCTGCGCAATCAGCTGTTGTGTGGCGGCTGCATGTGCACATGCGCAGTGGAGCTCTTCCGGGCGAGCTCTGCGTGCCACTTCCGGCATGCGTTCCATAGGTTTGCCATCACTGTCCTAGATAGTGGCAGATATTTCTCTCCCTGGGCACAGTGAGTAATTATCTGCTGCGAACTCTGCATTGGTGACAGGAAAGGCATCCGGCCAACACTCAGCTCCATTCAGTTGCCCAGACTCCACCCCAGGAAGGGATTACAGGGTCATTAAAAGAAAAAAAAACACTACACTTTTCAATACAATTGTCATGTCAGTCTCCATTCAAATAGAACTTAAAAAATTAAAATAAATGTTAAAGAACACTACTGGATTCATTTGGATGTTCAGGTGACCCTCGACTTATAACCACCATTGGGGCCAGAATTTCCAGAATGCTAAGCAAGACAGTTTTAAGTGAGTCATGCCTGATTTTACAACATTTTTTGCCACAGTTGTTAAATGAATCACGGCAGTTAAGTGAATCATGTGATCATTAAGTGAATCCAGCTTTCCCCATTTACTTTGCTTGTTGGAAGTCACTTGGGAAAGTCACAAATGGTGATCAAATGACACCTAGATGATGCAACTGATCAAATATTGATCACATGACGATGGGGATGTTGTGACATCCTATCCAACTCTATGCTGTTTAAAATTGAAAATTAACGTTTCATTTTCTGTATTACTGTGTACCAAATTATTGGAAGCTTTATTATTGCATTACATATTAAATCTGGCTACTTTACACAGACATGTCATAAATAAACTAATTAATTTGCTAATAATAGTTTCATTTTTAGATTTCATTATGTTAAAGACCTCCATGTCCCACTTTTCATGAATATAAGGGCAGAAAATATCCTTGAGATATTCTGATAAATGATTGTTCTAAAGTATCTGGAGATTATCAGATTAGGAAAAATTGTCCTGTAAAATTGATGTAACATTTGACATGGCTTTGAACGTATGCTAGAAAACAATCAGAATAGAGACTGTAAAATTTGGAAAAGAGAATGTAAGAAAAGGGCCAAAGCATTTTTGTTCATAAATTACTTATGAACAAAGTTCCCATTATTAAAAGTGTTTAATAACAACAAACCCCATTATTGGATTCTTAGAAAAGAAGCTGATATTCTGATTCTTTTTTCCACAGGAATCTGGTTTACATCAACCAACTTAAAAATTACTCTGAAATCTGACATAACAAGATATTCCTCTCATTTACCGGTTGTTTCTGATGGAGCCTCAGAATATGTAAGTGCTTCTTCAGTGAAATCATTATTCCCAGATGATGAATTCGTTTCTCTGGAGTGTCTTGGTGTCATTGTATAAGAAGAATGAGCAACATTGAATGAGCTAGTGATGTTATCATTCTTAGAAGTGGATGTTTGGGTTATATTAAAAACATTATTGACTTCTCTTAAAGTTGATAGTGTGATCTCATCCTCTGTGTCTGATGAGCTTGAAACAGATGCACTGTCCTGATCAGAATAGGAAAATCTGGTCTCTATATTCGAGCTGCTGCTTGGTGGATCACTGCTTTCTACACCTGAAATATAATAGTCAAATATTAGAGGCATTATGTTCATATGCTAAAGGAACACCACAAACATGCTTCCACAACTACACTCATGCAGTTCTAATAGAAAACATTAACTTTTCAGGGAATAACTACTGTCTTATCGAAGAAATGAACAATCAACCTAGAACACTGAAACTAAAGGAAGTTATTTTTTTTCATTTATAGTTTATTTTTATGTTCAGCTATCATATGGCAGAATGAAATTAATTTAAAGCATTTAAATATCAAAATTTTTGACTTTTATCTTTTATTTGAGGCAATCTTCTGTAAAACAACTTCTCTACATTTTTTTAAGCGAGATCTTTTACCATTGAAGATCTCTTCAGAACTACTCAGAAATAATAGCATTGTAAGAGAAACGTCTTTCCTTCTGGAATACACTTTATCTAAATGTAA